>CM022301.1:21930054-22365054 GCA_011799875.1 Thinopyrum elongatum | reverse complement strand
GCACCACGTCAGTGTTGGATTTAAATATTATCATCTCCTCTTCCCTCTTGAAAACAGGCTAAACCACAACAGATGTGGTTCAGTACCTTTTCAGACTAATGCAGATCAGTAAATTGCATTGCCTACTTTGAATGCTAAAACTACAACCATCCATGCAGCTTGCTTCACAGTAGGCTGAAAGCACAAAAGATGCTGACATAGACTGAAAAACAAGCTAAAACAAACCATCATATTGCTTGATAGTACTGTTCGGTGTCACCGTTGTCCTACCCTGTCTCTAAAAATGTCAATTCATAAGTTATCTAAATTGCACTGCGCCGGTGTTGAATTTAAATATTATCATCTGCTCTTTCCACTTGAAAACATCGGTGCCAAACTACACTCCGATGTTTGTTGTTGTGGAGCAACACAACCTACAAAATTCCCAAACTTATCTGTGGATGTCATCCTCTCTTAGCTTTTCCCCGAGAACCTAGTTACACACCTTGAATACTGCTGGACCACCTTCAGTTGATTTTAGCTAAAGCACTACATGACAGTACTCTCCCCCAGCAGTAATTGAAATGAAATCATCTAAAGCTGTTGAAATTATAGATTAATCACTAAACTTGCAGAGAACAAGCCCAGATTGCAAGATTGTTCCTCTAATTATCTTATGCAGCTAAGAAGGCGGCCCTTCACATAACAGAATGCTTGCATACTTGCAATGGTTAATAGACATGAAAAATCCTCACGCTGTTGAAAAAAGGTGGTAAAATTGTTTGGGACTAAAGGCTTTGTTGTTGTTGTTGAAAAAAGGTGGTACTATGCAGTGCATACATAGTTATTACAAGCGCTAAAATTACTATGAAATCTTCCAGAACGCCTTCAGTTAATACTTAATACAAGTGGCATACCCTAGAGCGACTATAAAATTGGAATCATCAACCTAAATTGCTTGAGTTGGAAATGGAATGATCAAATATAACATCAGCTGGAAGCGATGTGTCTTGTTATGGCATATTTAACTTGATAAATAAGCAAATAATGTAGTACATACTTTTGGTACTGGATGGTCTTGATATTAAAGCCAAGAGTAGGGCTGATGACACTGGTGTCCTCCCCATTTATCTTGAGCACAATTGTCGTCTTACCCGAGTTGTCCAGGCCGCTGTAAATTTGACATCGGTGAAATAAATCAATCAAGAATAGCAATTAACAAAGAACTGAAAGGCATAAACCTTGAAAGTCAAGAAGAATACATATCAACAAAGAAAGAATAATAATAATGCGTTTGGATAGGAGGAATCTGGGGTAAAATAAGAAGGCGAAAAAAGGAATGGAGCAGGACGCTTACACCATGAGAATACGCATCTCCTTTTCCTTGCGCTTGATTTTTCTGATGATGCTGAGGAGACCCATTCTGGAGCTGGCCCAGCAGAGGAATCAGTATAAAGTAAGATGAAGAGAGGGGGAACAGGTACAAGACTAGCGAAATTCTAATTCAGTTGAGACACTCGGTCAGGCTGCTATGAACCCCCAATGCTTACAGCAGGATCACACGGAATAACAAATTGTGTTAGGAACCGGCGATGTAATGCAGGGTCATAGTATTTATAACCAGTGAAGATTCAGACATGGTTTCTATTTCTCATGTAAATTCAAAGCAAAGTCTGATCTAAGAAGACATGAGACGTAGGTACGACGTGGATTAGGAAGCACGACACGCCACTGCGAAGCGGCACGCAGCTCAGAATTTCCGGGGTGCACTAAGAAAACAATTCTTGGCACTACCTCTACTTTCACCAACTATAATAAATTTAAGATCTGCACAGGCATATACTGCTATGCCATAATTGCCATTGCCCCTACTTTCAGCAAGTGTGAATCTAAGATCTGTGGTTGCATATATACTGATATGACACTGCCTCTACTTTCACAGTATACAACTAAAATGTGGACATGGATATATTGCTGTGCCACTGCCTCAGGCACCAACGATTATAACACACGAAGCCTGCCCTGAACCGAGCAGCATATAGCAAACAATGGACAGCTGAAAATTAGTTTCCTCTGATCATGCTAAGACCAAGATCGTCGCATCGCACAAACAATCATAGCGGACATTGAAATGGATCTAGCATAAGGGCACCCACGCACATAATAAAGGATAATCAGCCATCAACCGTCGGAGATGCAGGGTGCGTGGGTGCTTACCTACCTAGGAGGAAGGACCGGAGCTCGGGGGACGGGAGGCGCAGGGCGTGCGCGGGGATAAGCGGATGCAGAGCTCGAGGACAGGCGTGCAGGCGAGGGCAGAGCTCCGTGGAGGCGCGGCGGCGGCGGCGGCGGCGACGGTGATGGAGATGCCGCTGCTTCTGAATCTGAGGAGAGAGTGAGGACTGCGGTGAAAAGGTGCGGCGTGCGAATGGACGAGGGCCGTGGGACGGGCTGTGGGCCGACGGCGCTTTTACTTGACCCAATGGCATTTCCTTTCTTTCCCAGGTGTAAGAAGGCCCATTTGTTTTGTTTATGATTGGGTGGGTAGTTCATTCAGCATTCAATCAGTTGAACAAATTTACCAGGGAAATACCCCTTGATTCCTGGTTGTAATTACACCCTATATGGGATTTTTTTTAAATTACAAAATCGAAATAGTTCAGAAGTTTTTTAAAAATAAACCTGACTTTCTTTTGCACTAGTTTATAATTTTTCACAAATAAAAACCACCAGCGTTGACTTCAGGGAAAAAATAAAAAAAATATTTGCTATTATAGGTCACTATCCACACTATTTTGGCTGAAAACTTAATTTTTTAAATAAGTCAAAGGTTTTATTTTTATTTTTGTGGAATATGTTTACATGTACAATGAAAGGTCAAGTTTATTTCAAAACTAATTTCAGATTTTTTGGCTTTTTATTTATTTAATTTTTTTCATATAGGGTGTATATACACCCATAGACCAAACGTTCACTTCCCATTTTACCATGTCTACTTTGTTAAGAATCGGTGAAGTAATGCAGGGGCATAATTTTTATGCTAGTTAAAACTGAACACAGTTTGTACTTCTCTTCATCCTTGTAAATTCAAAGCTAAGTTTGATCCCAGAAGACATGAGCTGTAGATTAGAATTTATTTCACGCCATTAAAGAAACAACCAACTCCTGATTTGTTACTAAGAGAATAAAAATGTTCCCAAGACTCTACTTTAACCATATGCACTCTAAATCTGTACATGCATATACTGTTATGTCACTGCCTTGTAATGATACAGTTACAGCCAATTTCAGTATGCACACATGTATAGATGCTGGAATATGCCTTGGTCACCAAATACTAAAACACACTTAGCACATGAAGATCAACTGAGCTGCATAACGCTACATCAGCAGCTGGAATTGCTTTTCTCTGATCATGCATAAGACCAAGATCGTCCATGCTTAAGCCCAAGAAGAAGAAAAAACTATTTTCATCGTCCATGCTTAAATCTAAATTTCATTACGTCATTTTTCTTTTACCTCAAGACAATGGATCTGACGGGCATGGAGGTGAACACTAAGCGAGAGCATGTACAAAAATCAACACAAACACACACCACACATTGCCATCTGGACGAAGAGGAGAGGCTGCAGATCAAACGAGCTGCTGAACTGACCCCGAAGAGCTAGAGTGCTAGACTAGGACTGACGAAGGAACTTTGCTGGAACCAAAACACTTTCTCCAGGCCTCGCTAGCTAGCTAGATCGCGAAACCAATAGTAAAAAAAGCAAGCAGCGAGAGAGGGGTCGAGGATATTACCGGAGAGGGGATTCGAGGGGTGATGAGTCTTGTTTTCGTCGTCCGGAGACCGGAGAGGAGAGGAGGAGTGGGAGCGGCGGAGGACGGGGGCAGGGGAGAGAGAGTGCTCGCCGTCCACAGCAGGGACGATGCGCGGGGAAACCCTATTTGCTGCACGCCGGGGCTTCGCACAGGGCGCCTAACTGGGCCGGCCCATATTTATTTATTTTTGGTTTGTATGTTTCTTTTTTATTTCCTTTTCCTTTTTATTTTTATGTTTATTAAGAAATTTAAAAACTTTCACTTTTATGATTTTTTTAAATTTTAAAAAAAATCCTGTTTACAAATTTGTTCAGAAATAAAAAAATTATACACAAACTCAAAGAAGTTTGGAATTTTCAAAAATATTTCTGTTTTTCAAATCTATACCCCTACTAATAAAGCAAGGTGTGTTTCGCCAATTTTTTCATTCGTTCACCATCGAAAAGAAATTTTTTCTATCCGAGATGGTACTAAATTCTTATGCGTTTGTCTGCTAGAAAAATAATTTTAGTACGTGGGCCGCGCGCTGTGGTCCAGCGAAGCCAGCCCACTTATTTTTCTGCCCATGTAGCTGGGATAATACTATTTTCCGCACAGTGCGACAAATAGTTGGAGTTTTGCACAGTTAACCAATAATGGACTGGCCCATTTTTCTTTATTTCTGTGTTTTACTTCTATTTTTATTCACCTTTCCCTATCTGTTTTTTCCTTTCAATTTTATTTTACTTTTGAATTTATTTCATAAATTAAAGATTCTCTTCAGAATTAACAAAAATCAAAATTTGAAAAATTTCCAGAATTCTTTGTTGCTATTTAAAAAAATAGTCGGAACTTGCAAAAAGTTCCCTATTTTTTCGAATTTGTTTTTCAAAATTGTTCGAGATTTCTAAAAAGAAAATGGCATTTTAAAAAATGCTCCAAATTCAAAAAATATCCTTGTTTTAGTGAAATTTTCACAATTAAAAATAATGTTCGTATCTAAAAGATACACATTTTCTCAAAATCTTATGAATATTCAGCACATGTTCCCATTTAAAAAAAAATCACAAATTCAAAAAATGTTCATGTTTTTATAAAAAAAGTTGGTGTTTTTAGAAAATGTTTGTGAATTTTAAAAGATGTTTCCTTTCATATTTTGTTCACGTTTTTTCAAAAGTGTACATAATTTTTAAAAAACTGTTTAGGATTTAAAAAATTGTTCATGGTTCCTAGAATATTGAGGAACGTCATAACTTCAAATCCCCTCAATTGAAACGATTGAAAGGAAAAGTAGATTGAATAAGTCATGTGCCTTCTCCGGCGTACGATGACGTAAGAAAACTCTTAAATACCCTCGATCAATAAATGAAAAAATAGCGGATTGATTCCTTCAGACGCGGCGAAACCGAGAAGCTAAATGTTTCTTTTTCGCGTGCACATAGGGTTTTGCTTGCACATATAATTCTCACTGACTTTAAATGCATACGATTTTAGCCCCTGTTGCAACGCACGGTCATATGTGCTAGTTTGTTCATCAATTCAAAAAGTAATTGCGTTTTTGAAAAATATTTCCGCTTTTCAAAAAATAATAATCAGAATCCAAAAATGGTTTGCACTTTGCAAAAAAGTTCAAATTTTGTTCGCGTTGTTTAGAAAATGTTCATCTTTTCAAAATTATTTGCCTTTTCAAAAAATCTTTACAGTTTTCTAAGAAATGTTCGAAAATTTTCAACGGTGTTAGGATCTGCCACGGAATTTAGTTCTTAATAGATCACGTTGTTCATTCGTCACTTAGGCCTTGTACAATGGAAGGTGCTTAGGGAAGATGCTTAAGGAAGTAAACCGGTTTTTCTAAAGCACCAGCGCCTATTTGCATAGAGTAGACAGACGCTTAATTAAGCACCCCTCATATAGAGTTAAGCACTGGTGCTTTCGAAAAACTTGGTTTATTTTGCTATAAGCACTCCTCCTAAGCACCTTGCATTGTACAATGCCTTACACTCGTCAAGTCAACTTGCTAGCATCACCCGTACATACGCCTTTTGGCCAAGATTTTGCTTCCTTGTGGAGGCAACCTTCTTTTTGGCTTTTTACATCGCGCATTACTAGTACAGATCGTGCGGCCACAACACCTCGCCAGCGGGCCAGCCAAGTCGGGGGGCTTTGCCTGTGCGTTGACACCCTATTTGTCGCAAAATGCAATATATGGGAGCTCCCATAAATTCTTATTTGCCGCATTATACGGCAAAGTGCCACTGGTTCGCGCAAGCTATCCTGGTGAAATGAGATGGGCTGGCCTATTTTGTGCACCAAGAACATGCTACACGGACCCCGTTTGGGGAACCTTGTCGAAGGGTCTTGACGGTTTAGGGAACCTTTTAGAAGGTTCTTAACCATTTTTTGTGTTTATTTGTTTTCATTTTTCTATTGCCTTTTATTTATTTTAAATAATTTTTTATATCCGAGGTGTACTAAATTGAGAGCAACTAGTTAACGACCGCTCCTTCGGGAGGCTCACAACGATCAGCGTCTTGGCGCGCTCCCAGCCGCTCTGCCACGTGTCACGCTCTGGACGCTCCCTCCGGATTTTGTTTTTTTTTTAATTTTTCTGCACGCGTTTTCGGCTTTTTAAACGGTTTTTTTCGAAGTTTCGGTTTTCCACCGGTCTTCCTGAACTGGATCAAAAAAAAAATTCAAAAAATTTTTTACGCTAAAAAACACGTTTTCTTTTTTCTTTCGCGAGAGGCACGGTTTTGCTTTCGCGAGAGTCACGGCCGTGCCTCTCGAAAAAAAAAAACGTATTTTTTGTTTTTTTCTTCCGCGAGAGGCACGGTTTTGCTTCCGAGAAAAGCACGGTTGTGCTTTCGTGAGAGTCACGGCCGTGCCTCTCAGAAACGGAAAATAAAACACGTTTTCTGTTTTTTTCCTTCCGCGAGAGGCACGGTTGTGCTTTCACGAGAGGCACGGCCGTGCCTCACGGAAACGAAAAAAAAACGTGTTTTCTATTTTTCGCGAGAGGCACGGTTTTGCTTCCGCGAGAGGCACGATTGTGCTTTCGCGAGAGGCACGACCGTGCCTCCTCGAAAAAAAAAACCGCGTTTTCTCTTCTTTTTTTCCTTCCACGAGATCACGGTTTTGCTTCCGCGAGAGGCACGCTTGTGATTTCGCGAGAGGCACGGGCGTGCCTCTTTCGGAAAGGGGAAAACCCGTGCTCCCGGTTCGGTTTTTTAGTCTGGTTTTTTTCGTCCGGTTTTTTCGTGGAAAAAAAGTTCGTCAAAACCTATCAACATGGGATCTAGTTTTGAAGATCTCGACGCGAGGAATCCAACGGTGAAAATGGTTCGAGATTTGGACACACGGTTTAAAAGATAAAATGTTTTGAATAAACGAATCTACGAAAAAAGGGAAAACTCCCAAGTTGCGACAAGTGACGCACATGCAGCGCGCCACTTGTCGCCACCTGGGAAGGTGGGAGTGATCTTTGCAAGGAGTATTCCTTAACTAGTGATTTCGTACTAAATTCTTATGCGTTTGTCTGCTAGAAAAATAATTTTCGTACATGGGCCGCGCGCTGTGGTCCAGCGAAGCCAGCCCACTTATTTTTCTGCCCACGTAGCTGGGATAATACTATTTTCTGCATAGTGCGACAAATAGTCAGAGTTTTGCACATGTAACCAATAATGGGCTGGCCCATATTTCTTTGTTTCTGTGTTTACTTCTATTTTTATTCTCCTTTCCCTATTTGTTTTTTCCTTTCAATTTTATTTTCCTTTTGAATTTATTTCATGAATTAAAAATTCTCAAATAACGTTCAGAATAAAAAAAAATACAAATTTTGGAAAATTTTCAGAATTCCAAAATTTTGTTGCTATTTTCAAAAATAGTCGGAACTTGCAAAAAGTTCCCTATTTTTTTGAATTTGTTTTGCAAAATTGTTCGTGATTTCTAAAAAGAAAATGGCATTTCAAAAAAATGCTCCAAATTCGAAAAATATCCTTGTTTTAGTGAAATTTTCACAATTAAAAATAATGTTTGTGTATAAAAGATACACATTTTCTAAAAATCTTATGAATATTCAACACATGTTCCCATTTAAAAAAAGTTCACAAATTCAAAAAATGCTCATATTTTTATAAAAAAAGATGGTGTTTTCAGAAAATGTTTGCGAATTTTAAAAGATGTTCCCTTTCATATTTTGTTCACGTTTTTCCAAAAGTGTACATAATTTTTAAAAAACTGTTTAGGATTTAAAAAATTGTTCATGTTTCCTTGAATATTGAGGATCGTCATACCTTAAAATCCCCTCGGTTGAAATGATTGAAAGGAAAAGTAGATTGAATAACTCATGGGCCTTCTCCGGCGTACGATGACGTAAGAAAACTCTTAAATGCCCTCGATCAATGAATGAAAAAATAGCGGATTGATTCCTTCAGACGCGGCGAAACCGTGAAGCTAAATGTTCCTTTTTCGTGTGCACACAGGATTTTGCTTGCACATATAATTCTCACTGGCTTTAAATGCATACGATTTTATCTCCGTTGCAACGCACGGGCATATCTGCTAGTTTGTTCATCAATTCAAAAAGTAATTGCGTTTTTTGGAAAATATTTCCGCTTTTCAAAAAATAATAAACAGAATCCAAAAATGGTTTGCAATTTTCAAAAAAATTCAAATTTTGTTCGCATTGTTTAGAAAATGTTCAGCTTTTCAAAACTATTTGCCTTTAAAAAAATCTTTACAGTTTTCTAAGAAATGTTCGAAAATTTTCAACGGTGTTAGGATCTGCGGCGGAATTTAGTTCTTAATAGATCACGTTGTTCATTCGTCACTTTGGCCTTGTACAATGCAAGGTGCTTAGGGGGGATGCTTAAGGAAATAAACCGGTTTTTCTAAAGCACCCGTGCCTATTTGTATAGGGTAGACGCTTAATTAAGCACCCCTCTTATAGAGATAAGCACTGGTGCTTCGGAAAAGCTTGGTTTATTTTGCTATAAGCACTTCCCCTTCGTCAGGTCAACTTGCTAGCATCACCCGTACATACGTCTTTGGCCAGGATTTTGATTCCTCGTGGAGGCAGCCTTCTTTTTGGATTTTTACATCGCGCAGTACTAGTACAGATCGTGCGGCCACAACACCTCGCCAGCAGGCCAACCAAGTCGGGGGGCTTTGCCTGTGCGTGGACACCCTATTTGTCGCAAAATGCAATATATGTGAGCTCCCAGAAATTCTTATTTGCCGCATTATACGGCAAAGTGGCACTGGTTCGCGCAAGCTATCCTGGTGAAATGAGATGGGCTGGCCTATTTGTGCACCAAGAACATGCTACACGGACCCCGTTTTGGGAACCTTGTCGAAGGGTCTTGACGGTTTAGGGAACCTTTTATAAGGTTTTTAACCATTTTTTTGTTTATTTGTTTTCATTTTTCTATTGCCTTTTTTTATTTTAATGTTATTTTCTCTGAATGTTTTTTAAAATGTTGGAAAATTATTTGAAAGTTTCAAAAAATGTTCGTAAAAATCATAAGTTCCAATTTTTTTTGTGTTTTTAAAATTTGTTCATCTAAAAAAATTGTCACAATTTCAAAAATTGTTCGTGTTTAAAAAAAATACATTTTTCCCAACAAATGTTCATTGTTTCAGTAAGTGTTCTCCTTTTCAAAAAATGTTAGGGATTTCGAAAAATCTTCATGTGTTTGAAAAAATGTTCACAATTTCAAAAATCATCCGCTGTTTCAGTAAGTGTTCTCCGTTTCAAAAAATGTTTGCAGTTTCAAAGAAAATTCATGTGTTCAATTGTCATTACCCGAGTGAGAAAGGTCTGATGTTTATTTTTTCTGCTAAAACAAAGGTCTGATGTGAGAAGGCGCCGATCTTGGAGGATAGGACAGTCCACACCCCCCCCCCCCCCCCCCCCCCCCCCCCCCCCCCACCAAAAAATTCTCTAAAAGTACTAG
This sequence comes from Thinopyrum elongatum, assembly GCA_011799875.1. Lineage (NCBI taxonomy): Eukaryota > Viridiplantae > Streptophyta > Magnoliopsida > Poales > Poaceae > Thinopyrum > Thinopyrum elongatum. Next base: position 22,355,322 of record CM022301.1, on the reverse strand, counting down.
TAGAAAATAAAAGTTACATTACGATGCTTATAAAGATAATGCTAACTTTAGTTGAAACAAAAATAATAATTAGAAGCTCTGTAAGCTGTTAAAACAAAAAAGAAGCGGCAAATAATCAATCTTGAAAATAATAAAGGAAACTGTGCCGCGAAAACCTTGGGCCACATCAAACTGCCGCCAAAGAGAATACCTTGCCACATCACGAATCTCACTCATATTCCCTCTCTTTTTCTTTGCCAAAAGCCATATATTAACCACGTCCTAGCCTTACAAGAACACCAGCAGTGATTTTTGTTTTACAAACAGGCTGAAGGGGAATTCGTCGTCGCCTTCAACAAACAGATGGAGCATCATGAGCGTAACTCGACTACACCACCTCCACATTACTAAAGCAAGAGAGTCGTTGTAACTACAAATGAGAAGTCATAAGACATTGCCATGAGATGCTAGGGACAACAATCTAAAGCACGATATGTCCTATGAAGAAGAAGATGGAGGCCAGACGAGGAGACCCAACTCCATGCCCACGCCGAAACTGTCAATGCAGGATCTTAACAAAGAGACCACTGACATAACAACGTGATGCGGAAGCATCCTAGTCGACATCTCCTGCACAACACGACAGATCAAACTCAGGGAACCAAATTCCTCACGTAGCCTTGAGCCATGCCCAGACCAACACCACTACGACCGGATGGGATGTGGCCCGAGGTACCTATTCCATTGTGTTGTCACCTCCGCCACCCGGGCCAACTGCATGAGGACACCAAAACCAAACAAACTAGACCAGGACTCTCAATGAGCGCGAAGATCCATGATATCCCCCGCCTCATGGGTCAAAACCCCAACCAGAAACCATGGGAGCCCGACGGAATCGTCCCACAGGGCTGTGCGACAGTTAGGGTTTTCACAACACGTCAAATAATTAGGATTTCGCTCACCCATCCCCTCTCCATTCTCTAGCCTTCTCGTCGGTTCTTAGTTGTTTGTGCGAGGACGTGAAGCGTATGTGTTTTCCGCGATCGTTGGTAATTCTTAGGTTGTTACAAGACTCCGAGCCCACGGCGGGGAAGATAATGAAGTCCATCGAGCGTGTTCTTTAATTTAAGGGCACATAATCTAGGACATAATCTTCATTCTAACAGTACACTTTATGTATTTGCATTTTAGTCCCTAACATGTATAAAACTGATGATGTTGGGCAAACTATTAGTTTTATTGAGATGTGTTAGTGGTACACCTAAGTACGATCAGCTTCCATACGGGAAAGGGAAAATAAGAGACGCTAGAAATCACATGAAGCACTCAATATACTTTTTATTGCGGGGTAACCACTCACTATACTCAATCACTGCAATTGGCAATGGTGTTTTGATCTCCGTATCTAGACAGAAATAATTAACCAGAAAAACACCACTTGTTTTATACTCCCTTCGTTTCTTTATATCAGGTGCATTTGTTTTTTTTGATAAAATTACACAATGTAAGGTGTATTTCTTCTAATTCCTCCTAATTCCTGTTTTAGCCCTCCAGAAAAAGAAAAGTATCTCTTTTTCGATTGTCTGTATCTCTCCTTGTAGCAAAAGAAGGAAATTATCTCTCTCTGGATTGCATGTATCTCATACTTTTCTGGACTAACTGATTTACCTGTCACAAACCAACAAATTTGCTAAGGGTAATTTCGTCCTAACACGTCCATAATCATGTGCCTTGGTCACCGTGCCGAAAATAATACACCTTATATAAAGGAACGGAGGGAGTATTTCTCAGGCCAAAAGACTACCGGGAGAGATAGCATTATCATTTCTTATTCCGCGCCTTTATAATTTACCCATTCACAAATCTCGAGATAATACTAATGTATTACTGCGTACCAACCTCAAGATCTTAGAGCAAACCGGTGGATGTATGTAACAGATAACAATCTTAATTGTGTTAAAAAAAGATAACAATCTTAATTCTTAGAGGAATATCGAGTTTCTAAATGAATTTCCTGCGAAAAATAGCATTTTCATTAACCATATCCGAGTACATAGATTTGACCGGAAAGACTCCCAAGGTGTGCAGATTCCGCCGGAACACAACCAGTTGTTGTGAGAAAATCACTAAGGGCCTCTTTGATTCATAGGAATTTCAAAACGCAGGAATAGGAAAAATACAGAAGTGAAGTGATGTCCACTTGAATCCTATAGGACAAACAAAGGAATTGTAGAAAAGAGGTTGGAGTGGATGTTAGGTTTCTTATGAAATATAGCACACATGATTCATTAGGAAAAAAAAATCCTATATGATCCAATTCTACGAATCAAACAACCAACACAGGAAAAAATCGTCAGGATTATAATCCCCGAAAATCCTATGAATTTTTTTTTAAACAAAGAAGTCCTGATATTTTCTTAAACCCTATTAATTGTACAAGATAGGATACTGATCAGATTATGACCTAAACAGGAGTCTTTGCCGTCACCCAGGGTGTATAGAAGTACCCCTTGGCGTTTGTGAGTGCCCTCACTAAACTGGATGCTTATTACATACTTGCACTGTTATATTATGCATGACGCGTCATCGGAAAAGAGATGACGCTCTTCAATACAAGTTCATAGTTAAACATCCACAATATGCTAGTACAAAGATAAAGATGGCCGGTATGGTATGATCTTGATTCTCGGTCGTGTACGACCAAACAATCTTTTCATTAAAAAAAATGTGCCAGTGGTGCGGGTACGTACGGTCGATGCGTTCAACCCGCGATCTCAGGAATTCCAACCGCTCAACCACTGTCTTTGGCAATGGTATTTTGATCTCCATATCTTGGTCAGCAAATCATTAAGCACACATATTGTTTTCAGAGAGATATAATTTTGATTATGTGTCTTAATAATTTTGCTCGATCTCAAATCGTAAGATAATGATAATGTATTGCTACGTACCAACCTCAAGATCCCAGAGCAAATCTCTTGCTGATATAGGCAAATCAATGTTTATTCATGCGAATCCATCCGTACGACATCGATTGGTTGAAAAATGCCTACATGTTGTATACTAATCATCATCGAGCTAACCCATTCGTGCGTTAGCAAAACAAAATCCTCAGATGTCTGCAGGTGTGGTCGCTCATTCAGAATTGAGCATTGCTATGTGCACGCTAGCAAGCAGACGATTTTTGGACGACAAGTAAATCAGCCCGTCCATGCATAGCAACAGAAGGCAGCACACCGCTTGATGGACCATCGTGAGATGGTCGTGCACACTATTGTCGTGTGCACAGCAATACGGTTCAGAATTATAATCCATGGTTCTATGTGGCTTCCATGCATGGTTGCTAACTGGTTTTAGAACACCAACTAATTTTGTAGTCTGTGAATTAATAGCCAACTATCGACCAATGCGCACACCTCCTTCATTTTACACATAACAAAGGGACTGACGATCTAGTACCCCACATGACGGCCGTGAGTGACAGAGGCCGGAGTTTTAACCTTCTTTCCAAAAAAGGTAAATAAATATATGTCAGTCGCGAGTCAATTGTTTTTCTCTGGGAGATCTCAGTTGGCTTACAAATGGTTGTGTTTCGAGATCCTTTCATCCTTTTGTATTTGCACGAATCCTGAGACTTGATCGGACGGCTCTCAGCAGTGATTTGAAATATAATTTCTCATCCGTCTGACAAATAGCATGACCGTTTTTCTTTGTTTCTCGAATTACTAGCGCCGTATCTTGGACATCCTTTTCCGTTAGTTCTCATACGACGGTTCTATAGATAAACAAAAACTCCAATGCATGAGGTGCATGGTTAGTGACATCTTGTTACTTTACTGTTGCCACCTAGTTTAATTACTTATCAGCGAGCATTGTTAATTAAGATTTGTGGGAGCGGATGACTATTGGCTCGAGGTCTGCGCACGCAACGTATCAACATATATCTCTGTAAGCCCCTGTTGTTGATTGGGTTGCTAGTTTGGATTATACTAATTAAGTTGGTGCATGATGAGTACTGGCAGTAGTACTTGATTGTTTTTTCTTAATCCGGTCGTTTCTCTATATTTTGAAGAGATATGCTGTGATACGGTGACGATTATGTATGTGCAGGTCTCCTTCGTTCATGATACTTTTCAGTCTCTATCTCACTGCTGGAAACTAGACTTTGTTGTTTTTTGTTGGGAGGGCTCTTCTCCCTCACAAGATCCTGCTAGCCAAAAATATATTGTTTTCTTGCCCGTTATTATGTCACATGTTTGGACGGCATAATTTATTTGCATGAAATCTTGAACTATACTCATATTATTTTGAAACTGGATTTCAAGAGGGCATATGACAAGGTAGATAGGAATTTTTGTATTGATTGTCATAGTATGAGGGGTTTTGGCGATAAATGCATTGGGTGGGTGAACCAAGTTTTGGTTAAAGGGACTATTAGTATTAAACTGAATGGTGAGATGGGTTCATACTATCAAAGTGCCAAAGGGGTGCACGAAGGTGACCCATTGTCGCTTTTTTCTTTAGCATGGTGGCGGATTTCCTTACTAGAATGGTGCTTAAAGCACACGATTCACTAGGTTAGAGTCTAATCTTCTTCGTCAGGGTGTAGCGATACTTCACTATGCCGATGATACAGTCTTATGTTTGTCGCGCGATTTGCAAAAAGCCTTGAATCTTCAATTGCTATTGTATTTCTTTGAGATGATGTTAGGGTTCAAAATAAACTTCAGAAAAGTGAGGTGTTGTACATTGGTGGAGATAACAATGTGACAAAAACTTATTCAGAGTTGTTTAATTGTCAGGTTGGTCAATTCCCTATGCGATATCTTGGTCTCCCTGTGAACTCTACTGGTTTGAAGAGTTTAGGCTGGGATTTTATTGATGTTAGATTTATAGAAAATATATTTGGGAGCTTGGAAAGGCAATGCAATGTCTGTAGGGGCTAGAGCTATTTTACTTAATTCTGTTCTTACTAGCCTGCCATCCATTCATATTGCCATGTTCCTTATGAATAAGGCCCCAATCATGAGCTCTCAAGAGAAATTATCATTCAGAATTTTTATGCTCGGTTTTCTCGCGATGATCAATCCATGCTCGATACTTCTTGTACTGATTCTTTTATGAAGAAGACTATTGAATTCAGGTGAGATCTTTTAGAAAGAATTAAATACAACTCTGAAGATTGGGAACTCGACAAAGGTAAAGAGTCAAGTATTAAGCTTGAGTTTGATTGTGTTAAATCTTTTATGAATACCGATACTTTTCAAAAGTTTAGCACTAAATACGGACTTGACTCTGAGATAGTAGGCTCTTTCTGTGAATCATTTGCTACTCATGTTGATCTCCCTAAGGAGAAGTGGCTTAAATATCACCCACCTATTAAAGAAGAAATTAAAGAACCGGTCATAGCTAAAAATGAAACTATCATTTACAATGTTGACCCAGTTGTTCCTTCTGCCTATATTGAAAAACCACCTTTCCCTGTTAGGATAAAGGAATATGCTAAGGTCTCAACTGTGGTTAATAAAAGTTATATTAGAGCACCTAAACCTGCTGAACAAATCCAGGTAGAACCTAGTGTTGCTATGGTTAAAGATCTCCTGGTAGAAAACATATATGGGCATGTTATTTACTTCTGTGATGAAGCTACTAGAATTGCCAAACCCGATGAAAAAGATAAACATAGGCCGGTTGTTGGCATGCCTGTTGTCTTAGTTAAAATAGGAGATCATTGTTATCATGGTTTATGTGACTTAGGTGCTAGCGTGAGTGCTATTCCCTTTACCTTATATCAAGAAATTATGAATGACATAGCACCTGCTGAAATAGAAGACATAGATGTTACTATTAAACTGGCTAATAGAGACACCATCACACCACTTGGGATTGTTAGAGATGTTGAAGTCTTGTGTGGGAAAATAAAATATCCTACTAATTTTCTAGTTCTTGGCTCCCCACAAGATGACTTTTGTCCCATTATTTTTGGTAGACCTTTCTTAAACACTATTATTGCTAAAATAGATTGCAAGAAACAAATCATCGGTGTTAGTTTTGGTGATGAATCTCATGAGTTTAATTTTTCTAAGTTTAGTAGAAAACATCATAGGAAAGAAATGCCTAGTAAGGATGAAATAATTGGTCTTGCTTCTATTGCTGTGCCTCCTACTGATCCACTTGAAGAGTATTTGCTAGACCATGAAAATGATATGCATATGCATGAAAGAAATGAAATAGATAAAAATTTCTTTGAACAACGACCTCTGCTTAAACACAATTTGCCTATTGAAACTCTAGGAGGTCCTCCTCCACCTAAAGGTGATCCTGTGTTTGAATTAAAACAATTGCCTGACACTGTGAAATATGCTTATCTTGATGAGAAAAAGATATGTCATGTTATTATTAGTGCTAACCTTTCAGAACACGAAGAAGAAAGATTACTAAAAATTCTGAAGAAGCACTGTGCTCCTATTGGATATACTCTTGATGATCTTAAGGGCATTAGTCCCACTCTCTGTCAGCACAAGATCAATATGGAACCTGATGCTAAACCCATCGTTGATCATCAACGACGTTTGAATCCTAAGATAAAAGAAGTGGTACGAACTGAAATATTAAAGCTTCTGAAAGCAGGTATAATCTATCCCATAGCTGATAGTAGATGGGTGAGTCCCGTTCATTGTGTCCCTAAGAAAGGAGGTATTACCGTTGTTCCTAATGATAAAAATGAACTTATTCCACAAAGAATTATTACTGGCTATAGGATGGTAATTGATTTCATAAAATTAAACAAAGCAACTAGGAAAGATCATTACCCTTTGCCTTTTATTGACCAAATGCTAGAAAGACTATCTAAGCACACACACTTTTGTTTTTTTGATGGATATTCTGGTTTTTCTCAAATACCTGTTTCACAACCTGATCAAGAGAAAACCACCTTTACTTGCCCTTTTGGAACTTATGCTTATAGACATATGCCTTTTGGTTTATGCAATGCACCTGCCACCTTTCAAAGATGTATGACTGGTATATTCTCTGACTTTTGTGAAAAGATTGTTGAGGTTTTCATGGATGATTTTTCTGTTTATGAAACTTCTTTTGATGATTGCTTGAGCAACCTTGATCGAGTTTTGCAGAGATGTGAGCAAACTAATCTTGTTTTGAATTGGGAGAAGTGCCACTTTATGGTTAATGAAGGTATTGTCTTGGGGCATAAAATTTCTGAACGAGGTATTGAAGTGGATAACGCTAAAGTTGATGCAATTGAGAAAATGCCATGTCCCAGAGATATCAAAGGTATTCGTAGTTTCCTCGGTCACACTGGTTTCTATAGGAGGTTTATCAAAGACTTCTCTAAAATTTCTAGGCCTCTTACAAATCTTTTACAAAAGGATGTTCCATTTGTTTTTTATGATGATTATGTAGAAGCCTTTGAAACACTTAAGAAAGCCTTAATTTTTGCACATATTGTTCAACCACCTGATTGGAACTTGCCTTTTGAAATTATGTGTGATGCTAGTGATTATGCTGTTGGTGCTGTTCTAGGACAAAGAGTTGATAAGAAGTTAAATGTTATTCATTATGCTAGTAAAACTCTAGACAGTGCCCAAAGAAATTATGCTACTACTGAAAAAGAATTTTTAGCGGTTGTGTTTGCTTGTGACAAATTCAGACCTTACATTGTTGATTCTAAAGTTACCATTCACACTGATCATGCTGCTATTAAATATCTTATGGAAAAGAAAGATGCTAAACCTAGACTCATTAGGTGGGTTCTCTTGCTACAAGAATTTGATTTACATATAACTAATAGAAAAGGAGCTGAAAACCCCGTAGCTGACAACTTGTCTAGGTTAGAGAATATTCTTGATGACCCACAACCTATTAATGATAGCTTTCCTGATGAACAACTAGCTGCAATAAATGTTTCTCATAATACTCCTTGGTATGTTGACTATGCTAATTATATTGTTGCTAAATATATACCACCTAGCTTCACATACCAACAAAAGAAAAAAATTCTTCTATGATTTAAGACATTACTTTTGGGATTACCCACATCTTTATAAAGAAGGAGTAGATGGTATTATTAGACGTTGTGTACCTGAGCATGAACAGGAACAAATCCTACAGAAATGTCACTCCAAAGCTTATGGAGGGCATCATGCGGGAGACAAAACTGCTCACAAGGTATTGCAATCTGGTTTTTATTGGCCTACTCTCTTCAAGGATGCCCGTAAGTTTGTTTTATCTTGTGATGAATGTCAACGAATTGGTAATATCGGTAAGCGTCAAGAAATGCCTATGAACTATTCACTTGTTGTTGAACCATTTGATGTTTGGGGTTTTGATTATATGGGACCTTTTCCTTCCTCTAATGGGTATACTCATATTTTGGTTGATGTTGATTATGTTACTAAGTGGGTTCAATCTATTCCAACTAGTAGTGCTGACCATAACACTTCCATTAAAATGCTTAAAGAAGTTATTTTCCCGAGGTTTGGAGTCCCTAGATATTTAATGACCGATGGTGGTTCACACTTTATTCATGGTGCTTTCCGAAAAATGCTGGCTAAATATGATGTTAACCATAGAATTGCATCAACCTATCACCCTCAATCTAGTGGTCTAGTTGAACTTAGCAATAGAGAAATAAAATTAATATTACAGAAAACTGTTAATAGGTCCCGAAAGAATTGGTCTAAGAAATTGGATGATGCACTTTGGGCTTATAGAACAGCTTATAAAAATCCCATGGGTATATCTCCGTATAAAATGGTTTATGGAAAAGCTTGTCATTTGCCGCTAGAGCTAGAACATAAAGCATATTGGGCAATTAAAGAACTCAATTATGACTTCAAACTTGCCGGTGAAAAGAGGTTATTTGATATTAGCTCATTAGATGAATGGAGAACCCAAGCCTATGAAAATGCCAAACTATTTAAAGAAAAGGTTAAAAGATGGCATGATAAAAGAATCCAAAAGCGGGAATTCAAAGTTGGAGAATATGTTCTTTTGTACAACTCTCGTTTCAGATTCTTGGCAGGAAAACTTCTCTCCAAATGGGAAGGACCGTATGTTATCGAAGAGGTTTATCGCTCTGGAGCTATCAAAATAAATAATGCCTAAGGTACCAACCCGAAGGTGGTCAATGGTCAAAGGATTAAACACTACATCTCAGGTACGCCTATTAACGTTGAAAGCAACATTATCCAAACCATGACACCAGGGGACACATAAAAGAAACCTTCCGGAGCACTCCAGAATAACCGAAAAAGAGGAGGTACGTGATACGGTAAGTAAACGGACTCCGAAAAATCCGCAAAAATATTTTCTGTCAGTTTTGAAATATATAAAAAATTAGGAAAATAAGAAACAACCGGGAAGGCAACCCTGGTGGGCACAAGACACCAGTGCGCGGCAGGGCCCCCTGGCGCACCAAGGTGGGTTGTGCCCACCTCGGGTACCTTCCGGACTCCGTTTTTCTTCCGTTTGCTTGTTTCTCATGATAAAAAAATCTTTATATACCCCCCGAACCTATTGACCACCGTATCGCGGAGAAATCTTCTATTTTCTTTTCTCACTGTTTTCCTGACAGATCTGAAAATATGTCGTCTCAAGATTCCGAGGAGGAGTGCCCAGTTTCTTATCATCCTTTAGATAAAAATATCTTCAAGGACACATATCCCTACATATGGTTCTCCGATGAGGAAGATAAAGATGAACCAGTCGCTCCTCGTTTCAAGCATGAAAGCATGGAGGCGTTATGCAAGAGGATAATTAAGCTTGAGAAGAGAACGATGAGTTGAGGATAGATAATTTTACTCTCCGACGTAAGCTGGAGAAAGAGAAGGATAAACCCACTACCTCATCACCACCACCTCCCTCTTCATCACCGAAGGAGACTTGAGTATCGGGTATGGGCACTCCCCTTGGCTTGTGCCAAGCTTGGGGGAGGTGCCCCGGTATCGTACCACCACCACTATCTTTGGTTTTATCTATTCTAGTTTGATCTTCAGTTTTCCTTAGATTTAGTTGAATAAAAGTTTAGTTCGATCCTTTCTTTTCGAGTGTTTGCTTAGTGATCTATCTATGTAATCGTGTTCGAGATATAATAAAGATTAGTTCAAGTTTTGCTTTCTTTACTTTAAGTTTCAATAAAAAGAAAGGAAAATAAATAAATAAAAAGATCATATGCTAATCTTATGGTAAGTAATGACATCACATAAGGAAAAGTATAAGTGGTAAAATTTGTTGGAGATTGACAAACATAGCATTGGTCAATGATGCAACTCATGAAAGAATTAATAAGGGAAGAGAAGATTCACATGCAAATACACTATCTTGGACATCTTTTATGATTGTGAGCCCCCATTAAATATTTTGTGTCAAAATAGTTGACGTTGGACAAGGAAGACAATTTAATGATTTATGTTTGTTTATATTCACATAGAAGTTATATTGTCATAGATCCTTTAACATGTGGTGCTTGCTCAATATCTTTTCTAGCCAAAAATTCCGCACTAAGTAGAGATACTACTTGTGCATCAAAAAACCCTTAACCCAAATCTTATTTCGAGAGTCCACCACACCTACCTATGGATTGAGTAAGATCCTTCAAGTAAGTTGTCATCGGTGCAATAAGGCAATAAAAATTGCTTCCAAATGTGTTGGATCATTTAGTGTAAGAGAAAATTGAGCGTTGTACGAACTTGTGATGGCAAAGAATAAAAGGGACAGACTGCATAATAAAGGTTGCTATCATAAGGGGCAATATAACGCGACATTCTTTTGCATTAAAGGATTTAGCATACAAATAAATAAGCGCATGACAACCTCTGCTTCCCTCTGCGAAGGGCCTATCTTTTACTTTTATGTTTGAGTCAAAGTATTCTTTCCTATTCCTTTTTATTTTTCTCTTTTGGCAAGCATCATGTGGTGAGGAAAGATCTAGGCACATATATCCAGTTGGATGTGAGTGGGCATGAGTTATTATTGTTGACATTACCCCTGAGGTGAATATGTTGGGTGGCGAAACTATAAGCCCCTATCTTTCTATGTGTCTTGTTGAAACTTTTTGTTCATGGGTACGTTGTGAGTGTTAGCAATTATAGAAGATTAAATGATGGTTGAGTATGTGGACTTGCCTAAAGTCTCCGACACGTGACCCTTTCTGAAAATATGATGAATTGTAGTTGCAAAGTTGACTGAGAACATAGTTTGTTGGTTTTCAATAAGGTTTATGTTTTATACTTCAATGTTGTGATGAATTGTTATTTGTTCATGAGAAGTTATATGATAAAAGTTATGTGATAAAAGTTTTATGTTAAAGTTCTTTGCTGTTATAATAATATGCATGATGCTTCTATGTCCGTATTTTGTTTTTATCGACACCTCTCTCTCTAAGCATGTGGACATGTTTTTCGATTTTGGTTTTCGCTTGAGGACAAGAGAGGTCTAAGCTTGGGGGAGTTAATAAGTCCATTTTGCATCATGTTTTCCTACTGTTATTTATAATGTTTTTATACATAATAATGCTTTTGGGAGTAATTCTAATGCCTTTTCTCTCATAATATGCAAGGTTCACACAAGGAGGGAGAATACCGGCAGCTGGAATTCTGGACCTGAAAAAGCTACGTCAGGCCACCTATTCTACACAACTCCAAATGAGCTGAAACTTCACAGATATTTTTTATGGATTATATAAGAATTATTGGAGCAAATAGCTACCAGAGGGGGCCCACCAGGTGGGCACAACCCACCTGGGCACACCAGGGCCCCCAGGCGCGCCCTAGTGGGTTGTGCCCTCCTCGGCCCACCTCCGGTGCCCATCTTCTGGTATATAAGTCATTTTGACCTAGAAAAATAAGGGGAGGACTTTCGGGACGAAGCGCCGCCGTCTCGAGGCGAAACTTGGGCAGGAGCACTTTTGCCCTCCGGCGGAGCTTCCCTCCCGGAGGGGGAAATCATCGTCATCGTCATCACCAACAACTCTCCCATCTTTGGGAAGGCCATCTCCATCAACATATTCAACAGCACCATCTCCTCTCAAACCCTAGTTCATCTCTTGTGTTCAATCTTTGTACCGGAACCTTAGATTGGTGCTTGTGGGTGACTAGTAGTGTTGATTACATCTTGTAGTTGATTACTATATGGTTTATTTGGTGGAGAGATTATATGTTCAGATCCATTATGCTATTTAATACCCCTCTGATCTTGAGCATGATTATCATTTGTGAGTAGTTACTTTTGTTCTTGAGGTCACGGGAGAAGTCATGTTGCAAGTAATCATGTGAACTTGATATGTGTTCGATATTTTGATGATATGTATGTTGTGATTCCCTTAGTGGTGTCATGTGAACGTCGACTACATGACACTTCACCTTATTAGGGCCTAAGGGAATGCATTGTGGAGTAGTTATTAAATGATGGGTTGCGAGAGTGACAGAAGCTTAAACCCTAGTTTATGCGCTACTTCGTAAGGGACCGATTTGGATCCAAAAGTTTAATGCTATGGTTAGATTTTATCTTAATACTTTTCTCGTAGTTGCGGATGCTTGCGAGGGGGTTAATCATAAGTAGGAGGTTTGTTCAAGTAAGAACAACACCTAAGCACCGGTCCACCCACATATCAAATTATCAAAGTAGCGAACACGAATCAAGCCAACATGATGAAAGTGACTAGATGAAATTCCCGTGTACCCTCAAGAACGCTTTGCTTATTATAAGAGACCATTTTGGCATGTCCTTTGCCTCAAAAGGATTGGGCTACCTTGCTGCACTTTTGTTACCGTTACTGTTACCGTTACTTGCTTATTACAAATTATCTTGCTATCAAACTACTCGTTACTTATAATTTTAGTGCTTGCAGAGAATACCTTGCCGAAAACCACTTGTCATTTCCTTCTGCTCCTCGTTGGGTTCGACACTCTTACTTATTGAAAGGACTACGATTGATCCCCTATACTTGTGGGTCATTAGTGCATCAAGGACATAAGACTTTTGGGCAGCCGTGAGGATAATCTTCAGATTACGGGCCCAATCCACAAAGTTGCTTCCATCATCTTCAGCTTAGCTTTCTCTAGGAACGCATTGAAATTCAGGGGAGCTACTGCGCGAGCCATTGATCTACAATATAATTTGCAAAGATAACTTAGACTATTGTTCAAGATAATGAGTTCAATTAATCATATTATCTAAGAACTCCCACTCAAATCGACATCCCTCCAGTCGTCCGAGTGTAACATGATCCAAATTCACCAATCCAAGTCCGATCATCACGTGAGATGAGGTGGTTTCAATGGTGAACATCTCCATGTTGATCATATCTACTATATGACTCATGTTCGACCTTTCGGTCTCTTGTGTTCCGAGGCCATGTCTGTACATGCTAGGCTCGTCAAGTTTAACCCAAGTGTTCCGCATGTGCAAAACTGGCTTGCACCCGTTGTATGCGAACGTAGAGTCTATCACACCCGATCATCACGTGGTGCTTCGAAATGACAAACTTTCGCAACGGTGCACACTTGGGGAGAACACAAATTTATCTTGAAATTTTAGTGAGGGATCACCTTATAATGCTACCGTCGTCCTAAGCAAAATAAGATGTATAAAAGGGTTAACATCACATGCAAATCATAAGTGACATGATATGGCCATCATCTTGTGCTTTCGATCTCCATCTTCAAAGCACTGGCATGATCTCCATCATCACCGGCACAACACCATGATCTCCATCATCGTGTCGCCATCGGGGTTGTCACGCTAACCATGCTTCTACAACTATTGCTACCGCTTAGCGATAAAGTAAAACATTACATAGCGCTTAATGATTGACACGCAGGTCATACAATAATTAAAGACAACCCTATGGCTCCTGCCGGTTGCCGTATTCATCGACATGCAAGTCCTGATAATCTATACAAAACATGATTATCTCATACATCAAATATATCTCATCATGTCTTTGGCCATATCATATCACAACATACCCTGCAAAAACAAGTTAGACGTCCTCTACTTTGTTGTTGCATGTTTTACGTGGCTGCTATGGGTGACTAGTAAGAACCGTTCTTACCTACGCAAAGCCACAACGGTGATATTCAAGTTGCTATTTAACCTTCGACAAGGACCGCCTTTGTCAAATCCGATTCAACTAAGGTGGGAGAGACAGACACCCGCCAGCCATCTTTATGCAACAAGTTGCATGTCAGTCGATGGAACCGGTCTCATGTACGTGGATGTAACACCCCATGTATTAAACTACAGTAATCACCCTTTTTATTATGCCAAGTCATCATGATCAACAGTGCTTAATCATCATTAGTATCATATCTCTTTTCAAATTCAAATTCAAATGGAAATTCAAACTGAAAGTGGAATATAAAAGTTGCTCAAATCAGAAACTAAAATGTTCATTAAATAGCAATTAAATCTTAGACAATTTTAAGATTATAATCAACTTTTACTAAATTCATTATGTGCCTCAAACAACAACAAAACAGAGATATTTAATCCAATTTCTTTTAATTAAAATTCAAGTGAAATCATTTGTACACCAAACCAATTTTTAGTAGTGACTAATGTTGCACTGTGAATTATGGACCAATTCCTATGTTTTACAAAAGTCCATAAGTGACCTAACCTTTTTGCAAAACAGAAAAGAAATGAATAAAGAAAAAGAAAAACAAAAGAAAACAAAGAGGAAAGAACCCCCCCCCCCGACTGGGCCTCGGCCTAGCAGGCCACTAGGCCACCAAGCCGGCCCACCCGCCACCCCTCTACTAACCCCCCCCCCCCAGCCACACCGAACCCTAACCCGATCCCCCTCCCCACTCTTCTCGCTCTCTCCCTCCTCCCATCTGGATCGAGGGGGGAACGACCCCGACGCCGCCGGACCTCGTCGCCACGCCGCCCGTCGCTTCCCCGACCGCGCCGCCGTCGCCCTCGCCTGGAACCGCCCGAGGCCACCGCCACCTCGCCGTCCCGCTTCTCCATCGGCCACCTCGAGCCGCTGCCTCGCCTTCCGGCTCCCTGTGAGCCCCGCGCCCTCCTCTTTCCTCTGTGCTCCGGCCTTCCCCCCTAGCTCGTTCGCCACCGTCACCGGCGCTCGCCGCCGCGCCCGACCGCGACCCACGCCGTCCGTGTGCGCGCCCCGCCAGACTCGCCGCTGCCTGTCGCTGCTTGTCACTGCCTGCTGCAGCTCCGCCCTGACCAGCGCCCCGCTCGCCGCAGCGCCTCTGCCTGCCGCTGCCGTCTGCCCCGCCTCCACCCGCCGTCGGCCGCGCCCTGGCCTCGGCTCGCGATCGCGGCCGCGCCCCCGGGCTGCCCGCTCGCGCCAGGCTCCCTCATCGCGCTGTTCACCCCCACGCGCTCTCGCCGGAGCCCCCCCCAGCTCATCGACCTCGCCGCGGCGACCGACAGGCTCTCCCGTCGCCGGTGGTCTCGCCCCGCGCCCGTGCGTAGCGCCCCTCGGGCACGGGCGCCCACGCTCACGCCCAGCGCCCGTCACCCGCCCCCCGCCCCGCTAAGGCCCCCAGTGGGCCACTGACCACTGGGCCAGCCCCCCCTTTAAAAAAATAGATAATAAAAATAAATAAATAATTAAAGTTAATAATTAATTAATTAATTAATTAACTTACTTAATTCTTATTAATTAAACTAATTAAGTTTAATTAACCTAATGACCCAATTAACCTAATTAATCTATAATTAAGTGAATTAATCAAACCCTAGTTAACCCTAACAGTCTGCTGACCTCATGCTGACGTCATGCTGATGTCAGCATTCACTATTTCAGATAATTCGAATTTAATTAATTAAATAATTCCATAAATTAATAAAACTTTAGAAAATCATATCTTTTAAACCGTAACTCCGATGAAAATAAATTATATATGAAAAATGATCAGAAAAATCCCACGAATCCGAATACGCTACCCACATACCTGTTAGATGCCTCTAGCTATCTGAACATGCAACTTTTTGCCTGTTTTAGATAAATGAATAAGTGCATGACTTTAATAAAATAATTCCAAACAAACTCCTAAAATAACTAAATGACTTTGACATGTCTTCAGGCAACCCTGCACTGCACGTTAGCATAGCCTGCTCCGTGTTGCTTATGTTTGCTCTATATTTATACTGTTTCCTCCCCCTCTTCTCTCTCGATAGACCCCGACACCGACGTCGTCCCCGAGGC
Organism: Thinopyrum elongatum; assembly: GCA_011799875.1. Classification (NCBI taxonomy): domain Eukaryota; kingdom Viridiplantae; phylum Streptophyta; class Magnoliopsida; order Poales; family Poaceae; genus Thinopyrum; species Thinopyrum elongatum. The sequence goes on along the minus strand of CM022301.1, from coordinate 22,339,145 downwards.
CGACGCAGCTCCGGAGCCCGAAGACACCATTGACAACCTTGCCCTTGCCGCCGAGCAACCAGGCAAGCCCCCCCTTTGATCATCCCGATATCGCCCATTCTATTTTCTCATGCTTGCATTAGAATTGCTACTGCTACTGATTTACCTATTCTGATGCATAGCCTGTTTATTGTAACCTGCTGTTGATAATTACCTTCATATCCTAAACTGCTTAGTATAGGCTGGGTAGAGACCTATTAGTGACCCTACTTATCCCGACTGCCCCGCTGGATTATCCGAAGACCCGACCAACGGGATTGAAGACTAAACCCCGGCACCGCACATCACCCCCCTTAGTTGTAACGACACTGCAGCGTTACTATCGAGTGCCGAGGGTGATACCTCGTGTAGCACTTCTGATGTTAACTCTGTAGAGTAGCGAATCGGTCGTGGTCATCGAGGGTGATTCCTCCTTCACCGCTTCCGATAATGATGCCGTCGTACAACACCTCAAGTGTGAACCCAGCGAGGGTGATTCCTCTGAGTTCACCTTGACGGATACATCGTGTAGGAATCCAACAAGGGTGACACCTCGGATTCCCCTGATGTTATGGACACACGTATAATTGGACTTTACACTGTTACTTGGAAAGGCGGGTCGACCCTGAGGGGTACCCGCGTGTGATGTGAAGACGGGTTGCCGTATGGTGCCCAAGTGATGGATACGAGGCGTGGCCGGGCATTCTTGGCCCTTGCCGCAAGTCCTCGAGATGGAGCGACGGGGTCACATCTTTCGTGAGTCTCTGCTCGTTGCCGCAACCCCAAGGTACTAACGGTTTGGATATGTGATCTGAGTGGGCCTCTGGCCCGATAGCACTAACCACCACGTGGGCATAGTATGGGCGTTCTGCATCATAGTATCAGCCGACAGTTCTGTCAGACGTCCAGTTCAGCATTGCGGCCGGGTCGGATCGTGCCGTTGGCGCTGGTATCCACCCTGCTCGCAACGACCCAGAGTGCACAGGGCGATGGCCCAAGACCCCTGAGTGCTTAGGATGTAGACCGGCGGGGACCTCTCTGCTGAGCTTTAGGTAGGACTGCGGTGTGTCGTTTGGCCGAGGCCGGGCATGAACCGGAAAAGTGTGTCCGGCCGGAGTTAAGCGAGCGTGTTGGGTAAGTTGGTGCACCCCTGCAGGGAATAACTAATCTATGCATAGCCGGATCCTTGGTAACGGACACTCGGAGTTGTATCCCGATTGATACAATTAGAATTGGATACTATGGCTCTGGGATTACTTCTCGCAGGGAGTCGATAAGGGATCTCAGGACGAGGTTGATGACTGTATGGCTCTGGGATTGCTTTCTCGCAGGGAGTCGAGAAAGGATCTCTTGGTGAGGTTGAGACTTAATGATACTACTACTTTATACGGTACTAATCTACACTCTTCTAATGCTGCAAGACCGCTGAAGATGCTAGTCTTCGATAGGACTAGGCCTTCTCTCTATTCTGGCACTTCTGCAGCCCAGTCCACATATACAGCCTTCCTTTGATAATGTTGCATATGTAGTGTAGATCCTTGCTTGCTGAGTACTTCAGAGTACTCACGGTTGCTTTGCTCTCTTTTTCCCCCATGTCAGTTTGTCGTGACCAGATGACTAGCCCCGGATACAGCTGTTCCGCCGACGATCGCTACTACTACCCCGAGGATGGATATTATTTCGAGCTTGCCGTCGACCAGGAGTAGGATCGGAGGGTCCCAGGCAGGAGGCCTACGCCTTTCGATCGTAGTGTTTTCTTTTGTCTCGCCTTCTTAAGGCCTTTCTGTGTTTTCTTTTATATCTGTACTCAGATATCTGATGCTTCCGCTGACGCTTGTACGCAAGCTTATGTATTCGAGCCCTCGAGGCCCCTGGCTTGTAATATAAAGCTTGTATGACTTTATTTATGTTTTAGAGTTGTGTTGTGATATCTTCCGGTGAGTCCTTAGGCTTGATCGTGTGCATTTGTGTGTATGATTAGTGCACGATTAAGCCGGGGGGCGTCACAGTGGACATGTAAAGTTGGTCCGGGCCGCTTCATCCCACAATACCGCTGAATCAAAACAAGACTAAGGAAGGAAGCAATCTGAATATCAACGCCCACAGACTCCTTTGTGTTCTACTCGTGATGTCATCTATGCATAGACCTAGCTCATGGTGCCACTGTTGGGGAACATTGCATGGGTAACAAAATTTTTTCCTACGCTCACCAAGATCAATCTAGGAGATGCAAATATACGAGAGGAGAGTGGTGTCTACATACCCTTGTAGACCGAAAGCGTTAACGATCTATAGATCATGGTTGGCGTAGTCGTACTCGCGTCGAGATCCAATCCGATCCAAGTACCGCACGTGCGGCACCTCCGAGTTTAGCACAGGTACGGCTTGGCGGCGTCCTCTCCTTCTTGATCCAGCAAGGGAGGGAGAGGAGGTAGATGAGATCTGAACCAACACGGCGGCGTGGTGGTGGTGGTGGTGGCAGCGAAACTCCGGCAGGACTTCGCCAAGCGCGTACCGGTGAAACGTGGGAGGAGTTGGGAGAGGTAACGGGCAAGGGTCGAAGGAGGCTGCCCCAATGCCTCCCCACCTTTATATAGGCGTGGAGGGGGCTGGTGGCTTGCCCTCCAAGGCCCTAGGGTCGTTGGTCAAAGTGGGAGGAAGGAAATACCTCCTTTCCTTCCCCACCGATCGATATCCCCCCTTTTTAGGGATCATGATCTTATCCCTTCGGGATATGATACTATTCCTTTTAAGGGAGGATTTTGATGCGCCTAGGCCAGGGTTGTGGGGACTTTCCCCACTACCTACGTTCATGTGGGTCCCTCATGCAGGTGGGCCCCACTCCAGAACCTTCTAGAACCTTCCCGGTACAATACCAAAAAAACTCAAACTTTTTCCAGACCCCCGATAACAACTTTCCATATATGAATATTTACCCCGGACTATTCCGGAGCTCCTCGTGACGTCCCGGATCCCATCCGGGACTCCGAACAACCTTCGGATTTTCCACCATTAATATCTCAATACTACCCTAGCGCTATTGAACGTTAAGCGTGCGACCCTACGGGTTCGGGAATATGCAGACATGACCGAGACTCCTCTCCGGTCAATCACCAATAGCGGGACCTGGATGCCCATATTGGTTCCTACATATTCAACGAAGATCTCTATCGGTTGAACCACGATGTCAAGGATTCAGCTAATCCCGTATGCAGTTCCCTTTGTCCATCGGTATGTTACTTGCCCGAGATTCGATCGTCGGTATCTCCATACCTAGTTCAATCTCGTTACCGGCAAGTCTCTTTACTCGTTCCATAATACAAGATCCTATGGCTAACTCCTTAGTCACATTGCTTGCAAGCTCATTGTGATGCTGTATTACCTAGTGGGCCCCGAGATACCTCTCCGTCATACGGAGTGACAAATCCCAGTCTTGATCCATGCGAACTCAAGAGATACCCTCGGAGATACCTGTAGAGCATCTTTATAGTCACCCAGTTACGTTGCGACGTTTGATACACACAAGGTACTCCTCCGGTGTCAGTGAGTTGCATGATCTTATGGTTATAGGAACAAATACTTGACATGTAGAAAATGATAGCAATAAACTTGATACGATCATACGCTACGTTTATAGTTTGGGTCTTGTCCATCACATCATTCTCCTAATGATGTGATCCCGTTATCAAATGACAACTCATGTCTATGGCTAGGAAACCATAGCCATCTTTGATCAACGAGCTAGTCCGGTAGAGGCTCACTAGGGACATGTTGTTGTCTATGTATCCACACATGTATTTGAGTTTCCGGTCAATACAATTATAGCTTGGATAATAAACGATTATCATGAACAAGGAAATATGATAATAACCACTTTATTATTGCCTCTAGGGCATATTTCCAACAGAGATCATATATCAACTAGTAAGAGAAAAAAACAAAAATGCGTCTCCTCTCAAACATTGGTCAAAATTACATGATATTAAACACATGTTGACCACATGTCATGGGGCTAAATTTTCTCCGCGCTTAACTAAGCTTCCATGTTTGGTAGTAGGTAAAATGGAGAAAAATCATACACAACATATATGGTTATAATGTATTTTGATTATCTATATGGTAAAACATTACCCCATTTCTTTTTAATATATATCAAAATTATGTAATATAAGTGCATCTCCAAGGAGGACCCGTAAACCTCCCCCAACCGTCCGGACCATGGAAGCCATCCAACGCCGACTTGTATCGGTCTGTCGGGCGGTCCAGATGCGATTTCTCCCGCAAACCGGAGACAAACATGGGGGAGGTTTGCGGGAGTCCGGACCAATCTCAAGCCCGCTTCTGACCGCCCTGGCCCACCAAAACCCCCTCCCCCTCCCACGCGTTTTCGGTCAGCGCCGCTCCGGAGCCTCGCCCGCATTCATGCCCGGTCAGAGCGGACGCAACTGCTCACTAGCGCCGGCACTGAAGCGGCGCGCCGGCCGAGAGAGCGCCGCCCGCGTCGCTTCCTGGTGCAGGCGACTGCCGCGCGTTCAAATAACACGACGGCCACCCGTCTGTCCGCCTGCCCCCCGCATTGATGGCACGCGGTTGCCAAGGCATCTCCTCCCGCGCCACCCGTTTGTCCATTTGCCGCCCACCAGTGCTATATAAACCGTTGCCCTGGTGCCCCGGCCATAGCCACAATCATCCCTCTCCGCACCACTCCTCGCCATGGATCCCTCCGCAGCCAAAGCTCTCTGTGACGGGCTGACGTCGGAGCAGAAGTAGGCCATGGCAGCCATTGCTGCCGACTGGCAGGCCGGCAGGCAGCCGGAGGACGCCTTCGACGACGAAGTGCAAATGGACGACGCCTCCTCCGACGAGCCAGTGCCACCCTCCTCTTCCTCCGCGGCACCCTCCTCCTCCGCTTCACCCTCGCCGGTGCATTGCACCATGACCATCAGCGAGGCGCATGCCCATTATATGGACATGGTACGGGAGGAGTGGGGGGACCAGTTTCGGGAGGCACAGGCCGACGCCAACTACAACCACAACCTCCTCCAGGAGCATCTGCAGGCGGAGTAGCAGGTCGCCACCGGCAGGGCGGTCGCGCCGGACGCGGGCCTGGCGGAGCAAGAGGAGCTACTTGAGTCCTACCGCTCCGCCCGTGAGATCTGCCTCGCCCGTAGGCGGTACCGGCAACGGGTGGCGGAGGTGGCGGCCGCCGGCAAGGAGTGCGATGAGGAGGGGGGCGAGGCGTCGTTCGGCGACACCGGCGACGAGGAGGCCGTGTCCCGGCGCCACGACCATGAAGAAGCCGGCACATCCGCGGAGGCTGCCGGTAGCAAGGAAGAGTAGTGCATGGTAGGTCGTCACCGCTCGTGTCCCAGGAAGGCCACTGCTACTCCCCTCCCGTCGACGCCAAGTTTGGTGGGCTAAGCATCTTCGGCCGATTAGTCGCATGATGGCGACGTGGAGGCGGACAGCTTCACTTCCAGAGCATCCGGAGGCGGAGGTTACGGAGGCAGAGCTGGAGAGCGCCGAGGCGGAGCTAGAAAAGGTGAAGCTTCTGTTCTTTTGGTTAATGGCCGAAAACGGGGAACGGACGCCGACGATCGTTTAGATTAGGTATTAATTATGCTCCAAAGCCCGCCTAGCACCGCTTTTATGTATTTGTAATGAAATCCGTCATGTTTATATGAAATCAGGTGTGTTTATATGAAATCCAGCCTTGTTTATATGAAATTCGGCAGTGTTTGCACGAATTTCGTCCGGTCGGTTCAAGTTGTTGTGAAAATGTATGTGGCTATGGTTTGATGGCGTCCTTTCACACCCGTGTCCACGGATTGATCCCTCTGTCCGCGAACGGATGCAGGAGAGAATTTGCGGGTTGCGTTGGAGATGCCCTAATTATATGATATCGGGCTATCGAGTTAAAATCGAGCGAGCCGGTGGCTCAAGATCTAACTCGTTTATTGATCGAGCTATATAAAGTGCTCATACTCAGCTCATCTCTTCTTGAGTCAATCTCGAGTCAAAGCAAAATAAGAGTCGATCTCGAACGACTCACACGCCTCGAGCTTTTCTTGCAACCTACTCGTATGACTCGTGCATGGGGTCCCGCAGCACGTACGTAGGCCATCGATCTATATACATGGACCCAGCTGGAGCCGGTCTTAAAGGGGGCGTGCCATCCACGTGAACGTGTCTGCCCGGTTCATGTGCATGCATGCGTGTCCATGCCACTGTAGGGCTGCAGCTGGGCTATATGTGTCCATAGTTTCTCCACACAGTATGTGTAATGTTGGCAGCATTATTTTATTGGGCGTTCGTACAGTGGTTGAGAATACACCATCTCTTTTACGGTCATCTCTAGCAACAAATGTCTATATGCCTCTAAAACTATATGGTGATTAAAGTTTAATTAGAAACGTATGCTAAGTAATGACCTCCCCTCGGGCCTTGTTCATGGTAGGTGCTTTAGAGATGTGTTTAGTAAAATATACTGAGGTTTTCTTAAGCATCAGTGCTACATAGGGAAAAGTTGAGCTAATTAGTCTTGATATCTGGCTGGTACGTGATTGGTGCAGTGCCCTCAAAACCTGAATCACGTGGCAGCTCAGCTGGACGCGATCAAACGTGCTACGCGTGGGATCTGTACAAATTGCGGCCGCAGTTTAAAAATGTGACCACGGTTCAGACAGGACACGCGCCTTTATCGAAAGGTTCAGACACGTGGGCACGCTGAAACGTTCAGACAAGAGAGATATCGGCCAGCCAGCGTCCAAGTTGACAAAACATCGATCGTGACTCGCGCTGAGATATGTAAAAATGTGCCTGCATGGACGTACGAAATGCATGCCAGCTCACGTCAATCGTTCGACGAACAGGTTCAGCGCTTGAAAATCCTAGTGACTAGCAGTGGCGGAGCTACAACCAATGAGTTGGGCGGGCCAAAAAAATTTGTTTCTAAACCATGCAATTAAGTAGGCATTAGTCAGTGAAATTTCAGATTGCTACAGTAGTATAGCCCAACACTATATATCCAGGAAAATGGTATCGAGATGATGTTGTGAAGTAGTACAATTTGAAGAAAGAAAGAAAAATTCTTGTGCTGGTTGAAAGAAAATTTCTTGTGCATTGGATGACTGGTTCTGCGGCCTTGTGCTGGTTGTGTGGGTCGCTCCTCGCTGCCTCATGGGCCTTAGCTTGGCTCAGCGCTCAACCGGGGGCAGGTAGCTGTGCAGGGCCCTGGGTGGGATACGAGGCGAGTCCACTGTGCTGGATGGATGCGAAGGAGACATGCACTGCTGGGTTGGTTTGCTACTGGATTGTACTGTTGCAAGTAGAAAATTATTATTTTTCTCTAGAGCTGGGCGGGCCACGGCCTTGTTTTGCCCTCACGAAGCTCCGCCAGTGGTGACTAGTGAAGTATTACCTTTGTCTTAGTTTATTGGCCCACTTCGTATTTTATGTTAAATTTTGATTTTAGATTTAACTAATAAAATATTAATGCATATCATCAAAAATAATATTATTGAAAACTATGTTCAAACACGAAACCAACGATATACTCTCTCCGCTCCGATTTATAGTGCGCCCTCGTTTTCTGTGCGACAACTTTGACTGTAAATTTGACCAACAAGACCGACTGCGGCGGGACCAAAAATTATACCAGTGAATTCGTATTCGAAAGAAGTTTTCAATTATATAATTTTTGCTCCCGCCGCAGTCGGTCTCGTTGGTTAAATTTATGATCAAAGTTGAACCTCGGGAAGCGTGTGCGCACTATATTTTGGAACGGAGTGAGTATTTCTTGATGGCATGCAGTAATACTTTTGTACGATATATTTTTTGATGGCATGTATTAATATTTTTTTAGTTAAATTTATAATCAAAGTTTAGCAAAATACAAAAAAAATCAATAAACCAGAACGAAGGTAATAGTACACTAAGTACATGGATGCATGACTCGAGTGCCTCTCAGATTAAGCAATCGATGACGAGTCCCCGAAAAAGAAAAGCAATCAATGACGAGTCGCCATCGATGGATGAAAAGGTGGTGGGGGCGTACGTACGTACTTGATGTACATGTAGCGCCCGCAGCAGCAGCGCCGTCGTGGTCGTGCGTGACGGGCCGGCCACGCACATTTGCAGCTGGAATCAGTTAGACAAAATAAAATAGGCTATATATGCCCTGCTATGAAACGACAAGACTATCGGTATAGTCTATAACCCAATTATTATTTTCAACTATTAAATGTATGCATGCATGATGAGCTAGACCAACGGTGTCTCACCTGCACACACACCTAATCCCGGGCCATAACAATGTACGTACTGCAGCGCTAGCTAGCTCGATCTCCGGAGGAACGGGCACACAGAAACAGGACACATACATACACACCGACACACATGGACTGCTGAGTGTGCTGACCTGTCATCCCAGCTCGATTTACAAACTTTCACCGCGTTCTAGAGATAAAAAAGTGATACATCTACGTACACCTACAGGTTGTTACATAACTTGCCTTAACTAATCTCTTCCCCCTGAATTTAACAGGGGTGGGGCCTGTCCCTGATTTCCTCTAACCAAAATGTGTCATTTAAGCAATTACGTTAATTACATACGAATCGTTACGTAGGTGTAGCACTACTCTTCCAGAGATATATATAGTAGTTTCATGTCCAAAAAATATCCATATATAGCTGTGGATCTAGATCTCTGTGTGATGCATGCTTGTGTGGCAGTAGTACTATCTCTATTGGTCTATCTTCTGACATAGTAGGGTCCACATGCATGTCAAAAGATGTTGAAAGTATGCATGTGATGCTAATCTCCGCTTAAACTGCTCTTCGTTTGGATCTGTCGATCTCATGGGCCATGCATCCAACAACTCACATGCGCATCCATCTAGATGCATCACAACGGAGTTCGATATCCAGTAAGGCTGGTGATGGTCACCGGTAGAAAACGGGTCATTAGTGTCGGTTTGTAAGGGCCTTTAGTTTCGGTTGTGACAACCGGGACTAAAGGCTCCGCTTTTTAGTCCCGGTTCGTGACAACCGGGACTAAAAGGCCGCCACGCGTCAGGCTCTGTCGAACGCTGGGGTTTAGGTTTTTTTTAAAGGAGGGGTTTAGCGTTTTGGAGGGTTTACAGGTTTCATTTTGTGTTTCTCTTTTTTTTTGTGTTTACCGTTCAATTCTTTTACATTTAGGGTTTTCATTTTTATTTTATGTTTTTCATTCAACTCGACGCTAGCTACTACATATAGCAATGAAGAAACCATTACACAACATCATCATGAATATAGAGAAGTGACCTCTTTTTCTTCGTGCTTGGTCGAACAATAAGTTTTCGTATATCTATTCGACGCTACTACATATAGTACATGTCCATGCATATATACAATATAACATCTCTTACGATCCCTAATATCTAATTACCAAAATCGCATTCCAAATACCGATGGTATTCTCCGGTTTTAGGTATGACCTCTTCCAGAAAGAATCCCGCCAATTCCTCTTGAATTGCTCGTATGTGGTCCTTTGGTAGGAGTTCGTCCCGCTTCCGTTGGATCTAATTTGAAGAAGGAGGTCAATATATATATATATATATATATATATATATATATATATATATATATATATATATAATGAATGAAACTGAACACAATTGATGGTAATAAAATAAAATTATGAATATTATTTACGTACTTCAAGTTGTTCTAAAATTCTACCCTTCTCACAGGTCGTCTGGCGAATGAACTCGCAAACGTAGTATCCACATAAATTATTCCCGTCTTCCTGCCTCAAGCACTTTACAAGAATAGTGTTCAATCAAAATAATAATCAAGCATGATAATGGTATTGAAACTAGAATCAAAGAGAGATGTGCGGAACTAGCTAGTACTACTTACATTGGGGTGTCGAAATCGCAGCTCCTCTTTCCATTCACCCCTAGCCTTCTTGGTGAACTCTTTCCAAACCCTGCCCGGCAAAGAAAATGAATAAAGGAGATATTAATTACTTGATATCAGGAAATGAACGAAAGTTCCCGATATAGTGCGTACCTCTGGAGCATTTCACTTATGTCCGCCCACATCTTAGGGTCTTTACGTTTCAAGTCCATGACAATTACTACTCCTGCGTCAAGCTGAATGACTAGCAGAATAAAGTGGAACCTGCGCACGCATAACTCGTCAATTACACTTAACCTCGAGTAAGCGAAACAGAATGTGCACAAGACAGTAACACTCACTTGAAGTTGTAAGGAAATAGTATTTCCCTTCTGGTTTGTTGTCCAATTAACGCCTTTAGCAAGTTTTTCGTTGTATCCTTGGCGTTGTTTGCTACCGTAAATTCATGTATGATATTTGGGTTAATGAACCCAATGTCATAGATTTGTCCTCTTTTGCATTCGAGAATCTTCAATCTGCATAATATAGTGAGGATAATTATACATGCAATGAACGAGCTGAGCTAGAGACTTAATTACAGAAATAGTACTTACAGACAATAGCAACTGATGATAGTTTTGTCGAGGGCGTCCTGATTGTATAACTGAAATAATTCATCAAATTCAATGTACATCTCCTCGACTCCATTGAAGTAATGCTCATCTCTAATTCCCACAAAGATCATGTTGCTCCATTCCTTTGAGGCTTCCATGTACCACTCATGCAATCTTCGCATTTGTGTTGGTAGATGCCCGAGCTCCTCAAGTCTGACGAGAGGCTTCCCGTGCTCGTATTTGTATGCTAAATCAGCCATGGGGAACTAAATGTCAAGTTGGTCGGCATAATTGACATAAACACTAAATGAAACAAATAGTTATAAAAGATAATATACCACATCCGAATCATAGACCGGCCGAGAGCCGACGGGGGCGGATATCAAAACCATGGCACTATATAATAACAAACAATAATACAAGTAAGAAAATTATACAAGTAGCTATCTAAATCATACAAGAATTTTTTCTTTAAAAAAAAGATAAGAACAAGAGGCTCACCACGGTGGTGCCGGCGACGAGATCGGCGCGGGCGATCGACGGTGGTGAGGATGGGGATGGGGACGGGACGACACCCTACACCTGTGCAAACTAAGAAGTTAATTTGAGCTCAATTGTGCATCTAAATCAAATAAACTCCCACATACACTCCTCCACTAAAACCCACAAACCACTCTACTTCTAGAGCATGAAATGAGCTAAACTAGTAATGAGAGATGAAAGGATGAAGTTGCTAACCTTTTAGAACACTTGGATAGTTGGTGCACCGTCAAATCTAGACAAATCTTGGGGAAAATGGAGCTTGGTGGTCGATCTTGGAGGAAGAACAGAGGAGAAGAAAGAGGAGAAAGCTTAAGTGTGGCTCGGGCACCTCATATCATGTTTGTTTTGTGTGTACTCAAGTGGCATTATGCTCTCAGGCATTTTCATCGAACACCTGATGTGCATAGGAAGAGAGAACAAAGTAGCACACACCTCCCACCTTATATGAGCAAAAAACAGAGGAGAGGGCGGGCAGGGGCGATATATATATATATATATATATATATATATATATATATATATATATATATATATATATATATATATATATATATATATATATATATATATATATATATATATATATATATACACACGGCGCGAAGCACCTATACCCGACCCGAATAATAATAGAAATCCCAATAATAGTTACTCTGAATATTGATAATGTATTATCAATAATATGGGCAGGGAAGACCCCTGTTAAAAAAATGAATTAAATAAATAAATGAATACGAAATGTTGAATATTTAAGCAGCCTCGGCATGTATGTACACATGCACTGCATAAGGATTCCGGAAGGCAGAACAAGCTACCTATCTAAAGATTATGCGCTTGAAGATTTGCATGGCTGAAGAGCGAAGATGAAACGAAGAGGCTGCCAATTATTCACAGAGAGACAATGCCCACGTGAAAAAAGCAATGACTTGAATCTTGGTGAATAATTGGCTGCCTCTTCGTTTCATCTTCGCTCTTCAGCCATGCAAATCTTCAAGCGCATAATCTTCAGATAGGTAGCTTGGTCTGCCTTCCGGAATCTTTATGCAGTGCATGTGTACATACATGCCGAGGCTGCTTAAATATTCAACATTGCTTATTCATTTATTTATTTAATTCATTTTTTTAACAGGGGTCTTCGCTGCCCATATGATTGATAATACATTATCAATATTCAGAGTAACTGTTATTGGGATTTCTATTATTATTCGGGTCGGGTCCTCCACGCCCGAATAATTGATAGCAATATCAATATATGCAGTTTGGGCTTTATTCAGGCTACTGCCCACGCCCGGCTATGTCCATATGATCGTCATTTAGCAGATTGAAATCATATTTTTGATCACATTCATTCTTTACTTCTTCAAATTTTTCATCTATTTCTTGCCTTAATTCCTTTAATATTTCTTCCTTTAATACATTTTTTATTATTTTTAAAAATTCTTCAAATCTTTTATCCATTTCTTGATCTATGTATTCACTATCTAAAGGGTCAAGCCCCTTTAAAAAGCATTCTTGATATGTTTGATATTTTGGAGACTCTTCCTTCTTTATATTCTTCGAACTTGATGCCTCCCCCTTTGTAGGAGTTGGTGAAGCAGGTATGCCTCTTCTCCTTTGGATATAGTCTTTAGCTTTCGGGTCAATATAGTAATTTTCTCCTATTACCTTTCTTGCCGAAAACAAGGCTTCATTTATACTATCATATTTTTTGAATGTTAGATCTTCTCCTCTTCTTTTTGCGTCTAATTTTTGATTCATAATGTCTTCCCATGTTAAATATATACCTGGTTTATGTCCATTAAACAAAATATATAATGTTTCTCCTTTTGGTATTTCAACCTTTTCTGGCTTTGGCAAATTTCTGTTTAGTTGGTTAAAATATTCTGCCAGGCTATTCAGAATTGATAACATATAACCTTTTTCCTCTCTCTTGACAGTATATTGGTACTAGAAATTATCCAATAGGCACCGTTGGACTTCATCAAGCCTGATATGGGCCTTTGGCTTGAAATTGAATTTATTCGGCTGAAATACTTTTAGCCTATTTTCTTCTCCAAAGAAGAGATATTCCTCCCTGGTGTGGAATAATCCTTTCTTCATTTTTGCAAATTTAATGCACGGGAAAATATGCCAGGTAAGGTATTATCCTTTCCCTTAATATGCTAAAAAATAACTTTATAACCATTCCCAGCTATGGTGTCTTCAAATAAGACCCATCTTCTTGTTGAGCTTTTCTTACTATTAATTTTATTGTAATATCGACATATGGCTTCATAATCTGTTCGTACTGTAAATTCTTTAAATCCTAAATATAATCTGAATGCATTTATTGCATTTACAACTGCTAGGATTTCCCTATCAATATTATTTACCGTCTTTAATTTGTAACTTCCTGAAGCATATCTGCATATTTTATCATCTTCTTTTGGAGAGTATTTATTAGGTTTTTGTTTTAATATAGCACCCCATCCTACCTTAGATGCGTCTGTTTTAATTATAAAATAATTGTCTTCTAGAGGCAATTCTAGGGGTTTTAAATTTTTGACCTTTTCCTTGATGGCCTTTACTAATTTTATGTCTTCAGAATTAAAGTATCTTTGACCATTTTTTTCTTAATTTAGCATATAAAGGTCCTGCCAGCTTTGCTAAGTTATCTATATAGTTTCGCGCATAGTTTACAATTCCTAAGAACTGCTGTAAAACCTTTTTATCACTCATATTATTAGGAAACTCTAATATTTTCTTTGCAATATGTTCTTGTAGATATATCTTTCCTTCTCCTATTTCATGGCCAAGGAAATTTATTTTTTCTTTGCAAATTTCTATCTTCTTTTTGGATAGTATGAGCCCATTTTGTTCTACCTTTCGAAAGAACACTTCAAGATGGGCTATATGCTCTTTGTATGATTTTGAAAATACTAACAAATCATCTACGAATACCAATATAAATGCTTGATTCTCATTAAATATATTTTGCATATTTCTTTGAAATAATGCAGGTGCATTCTTTAGACCTAATGGCATTACTAGACATTCATAATGGCCTTGTGGACAGGTAAAGGCGGTCCAAGAAATAGATTCTTCGGCCATTTTTACTTGCCAAAATCATGCTTTTAAATCGAATTTAGAGAAATATTTGCTTCCTTGTATTCTATTGATCCATTCCTGTTTATTAGGTATATTATATGCATCATCTACCGTATTATCATTAAGCCTTTTAAAATTAATTACCATTCTGGATTTACCTCTCACTTCTTCAGCATGATTTCTAACTATGAATGCAGCAGACCGATGAGGACTTCTGCTTTCCCTAATTGCTTTTAATTTTAGTAATTCTTCAATATGCATTTTAAACTCTTCAATATCTTTGGGAGTAGCTTCTATTGGTCCTGATTTAATTATAAATCTGGGTTTATAATATTTATTTTGCAAACTATAGAGTTCTTATCCCAATGCTTCATTGGTATTTCCCCAATAATTTGTATGTTTTCTAGTCTTTGCACAATCTTATCTATATCTTTTTTAGATTTTATATCTCTATACCAATTTGGCGAAAATGATTGTAACCCAATACATTCTGTACATGTATTTTCTATATGATATTCTTCTATGGTCTCACTTAGTTCTTCGTCTTTATAGAATTCAAGGGGATCTGGACTTGTGCTATATTCATCATCTAAATTACATATTTCTACATTTTGCAAAGCCTTTCTTTGTTTCCGTACTTCAGATATATATGGGACATTATCTTGATATGGGATAATTGTAACCCCTTCTTCATGTATGATAGTGGTTTGTAAAGATTGTTGTAAAAATCTTAACCCTATTATCATATCATCATTTATTACTGACAAATCTCTTATTGTAATTTCATCTATTATATATCTTGCGCCATTTATGTAAGCTTCACTATTGTATTCTAGCTAATTATGGATCTTCTTTATTCCTGACATATCGGTAGATACTTCAGCTTTATTTTCATCTATAGTTTCGACTATTTCGGGGCATCTCATGAAATATTTATCATGGATGATGTTCTTAGTGCAACCAGTATCTAATAGTGCCAATATTATATATGAAATATTTGGCTTCAGAACAATCCTAACTGGGATTCTTATCCCTAGCACTTCTTTGAATGGTAATCGAACAATATATTTGTTTCCAAAACTAGTTATTGCATCTTTTAATTGTATTAGCTTGTCTCCTTTTTTATCTTTTACCGTATCCATTTGTTCTTTCATTTCCGTGTTTTTAGCAACATTATTATCTTGATTTTTACTATTTTCTAACTTATCTTTAAGTCTTTCTAGCTCTGCTTCTAGCTTATTTATTCTATTTTCTAAGTTTCTAACCCTGCTAGATAATATTCGTTCTTCTGGTTCCAATTCTATTTCCTGTCTCCACTTTTGATTATTGGCTCTTAACCTATTATCTTGGCTTGGATAATATATACAGAAAGCACATTTTATGTTATAATCACCTTTTTCTCTAATCCAATCATGTTCACAATCTACTTGGTTCATCATTTCAACTTTTAAACCAGCTAATTCATCTATTAGGTCTATTTCATCTTCACTTGATTCATATTTTGGAATCTCATTTTCTACTTCATCTGTTTCTATGATTGAATAGTGCCCTACCTAGTGAATAGTAAATACTATTCAGATAAAAAGCGCATACCTATCCACCTAATCTCATATTACCTAATCAATACTAGATCAGTTTTTAATTAGATTAATATGGGATTAGGTGGACAGGTATGCACTTTTTATCTGAATAGTATTTACTATTCACTAGGTAGGGCACTATTTACAATAGTGTTACTATTCAGTACACTATTTGGAATAGTACTTTACTATTCATAGCAATATTTAATTCTTTGGTATTATATGCTCGTCCTGTATTCACTAAGCAGATTATATCTTAATAGAGGATCTATTTAGGAGCTGGCGAGGCTAACAATACGTCCGACAGTATGCGCAGAGGTGTAAAATCCTACTCAGTACTCACCATATTTTTCATTATGTTGTTTCAGATGTAGCTAGGTTCTTTCACTTGATGTTTTTAATTGCAAATTTATGGGGTAAATTCTTATCATCTTCCCAGGCAGTTCCACCCGAAGGGAACACTTCTCTACGGCCACAAGGTTCTCATACATACGCCACACTAGGCTAAACAGAGAACTACCGGCAGAGGTTTCTCCTATAGAATCTCTAGCATAAGAACTCGTCCCATAAATTCATAAATAAAAATACCAAGTGAAGTACGAAACTACATCATTTCCACAACATAATTTACATATGGCTTTCCCTTTCGGGAGGCCCCGAAGGGATTACACAAGCTAAAGGAAATTACCTTCTAACTACCTTCGTGAGCTGACAATGCACTGAATATTGTGGCTCTTATTGCAGGGTGAGGAACTAGTACTACTACTGAGCAACAAGCTTGCTAGCTTGGTTACAGCTCTCTGCTCTATCGGTGGCTGGTTCTTCTCCGTCTGGTATGCGCATCCTTTTATAGCCGCAAGAGAGGCCTTCGGGAGCCTTCGCTTCTTTATTTTAGATGCAGTAGGATGCATGCGTGTCCTTCTAGGGTATGGATAAGAGTGAGAGATAGTGCCCCGACAAGCTTCAATCTTCAGGAATCTTTCAAGTCATTGCTTTTTTCATGTGGGCATTGTCTCTTGGTGAATAATTGGCTGCCTCTTCATTTCATCTTCGCTCTTCAACCATGCAAATCTTCAAGCACATAATCTTCAGATAGGTGGCTTGGTCTGCCTTTCGAAATCCTTATATAGTGCATGTGTACATACATGCCGAGGCTGCTTAAATATTCAACATTGCTTATTCATTTATTTATTTAATTCCTTTTTTAACAGGGGTCTTCCCTGCCCATATGATTGATAATACATTATCAATACTTAGCGTAACTATTATTGGGATTCCTATTATTATTCGGGTCGGGTCCTCCGCACCCGAACAATTGATAGCAATATCAATATATGCAGTTTGGGCTTTATTCAGGCTGCTGCCCATGCCCGACTATGTCCATATGATCGTCATTTAACAGATTGAAATCATATTTTTGATCACATTCATTCTTTACTTCTTCAAAATTTTCATCTATTTCTTGCCTTAATTCCATTAATATTTCTTCCTTTAATTCTTTCTTTATTATTTTTGAAAATTCTTCAAATCTTTTATCCATTTCTTGATCTATGTATTCACTATCTAAAGGGTCGAGCCCCTTTAGAAGGCATTCTTGATATGTTTGATATTTTGGAGACTCTTCCTTCTTTATATTCTTTGAAATTGATGCCTCCCCTTTGTAGGAGTTGTTGAAGCAGGTATGCCTCTTCTCCTTTGGATATAGTCTTTAGCTTTCGGGTCAATATAGTAATTTTCTCCTATTACCTTTCTTGCCGAAAACAAGGCTTCATTTATACTATCATATTTTTTGAATGTTAGATCTTCTCCTCTTCTTTTTGTGTCTAATTTTTCAATCATAATGTCTTCCCATGTTAAATATATACCTAGTTTATGTTCATCAAACAAAATATATATTATTTCTCCTTTTGGTATTTCAACCTTCTATGGCTTTGGCAAATTTCTGTTTAGTTGGTTAAAATATTCTGCCAGGCTATTCAGAATTGATAACATATAACCTTTTTCCTCTCTCTTGACAGTATATTGGTACCAGAAATTATCCAATAGGCACCGTTGGACTTCATCAAGCCTGATATGGGCCTTTGGCTTGAAATTGAATGTATTCGGCTGAAATACTTTTAGCCTATTTTCTTCTCCAAAAAGAGATATTCCTCCCTGGTGTGGAATAATCCTTTCTTCATTTCTGCAAATTTGATGCACGGGAAAATATGTCATGTAAGGTATTATCCTTTCCCTTAATATGCTCAAAAATAACTTTATAACCATTCCCAGCTATGGTGTCTTCAAATAAGACCCATCTTCTGGTTGAGCTTTTCTTACTATTAATTTTATTGTAATATCAACATATGGCTTCACAATCTGTTCGTACTATAAATTCTTTAAATCCTAAATATAATCTGAATGCATTTATTGCATTTACAACTGCAAGGATTTCCCTATCAATATTATTTACCGTCTTTAATTTGTAACTTCCTGAAGCATATCTACATATTTTTTTCATCTGCTTTTGGAGAGTATTTATTAGGTTTTTGTTTTAATATGGCACCCCATCCTACCTTAGATGCGTCTGTTTCAATTATAAAATAATTATCTTCTAGAGGTTTTAATTTTTGACCTTTTCCTTGATGGCCTTTACTAATTTTATATCTTCAGAATTGAAGTATCTTTGACCATTTTTTCTTAATTTAGCATATAAAGGTCCTGCTAGCTTTGCTAAGTTATCTATATAGTTTCGCGCATAGTTTACAATTCCTAAGAACTGCTGTAAAACCTTTTTATCACTCATAATATCAGGAAACTCTAATATTTTCTTTGCAATATGTTCTTGTAGATATATCTTTCCTTCTCCTATTTCATGGCCAAGGAAATTTATTTTTTCTTTGCAAATTTCCATCTTCTTTTTGGATAGTATGAGCCCATTTTGTTCTACCTTTCGAAAGAACCCTTCAAGATGGGCTATATGCTCTTTGTATACTTTTGAAAATACTAACAAATCATCTACGTATACCAGTATAAATGCTTGATTCTCATTAAATATATTTTGCATCTTTCTTTGAAATAATGCAGGTGCATTCTTTAGTAGCCATTCATAATGGCCTTGTGGACAGGTAAAGGCGGTCCAAGGAATAGCTTCTTCCGCCATTTTTACTTGCCAAAACCCTGCTTTTAAATTGAATTTAGAGAAATATTTGCTTACTTGTATTCTATTGATCCATTCCTGTTTATTAGGTATATTATATGCATCATCTACCGTATTATCATTAAGCCTTTTAAAATTAATTACCATTCTAGATTTACCTCTCACTTCTTCAGCATGATTTCTAACTATGAATGCAGCAGACCGATGAGGACTTCTGCTTTCCCTAATTGCTTTTAATTTTAGTAATTCTTCAATATGCATTTTAAACTCTTCAATATCTTTAGGAGTAGCTTCTATTGGTCCTGACTTAATTATATAATCTGGGTTTATAATATTTATTTTGTAAACTATAGAGTTCTTATCCTAATGCTTCATTGATATTTCCCCAATAATTTGTATGTTTTCTAGTCTTTGCACAATATTATCTTTATCTTTTTTAGATTTTATATCTCTATACCAATTTGGCAAAAATGATTGTAACCCAATACATTCTGTACATGTATTTTCTATATGATATTCTTCTATGGTCTCACTTAGTTCTTCGTCTTTACAGAATTCAAGGGGATCTGGACTTGTGCTATATTCATCATCTAAATTAGATATTTCTACAATTTGCAAAGCCTTTCTTTGTTTCCGTACTTCAGATATATTTGGGACATTATCTTGATATGGGATAAATGTAATGCCTTCTTCATGTATGATAGTGGTTTGTAACGATTGTTGTAAAAATCTTAACCCTATTATCATATCATCATTTATTACTGACAAATCTCTTATTGTAATTTCATCTATTATATATCTTGTGCCATTTATGTAAGCTTCAATATTGTATGCTAGCTGATTATGGATCTTTTTTATTCCTGACATATCGGTAGATACTTTAGCTTTATTATCATCTATAGTTTCGACTATTTCGGGGCATCTCATGAAATATTTATCATGGATGATGTTCTTAGTGCAACTAGTACTTAATAGTGCCAATATTTTATATGAAATATTTGGCTTCAGAACAATCCTAACTGGGATTCTTATCCCTAGCACTTCTTTGAATGGTAATCGAACAATATATTTGTTTCCAAAACTAGTTATTGCATCTTTTAATTGTATTAGCTTGTCTCCTTTTTTATCTTTTACTATTACCATTTATTCTTTCATTTCCGTGTTTTTAGCAACATTATTATCTTGCTTTTTACAATTTTCTAACTCATCTTTAAGTCTTTCTAGCTCTGCTTCTAGCTTATTTATTCTATTTTCTAAGTTTCTAACCCTGCTAGATAATATTCGTTCTTCTTGTTCCATATCTATTTTCTGTCTCCATGTTTGATTATTGGCTCTTAGACATGAAGTATAGGCTTGTTTTAAGCACAAGCTACATGCGAACCTATTACCTTGGCTTGGATAATATATACAGAAAGCACATTTTATGTTATAATCACCTTTTCCTCTAATCCAATCATGTTCACAATCTACTTGGTTCATCATTTCAACTTTTAAACCAGCTAATTCATCTATTAGGTCTATTTCATCTTCACTTGATTCATATTCTGGAATCTCATTTTCTACTTCATCTGTTTCTATGATTGAATATATTGACTCATCGTCTTTTAATTCATCATCATATACTAATATATTTTCATTAACACTATCTATAATTAATACTCTCTCTTGTTCTTCATATTTGCTAGAGTATCTTTTCTGGTCTTTATTAGGGCAAGTTCTACTTAGGTGATCAGGAGAGTTACATATGAAACACCTGCATGTTTTATCATAGGTTTTCTTAGGATTATATCTTCTTACATTCCTTTTATGCAAGAAAGGAGCTCTATTGTCTGACCTTCTTAAGAAATATCTTTTCTTTGTCCTAAAATTCCTATTATCTCTCCTTTGTAATTTATAATATTTTTTTCCTATGCCTTTCTTCTCCATATGTTAGCGGTATTTGGGCAATGTTATTACAAAAATTGTAATCTGATTTCTTCATAGATCTTTGGGCTTGAATACTAGTACATACCTTTCTTAGTTATTTGAAAACAAATGTTATGGCTTGGGATATATTTACCACATTTCCTCCTGTTTCTTTTTTATACTCCTCAAATATTATGGAACCTAGAGGATCAGGCAACTTATTAAAATATCTTTCTACTACACCTACATTAAAACCTTGTTTAGCGGTTGTAGCGTTATATAAGTAATGCTGGGAAAATTCTTCTATTCCTTTCCAGCTAGTTAACTATAGCTTTTCTATTTCTCTTAATCTTTCATTTTGTAATGAGGTATGTCCTAATTCTGGATCTTCTGCTATGATCATATTTGAGATGACATTCGCAAAGTTATTAGGATTACTTTCGACCCTTTTTAATTCTTCATATTGGTTCGGATATGACTCTACCCATTGTTCCCATAAAACTTTTACAGATTCTCCTAAAAATGTTTCAAGATATGTTAACATATCTTCTACCTTAGTGCCTATATTATACTGGTTTTGTATATATTTTTACACTATTAAACCTTTCCTTATGCTGATTATATTTGGCCAATCTATTGGGTCATGAGCTGCTAAGTTTAATATAGCGCCATCATTCTTATAATTTTGAAATTGCACTAGTTTTTTAAATTCTCTTCTTTTAGTACCCATATATCTATATTGTCCAGGGATATACGTAGGTTGATAGTCATCTTTTTCTAGAGGCCATTGTCCAGCTGACCTAGTAGGTCTCTCTCTTTCTCCTTCTCTTTTTACAGAGGACTCTCCATATCCTTTTCTTCTTTTATGACTATTTTCTACTTCCATAGCTTCCATTGCATTATCTAAATTCTGCGGTCCCACATCATCTAGTGAGTTATAAAAATCACTATTTTGCTCTGAATCATCATAATTCTCATCTTCTATCCACATTTCTTTTATTAATTCTTCTTCCTCCTCAGAACTTTCGAATAGTAACTTATTATTTATATCCCATTGCTCATCTTCACTCACAACTTCTTCTTTTTGAGCAATATTCTTATCTTCGTTATTAATGATAGCATTATTATTACTACCAGTATTTTCTCTTTTTTCTGGTGAGGTGGAAACAGGAGTAAAATGTAAAGAGGGGGGGTGGAAAGGGAAAAATAATAAGTGTCATGGGAATGGGAGGTAAGTAGTGGAAGGTGTGCGAGAAATAAAAGGAGGGTTGGGGAGAGAAGATCAATGCTATATGTAAAGAGCATACACTTTTTCATTAGATTAGAATATATTTCGGTCAAAGCTTTCATACTTAGCCTGACTGCAATTATACTACACATCACATAAATATGTTAAGCTATTCTCTTTCTCATCATCCAGTTAATAAAAGAACCTTCTATAGGACACTCCTTTGATCATAGGAGGGAATGACTATATTCCCATTCAATATGCTTTAGTTTTCTTTTCCCAATGATTTATTTCATTATCTAAATTAGCCTTTTTCGATGCATTCAGATACACCTTTATTTTTATCATCATTAATTTCTGATTCTGACATAAAAGATTCAGAGTCTTCTATTGATGCAGATTTATAGTTCATAAATCGAATACTACTACTTCCTTCACAATTTTGATAGCTTATGTAGTTTTCAGGTTACCTTAATTCTTTTTGCTCTATTAATTCACCTATCTTCCATTCTTCTCCAGCACTTTCTTCAGAACCAATTTTAAGAGGATTCATAAATTTTATACCTTTTGATTGCATACTATCAATTACGTCATTCACATTTACTCTATATCTAGAGCTACTTCTATTAGTAAGCCTTCCTATAAATTCTATGCTTACTAACAAATTTGTTCCTTTAAAATCTTCGTACCCTTTAGTTTGGAAACCAAAACTCATTTTTTCCAATAAATTCTTTTACAGGCATCATTAGGTCTGGAGCTATATGGGTTATCAATCTATTTTCATTCATGTCTCCTTCCAAAAATCCTAATGCTGCTTTATCTATAGATTCCCATCTTCTGTCTAAAAGGGTTATTAGAACATTTGCACCTAATTTCTTCCTTGTCATACCTTTGACTCCTATGATATACATACCTTGATGAATATATTTATAACCACAATATTTTAGTTCATTTTCAATATTTTGGCTTACAATTCTTAAATCTACTGGGTGTGTTAACACACTTAATTCTACTTCTCTGGATATTCTGTATAGACCACTCTTACTCTCAAACATACCCATGTGATATACTTGCTGCAGTTTTATTTTTCTTAGGGTATCTTTCTGATATCTTTCTAAATCTCTTTATATATCTATAACTTCTTCAATACTATCAAAATCATCAGCTTTGCATGATAATCTATGCTTCATGGCCAGAGGTCTTGAATCTTGCCTTACTAATTGGAGGGTTTTGTCTCTTCTAAGGAATTCTTTAGATACGTCCATTTTTCTGAATTTATATTTCTTGCAGAGGCAACTATTCCCGATGATGATAGCACAATTTCTTTGTTGTTTTGAACACTATTTAGTTTATCTAAAATCTGGATTAATAGATGGAGGATGGTGTTATTTTGTCTTATTATTACTTTAGAATCTTCTTTCGGGGAGTCGTGATCGGAGAATCCGACAGGAGGGGACAAATATTTAGCTACTTTGTTTAATGCTTGAGTATATTCAGTCATATAACTATGAGAGGATCAAAGTTTTTACCTCTTGCACCAACTTTATTATTTCAAGTATATCTTGTCTTGCTTCTGTGCGTGGGAGTGACTCTTTGCCTTTACTTAAGTAATGGCCTATTGATAACATTTCCTCTTTAATATAATCGTTATTCTTGCAAACTGTATTCTGTCTTGCTTTGCTTCCTCTAGCTTATGTAAAGCTAGATCAATTTTATTATTCAACCCTGAATACTTATCCGCAAGTTTTTGGTATTCTTTCAATAAACTTTTAAATTTTTGGTCTTAATTCTCTTGTCTTTTTCCCCAAGATATGTAAAAGTTATATATCAAATCAACGACTGTATTTAATTGGCTATGAGATGCATGCCAGATATGCTCTTCAGAGGGATTTACTCTACACCTTATATTTAGATTTTCCTTAGTATTTATTACTTTTCCTGCGCTAACTTCTAAGTTTAAATATTTTAACCTTTCAATGATTAAACGCTGGACCTGATACCAACAATATAGTGAATAATAATATATATTAATTAATTACCTAATCAATACTAGATCAGTTTTTAATTAGATTAATATGGGATTAGGTGGACAGATATGTGCTTTTTATCTGAATAGTATTTACTATTCACTAGGTAGGGCACCATTCACAATAGTGTTTACTATTCACTACACTATTTGGAATAGTACTTTACTATTCACATCAATATTTAATTCTTTGGTATTATATGCTCGTTCTGTATTCACTAAGCAGATTATATCTTAATGCAGGATCAATTTAGGAGCTGGCGAGGCTAACAATACGTCCGACGGTGTGTGCAGAGGTGTAAAATCCTACTCAGTACTCACCATATTTTTCATTATGTTGTTTCAGATGTAGCAAGGTTCTTTCACTTGATGTTTTTAATTGCAAATTTATGAGGTAAAATCTTATCGTCTTCCCAGGCAGTTCCACCCGAATGGAACACTTTGCTATGGCCACAAGGTTCTCATACACACGCCACACTAGGCTAAACAGAGAACTACCGGCAGAGGTTTCTCCTATATGATCTCTAGCATAAGAACTCGTCCCATAAATTCATAAATAAAAATACCAAGTGAAGTACGAAACTACATCATTTCCACAACATAATTTACATATGACTTTCCCTTTCGGGAGGCCCCGAAGGGATTACACAAACTAAAGGAAATTACCTTCTAACTACCTTCGTGAGCTTACAATGCACTGAATATTGTGGCTCTTATTGCAGGGTGAGGAACTACTACTACTGAGCAATGAGCTTCGAAGCTGGGTTACAGCTCTCTGCTTTATCGGTGGCTGGTTCTTCTCCGTCTGGTGTCTCTCCTTCTTGGCATGCGCCTCCTTTTATAGCCGCAAGAGAGGCCTTCGGGAGCCTTCGCTCCTTTATTTTATATGCTGTAGGATGCATGCGTGTCCTTCTAGGGTATGGATAAGAGCGAGATATAGTGCCCTGACAAGCTTCAATCTTCAGGAATCTTTCAAGTCATTGCTTTTTTCACGTGGGCATGGTCTCTCGGTGAATAATTGGCTGCCTCTTCGTTTCATCTTCGCTCTTCAGCCATGCAAATCTTCAAGCACATAATCTTCAGAGTAGCTTGTTCTACCTTTTGGAATCCTTATGAAGTGCATGTGTACATACATGCCGAGGCTGCTTAAATATTCAACATTGCTTATTCATTTATTTATTTAATTCATTTTTTTAAAACAGGGGTCTTCCCTGCCCATATGATTGATAATACATTATCAATATTCAGAGTAACTATTATTGGGATTTCTATTATTATTCGGGTCGGGTATAGGTCATCCGCGCCCGAATAATTGATAGCAATATCAATATATGCTTGGACCGCATCAATACTAGATCAGTTTTTAATTAGATTAATATGGGATTAGGTGGACAGGTATGCGCTTTTTATCTGAATAGTATTTACAATTCACTAGGTAGGGCACTATTCACAATAGTGTTTACTATTCAGTACACTATTTGGAATAGTACTTTACTATTCGTATCAATATTTTATTCTTTGGTATTATATGTTCGTTCTTTATTCACTAAGCAGATTATATCTTAATGAAGGATCTATTTAGGAGCTGGCGAGGCTAACAATACGTCCGACGGTGTGCGCAGATGTGTAAAATCCTACTCAGTGCACATCATATTTTTCATTATGTTGTTTCAGATGTAGCTAGGTTCTTTCACTTGATGTTTTTAATTGCAAATTTATGGGGTAAATTCTTATCGTCTTCCCAGGCAGTTCCTCCCGAAGGGAACACTTCTCTACGGCCACAAGGTTCTCATACACACGCCACACTAGGCTAAACAGAGAACTACCGGCAAAGGTTTCTCCTATAGGATCTCTAGCATAAGAACAAGTCCCATAAATTCATAAATAAAAATACCAAGTGAAGTATGAAACTACATCATTTCCACAACATAATTTACATATGGCTTTCCCTTTCGGGAGGCCCCGAAGGGATTACACAAGCTAAAGGAAATTACCTTCTAACTACCTCCGTGAGCTTACTGTTGGGAATCCTTGCATGGAAAACAAAATTTTTTCCTACGCATACGCAATGATCTATCCATGGGTATGCATAGCAACGACTGGGAGAGTGTGTCTACGTACCCTCGTAGACCGTAAGCGGAAGCGTTTCACAACGCGGTTGATGTAGTCGAACTTCTTTGCACTTCAACCGATCAAGTACCGAACGCACGGCACCTCCGTGTTCTGCACACGTTCAGCTCGTTGACGTCCCTCGCCTTCTTGATCCAGCAAGACGTCAAGGTAGTAGATGAGTTCCGTCAGCATGACGGCGTGGTGACGGTGATGGTGAAGTGATCTCCGCAGGGCTTCGCCTAAGCACTACGAAAATATGACCGGGGGTGTAAACGGTGGAGGGGGGCGCCGCACACGGCTAGGCAATTGTCTGGTGTGTGCTAGGCGCCCCTCTCCCACATATATATAGGTGGGAGGGGGAGGGGAGAGGCTAGGACATGACCTAGGGCTGGCCGCCGGCCCCTTAGGGGCCCTGCCTTGCCCTGCGCCCTCCCTGCCTTGTTTTCCCAAGGGGGAAGGAATGAGGGGGGGAGAGGGAAGGAAGGGGGAATCCTATTCCACTCTTTCCTTTCCCTTCCCCTCGTTCCTTCTCCTCCTAGGCCGACCCATATGGGGGGCGCACCAGCCCCTTGTGGCTGGTGCGTTTCCCCTCTTGGCCCATAAGGCCCATATCTTTTGCACGGGGTGCCCGGAACCCCTTCCAGTGACCCGATAAGTACCCGGTGACCCCCGAAACACTTCCGGTGTCTGAATACCATCGTCCTATATATCAATTTTTACCTCTCAACCATTTTGAGACTCCTCGTCATGTCCGTGATCTCATCCGGGACTCTGAACAACATTTGGTCACCAAATCACATAACTCATATAATACTATATCGTCATCGAACGTTAAGCGTGAGGACCCTACGGGTTCGAGAACTATGTAGACATGACCCGAGACACCTATCCGGTTAATAACCAATAGCAGAACCTGGATGCCCATATTGGCTCCTACATATTCTACGAAGATCTTTATCGGTCGATCCGTTATGACAACATACGTAATTCCCTTTGTCCATCGGTATGTTACTTGCCCGAGATTCGATCGTCGGTATCTTCATACCTAGTTCAATCTCGTTACCGGCAAGTCTCTTTACTCGTTCCATAATCCATCACCTCGTGACTAACTCCTTAGTCGTTTGCTTGCAAGCTTATGATGTGTATTACCGAGAGGGCCCAGAGATACCTCTCCGATACTCGGAGTGACAAATCCTAATCTCGATCTATGCCAACTCAACAAATACCTTTGGAGATACGTGTAGAGCATGTTTATAATCACCCATTTACGTTGTGACATTTGATAGCACACAAGGCATTCATCCGGTATTCGGGAGTTGCATAATCTCATAGTTGAAGGAATATGTATTTGACATGAAGAAAGCAATAGCAATAAAACTGAACGATCATTATGCTAAGCTAACGGATGGGTCTTGTCCATCACATCATTCTCCTAATGATGTGATCCCGTTATCAAATGACAACACATGTCCATGGTTAGGAAACCTTAACCATCTTTGATCAACGAGTTAGTCTAGTAGAGGCTTACTAGGGACACGGTGTTTGTTTATGTATTCACACATGTATTTAAGTTTCCGATCAATACAATTCTTGCATGAATAATAAACCTTTATCATGAATAAGGAAATATAAAATAACAACTTTATTATTGCCTCTAGGGCATATTTCCTTTAGTCTCCCACTTGTACTAGAGTCAATAATCTAGATTACATTTTAATGATTCTAACACCCATGGAGTCTTGGTGCTCATCATGTTTTGCTCGTGGAAGAGGCTTAGTCAACGGGTCTGCTACATTCAGATCCGTGTGTATCTTGCAAATTTCTATGTCTCCATCCTTGACTTGTTCACGAATGGAGTTGAAGCGTATCTTGATGTGTTTGGTTCTCTCGTGAAACCTGGATTCCTTCGCCAAGGCAATTGCTCTAGTGTTGTCACAAAAGATTTTCATTGGATCTGATGCACTAGGTATTACACCTAGATTGGATATGAACTCCGTCATCCAGACTCCTTCATTTGCTGCTTTTGAAGCAGCTATGTACTCCGCTTCACACGTAGATCCCACCACGACGCTCTGCTTGGAACTGCACCAACTGACAGCTCCACCATTCAATATAAATACATATCCGGTTAGTGACTTAGAGTCATCCGGATCAGTGTCAAAGCTAGCATCGACATAACCATTTACGACGAGCTCTTTATCACCTCCATAAATGAGAAACATATCCTTGGTCCTTTTCAGGTACTTCAGGATGTTCTTGACCGTTGTCCAGTGATCCACTCCTAGATTACTTTGGTACCTGCCTGCCAGACTTATGGCAAGGCACACATCAGGTCTGGTACACAGCATAGCATACATGATAGAACCTATGGCTGAGGCATAGGGAATGACTTTCATTTTCTCTCTATCTTCTGCAGTGGTCGAGCATTGAGTCTTACTCAACTTCACACCTTGCAACACAGGCAAGAACCCTTTCTTTGACTGATCCATTTTGAACTTCAAAACTTTATCAAGGTATGTGCTTTGTGAAAGTCCTATTAAGCGTCTCGATCTATCCCTATAGATCTTGATGCCCAATATATAAGCAGCTTCACCGAGGTCTTTCATTAAAAAATTCTTATTCAAGTATCCTTTTATACTATCCAGAAATTCTATATCATTTCCAATCAACAATATG
Source organism: Thinopyrum elongatum (assembly GCA_011799875.1). Classification (NCBI taxonomy): domain Eukaryota; kingdom Viridiplantae; phylum Streptophyta; class Magnoliopsida; order Poales; family Poaceae; genus Thinopyrum; species Thinopyrum elongatum. Next base: position 22,310,335 of record CM022301.1, on the reverse strand, counting down.
TCATCCACATATAATATCAGAAATGCTATAGAGCTCCCACTCACTTTCTTGTAAATACAGGCTTCACCGAAAGTCTGTATAAATCCATATGCTTTGATCACCTCATCAAAGCATATATTCCAACTCCGAGATGCTTGCACCAGTCCATAGATGGATCGCTGGAGCTTGCACACTTTGTTAGCACCTTTAGGATCGACAAAACCTTCTAGTTGCATCATATACAACTCTTCTTTAAGATATCCATTAAGGAATGCAGTTTTGATGTCCATTTGCCAGATTTCATAATCATAAAATGCGGCAATTGCTAACATGATTCGGACGGACTTAAGCATCGCTACGGGTGAGAAAGTCTCATCGTAGTCAACCCCTTGGACATGTCGAAAACCTTTTGCGATAAGTCGAGCATTGTAGACAGTAACATTACCATCAGCGTCAGTCTTCTTCTTGAAGATCCATTTATTCTCTATGGCTTGCCGATCATTGGGCAAGTCCACCAAAGTCCACACTTTGTTCTCATACATGGATCCTATCTCAGATTTCATGGCCTCAAGCCATCTGTTGGAATCTGGGCTCATCATAGCTTCTTCATAATTCGTAGGTTCACCTTGGTCTAATAACATGACTTCCAGAACAAGATTACCGTACCACTCTGGTGCAGATCATGCTCTGGTTGACCTACGAGGTTCAGTAGCAACTTGATCTGAAGTTTCATGATCATTTGCTTCCTCTCTAGTTGGTGTAGGCATTACGAGAATAGTTTTCTATGATGTACTACTTTCCAATTCGAGAGAAGGTACAATTACCTCATCAAGTTCTACTTTCCTCCCACTCACTTCTTTCGAGAGAAACTCCTTCTCAAGAAAGGACCCTTTCTTAGTAACAAAGATTTTGCCTTCGGATCTGTGGTAGAAGGTGTACCCAATTGTTTCGTTAGGGTATCCTATGAAGACGCACTTCTCCGATTTGGGTTCGAGCTTATCAGGCTGAAGACTTTTGACATAAGTGTCTGATGTCTATGACGCAACTTTATTCTTGTAGACTCGTGTTGGGCCTCCAAGCGCAGAGTTTTGTAGGACAGTAGCAATTTTCCCTCAAGTGGATGACCTAAGGTTTATCAATCCGTGGGAGGCATAGGATGAAGATGGTCTCTCTCAAACAACCCTGCAACCAAATAACAAAGAGTCTCTTGTGTCCCCAACACACCAAATACAATGGTAATTTGTATAGGTGCACTAGTTCGGCGAAGAGATGGTAATAAAAGCGTAGTAATGATAGTAGATATTGGTTTTTGTAATAGGAACAACAAAAAACAGCAAGGTAGCAATTGATAAAATGGAGCACAAACGGTATTGCAATGCTTGAAAATGAGGCCTAGGGTCCGTACTTTCGCTAGTGCAATCTCTCAACAATGCTAATCTAATTGGATCATATAATCATCCCTCAACGTGCGATGAAGAATCACTCCAAAGTTCTTATCTAGCGGAGAACATAAGAAGAAATTGTTTGTAGCTATTCTTTCCGATTGATCTATCCAAGAGTTCGTACTAAAATAACACCAAGTTATTCTTTCCGATCGATCTATCAAGAGTTCGTACTAAAATAACACTAAGTTATTCTTTCCGATCGATCTATCAAGAGTTCATACTAAAATAACACCAAAGCAAATTCAGATTCATAATACTCAATCCAACACAAAGAACCTCAAAGAGTGCCCCAAGATTTCTACCGGAGAAACAAAAGACGAGAACATGCATCAACCGCTATGCATAGATTACCCCAATGTCACCTCGGGAATCCGCGAGTTGAGTACCAAAACATATCTCAAGTGAATCAATATAATACCCCATTGTCACCACGGGCATTCATATGCAAGACATACATCAAGTGTTCTCAAATCCATAAAAGTATTCAATCCGATAAAACGAAATCTCAAAGGGAAAACTCAATTCACAACAAGATAGAGAGGGGAAAACACCATATGATCCAACTATATTAAGAAAGCCCGCGATACATCAAGATCATGATATCTCAAGAACACGAGAGAGAGAGAGATTAAACACATAGCTACTGGTACAAACCCTCAGCCCCGAGGGTGGACTACTGCCTCCTCATCATGGTGGCCGCCGGGATGATGAAGATGGCCACCGGTGATGATTTACCCCTCCGACAGGGTGCCGGAACGGGGTCTAGATTGGTTTTTCATGGCTACAGAGGCTTGCGGCGGCGGAACTTCTGATCTAGGGTTATTTCTGATGGTTTCTCTATTTATAGGATTTTTTGGCGTTGGTTTCATGCTAAGATGGGCCTTGAGGTGAGCACAACCAACCGGGGCACGGGCAAGGGCCCAGGCGCGCCCCGGTGTCTTGTGCCCTACTCCTTCACCTTTTGGTCCTTCCACGAAGCTTTGGGGGTCTCTTTTGTTCCAAAAAAAATCGTCAAAAAGTTTCAGCTCATTTGGAGAACTTTCATTTCTGCAGAAAAAACAACACCACGGTAGTTCTGCTGAAAACAGTGTCAGTCCGGGTTAGTTCCATGCAAATCATACCAAAACCATATAAAATTGTTTTTTTTTACCTTGACCATATAAAATTGTTGTAAACATGGCATGAATACTTCATAAATTATAGATACATTGGAGACGTATCAGCATCCCCAAGCTTAATTCCTACTCATCCTCGAGTAGGTAAATGATGAAAATAATAATTTATGAAGTGTGAATGCTAGCAAAGTGCATAAGTTTGATCAATGATAATTTCAATCACTTTTCCTAGCATCATAATAGCAACTCTTTCTCATAAAACTTATTATGATAAAGTAGCAATTGAAAACGGAACTTTTGTTGTGGAAAGCTACCTATCATATTCATCATATAATCTTTCTTTTGTAGCATGGACATTTGGACTTGAATGATTCAAAGCAATAGTCTATAATTTGACATGAGGACATCAATACTCAAGCATATCAACAAGCAACCATGTCTTTCAAAATATCAACACTAAAGAAAGTTATCCGTATCCCATCATGCTCAATCATTGATCCATTCGTGAGACACACTCGAATATTAGCTACATCCAATGCTCAAGTACGATCATAGTGCCCCTTAGTTGGTGCTTTATAAGAGAAGATGGAGACTAAAAAAATTTAAAAATTACATAAAGTAAATAGATAGGCCCTTCGTAGAGGGAAGTAGGAATTTGTAGAGGTGCCAGAGCTCAAAGCTTAAATTGAGAGATAAAAGATTTTGGGAGGCATACTTTTCCCGTCAATGAAAACGACCGAGTAATTCCCAACACTTTCCATGCTAGATATATCATAGGCGGTTCCCAAACAGAAAATAAAGTTTATTCCTTTTTCCACCATTCTTTCACAATCCATGGCTAGCCGTATCCACGCGTGCCCTCCGTACCAACACTTTCCAAGGAATTTATTATTTGACAACATAAAGTAAATTTCTTTTTCATTTCGGGACTGGGCATCCCTAATACCTTTGCCGTACTCTCGTGCAATGACAAGTGAATAAACACTCATCTTGAGAATAACACATCTAGCATGGAAAATATTGGCCACCCCCTGCCGCTTCATGAGAGGTACGAGCACACAAAAAGGAAATTTATTTTGAAAATTAGAGATGGCACATGCAAATTTGCTTAGAACGGCATGGAAATACCGCATATAGGTAGGTATGGTGGACTCATGTGGCAAAACTGGGTTTAAGGATTTTGGATGCACAAGTAGTATTCCCACTTAGTACAAATGGATGCTAGCAAATAGATTGAGAAGCACCAACCAAGAAGCGAAAAATCTCATAAACGAGCATTAAGCATAACTAACACCGAATAATGGACCACAAGTAGGATGTAATTTCATTGCATAACTATTAACTTTCGTGCTTGCATAGGGAATCACAAACATTAACACCAATATTCTTACTAAAGCATAATTACTCACCAACATGACTCACATATCACTATCGTCATATCTCAAAACTATTACAAAGAATCAAGTTTATTTTGTCCAATGATCTTCATGAAAGTTTTTATTATATCCCTCTTGAATATATATCACTTTGGGACTAAATTTATATATTACCATTGCTACTAACAAGCTCTCAAATAAATTTAAGTGAAGCACGAGAGCATAAGTATTTCTTCAAAATTTTCAACTCTCAAAATAATCTAAGTGAAGCATGAGAGTAAATGACAAACTACTCCAAAAAGATATAAGTGAAGATCAAATGAGTAGTCATGTAAATGGGTAGCTATTTGAGGACTCTTTTTTATTTAAAACTTTCAGATCTAAGTATTTTATTAAAACAGCAAGCAAAACAAAAATAAAATTACATTCTAAGAAAAGCAAAACTCATGTGAAGAAGCAAAAACTTAGGCTCAACCGATACTAACCGATAGTTGTTCATGAAGAAATGTGGGATGCCTACCGGGGCATCCCCAAGCTTGGATGCTTGAGACTTCTTGGATTATTAACTTCGGATGCCTTGGGCATCCCCAAGCTTGAGCTTTTGTGTCTCCTTAATTCCTTTTATATCACGGTTTCCCTAAATCTTAAAAACTTCATCCAACACAAAACTCAACAAGAACTCGTGAGATAAGTTAGTATAAATCAATGCAAAAACCTTATCATTCTCTACTGTAGCAAATCACTAAAATTATTATTCAACATTGCATACTAAATGCCTCTGCATATTTAATACTCCTATCCTCAAATAGAATCATTAAACAAGCAAACATATGCAAACAATGCGAACATAACATTAATTTGTCTAAACAGGACAGTCTGTAAAGAGTGCAATTGCACTCATACTTCTCTAACTCCAAAACTTCTGAAAAATTACCACACTGTATAAAATTTATGAGAGCTTATTTTACAAAAAGTTTCAACATTTTATCACATTCTTACTTTTCTGGAGAATTATTGCAACAGCGATAAACTTTCTGTTTTGAAACAGCAACTCATATACTTGCAAAATAAGCATGGTGATGGCTATCCTTGCCATTTTTATTGAAATAAAAGATGGAAAACATTATTATAAATAACATCAAGAAAATCCTAATAAAATAAAATGACTCTCCAAGAAAAACTCATATCATGTGACGAATGAAAATATATCTCCAAGTGAGGTTACCGATAATGTTGAAGACGAAAGAGGGGATGCCTTCCGGGGCATCCCCAAGCTTAGTTGCTTGGATCTTCCTTGAATATTGCCTTGGGGTGCCTTGTTCATCCCCAATATTAGGGTCTTGTCACTCCTTATTCTCCTCATATCTATATCTCACCCAAAACATGAAAACTTCAATCACACAAAACTTAACGGAACTTCGTGAGATGGGTTAGTATGATAAAGACAAATCATTCACTTTGGTACTGTCAAGATAAGATTCATAATTGTTCTCACACAATTCCTACTGTACCTCATCATTTCCGCAATTTATATTAAGCAATATAAGCCATAGAAACTAGAAAACAAGCAAATTATGCATTGAAAACAGAATCTGTCAAAAACAGAACAATACGTAAAGATCTGAATTAAGGTCATACTTATCTAACTCCAAAAATTCTGAAAAAACTAGGAAAACGTATAGAATTTGTATACCAATCAACTGTAAAAAAATTCAGTATTTTTCCACGTTCCAGTAAAATACAGGAATTTTTCCACTGGACGCACAAGTTTCTGCTTTTGCACAGAATCAAGTCAACTGTCATCCACACTATCCCAAAGGTTCTACTTGGCACTTTATTGAAACAAAAGCTATAAAACAAGATCATTACAGTAGAATAATCATGTAGGGTTAAATTTTGGGTTGTCTCCCAACAAGCGCTTTTCTTTAATGCCTTTTTAGCTAGGCATGATGATTTCAATGATACTCACATAAAAGATAAGAATTGAAACACAAAGAGGGTGTCATGAAGCATATGGCTTGCACATTTAAGTCTAACCCACTTCCTATGCATAGGGATTTTGTGAGCAAACAACTTATGGGAACAAGAATCAACTAGCATAGGAAGGCAAAACAAGCAAAACTTCAAGATTTTCAACACATAGAGAGGAAACTTGATATTATTGAGAAGCCTACAAGCATATGTTCCTCTCTCATAATAATATTCAGTAGCATCATGAATGAATTCAACAATATAGCTATCACATAAAGCATTCTTTTCATGATCCACAAGCATAGAAATTTTATTACTCTCCACATAAGCAAATTTATTCTCATGAATAGTAGTGGGAGCAAACTCAACAAAATAACTATCATGGGATTGAAAATTAAAATCACGATGACAAGTTTCATGGTTATCATTATTCTTTATTGCATACATGTCATCACCATAATCATCATAGATAGGAGCCATGCTATCATCATAATAAATTTTCTCATCAAAACTTGGGGAACTAAAAATATCATCTTCATCAAACATAGCATCCCCAAGCTTATGGCTTTGCTTATCATTAGCATCATGGATATTCAAAGAATTCACACTAGCATCATTGCAATCATGCTCATCATTCAAGGATTTTATGCCAAACATTTTATTGAATTCTTCTTCTATCAATTGAGCACAATTTTCCTTTCCATCATTTTCAAGAAAGACATTATAAAGACGAATAATATGAGGCCACCTCAATTCCATTTTTTTGTAGTTTTCTTTTTATAAACCAAACTAGTGATAAACAAGAAACTAAAAGATTCAATTGCAAGATCTAAAGATATACCTTCAAGCACTCACCTCCCCGGCAACGGCGCCAAAAAAGAGGTTGATGTCTACTACGCAACTTTATTCCTGTAGACTCGTGTTGAGCCTCCAAGCACAGAGTTTTGTAGGACAGTAGCAATTTTCCCTCAAGTGGATGAACTAAGGTTTATCAATCCATGGGAGGCGTAGGATGAAGATGGTCTCTCTCAAACAACCCTGCAACCAAATAACAAAGAGTCTCTTGTGTCCCCAACACACCAAATACAATGGTAATTTGTATAGGTGCACTAGTTCGACGAAGAGATGGTAATAAAAGTGTAGTAATGATAGTACATATTGGTTTTTGTAATAGGAACAATAAAAAACAGCAAGGTAGCAATTGATAAAATAGAGCACAAACGGTATTGCAATGCTTGAAAATGAGGCCTAGGGTCCGTACTTTCGCTAGTGCAATCTCTCAACAATGCTAATCTAATTGGATCATATAATCATCCCTCAACGTGCGATGAAGAATCACTCCAAAGTTCTTATCTAGCGGAGAACATAAGAAGAAATTGTTTGTAGCTATTCTTTCCGATCGATCTATCCAAGAGTTCGTACTAAAATAACACCAAGTTATTCTTTTCGATCGATCTATCAAGAGCTCGTACTAAAATAACACTAAGTTATTCTTTCCGATCGATCTATCAAAAGTTCGTACTAAAATAACACCAAAGCAAATTCAGATTCATAATACTCAATCCAACACAAAGAACCTCAAAGAGTGCCCCAAGATTTCTACCGGAGAAACAAAAGACGAGAACGTGCATCAACCGCTGTGCATAGATTACCCCAATGTCACCTCGGGAATCCGCGAGTTGAGTACCAAAACATATCTTAAGTGAATCAATATAATACCCTATTCTCACCACGGGCATTCATATGCAAGACATACATCAAGTGTTCTCAAATCCATAAAAGTATTCAATCCGATAAAACGAAATCTCAAAGGGAAAACTCAATTCACAACAAGATAGAGAGGGGAAAACACCATATGATCCAACTATATTAACAAAGCCCATGATACATGAAGATGGTGACATCTCAAGAACACGAGAGAGAGAGAGAGATTAAACACATAGCTACTGGTACAAACCCTCAGCCCCGAGGGTGGACTACTCCCTCCTCATCATGGTGGCCGCCGGGATGATGAAGATGGCCACCGGTGATGATTTCCCCCTCCGGCAGGGTGCCGGAACGGGGTCTAGATAGGTTTTTCGTGGCTACAGAGGCTTGCGGCGGCATAACTTCTGATCTAGGGTTATTTCTGATGGTTTCTCTATTTATAGGATTTTTTGGCGTTGGTTTCATGCTAAGATGGGCCTTGATGTGAGCACAGCCCACCGGGGCACGGGCAAGGGCCCAGGCGCGCCCCGGTGTCTTGTGCCCTACTCATTCACCTTCTGGTCCTTCCACGAAGCTTCGGGGGTATCTTTTGTTCCAAAAAAATCATCAAAAAGTTTCAGCTCATTTGGAGAACTTTCATTTCTGCAGAAAAAACAAAACCACGTAGTTCTGCTGAAAACAACGTCAGTCCGGGTTAGTTCCATGCAAATCATACCAAAACCATATAAAATTGTTTTTTTACCTAGACCATATAAATTTTTTGTAAACATGGCATGAATACTTCATAAATTATAGATACGTTGGAGACGTATCAGTGTCGCAACCCCAAACTTTAAGAAACGATAGCTTAGGTTTCTTGCCAAACCATAGTTCATACTGTGTCATCTCAATGGATTTAGATGGTTCCCTATTTAACGTGAATGCAGCCGTCTCTAATGCATAACCCCAAAACGATAGTGGTAAATCGGTAAGAGACATCATAGCTCGCACCATATCTAATAAAGTACGGTTACGACGTTCGGACGCACCATTACGCTGTGGTGTTCCAGGTGGCGTGAGTTGTGAAACTATTCCACATTGTTTTAAATGAAGGCCAAACTCGTAACTCAAATATTCGCCTCCGCGATCAGATCGTAGAAACTTTATTTTCTTGTTACGATGATTCTCCACTTCATTCTGAAATTCTTTGAACTTTTCAAATGTTTCAGATTTGTGTTTCATTAAGTAGATATACCCATATCTGCTCAAATCATCTGTGAAGGTGAGAAAATAACGATACCCGCCGCGTGCCTCAACACTCATCGGACCGCATACATCGGTATTTATTATTTCCAATAAGTCATTAGCTCGCTCCATTGTTCCGGAGAACGGAGTTTTAGTCATCTTGCCCATGAGGCATGGTTCGCAAGTATCAAATGATTCATAATCAAGTGATTCCAAAAGTCCATCTGCATGGAGTTTCTTCATGCGCTTTACACCAATATGACCTAAACGGCAGTGCCACAAATATGTTGCACTATCATTATCAACTTTGCATCTTTTGGCGTCAATATTATGAATATGTGTATCACTACAATCGAGATTCAACAAAAATAGACCACTCTTCAAGGGTGCATGACCATAAAAGATATTACTCATATAAATAGAACAACCATTATTCTCTGATTTAAATGAATAACCGTCTCGCACTAAACAAGATCCAGATATAATTTTCATGCTCAACGCTGGCACCAAATAACAATTATTCAGGTTTAAAACTAATCCCGAAGTTAGATGTAGAGGTAGCGTGCCGACGGCGATCACATCGACCTTGGAACCATTCCCGACGCACATCATCACCTCGTCCTTAGCCAATCTTCGTTTAATCCGTAGCTCCTGTTTCGAGTTACAAATATGAGCAACCGAACCAGTATCAAATAACCAGGCGCTACTATGAGCATTAGTAAGGTACACATTAATAACATGTATATCAAATATACCTTTGTTCACTTTGCCATCCTTCTTATCCGCCAAATACTTGGGGCAATTTCGCTTCCAGTGACCTGTTCCTTTGCAGTAGAAGCACTCAGTTTCAGGCTTGGGTCCATCTTTGGGTTTCTTCCCGGGAGTGGCAACTTGCTTGCCATTCTTCTTGAAGTTCCCTTTCTTTCCCTTGCCCTTTTTCTTGAAACTAGTGGTCTTGTTAACCATCAACACTTGATGGTCCTTCTTGATTTCTTCCTCCACGGCCTTAAGCATTGCGAAGAGCTCGGGAATTGTTTTGTTCATCCCTTGCATATTATAGTTCACCACGAAGCCTTTGTAGCTTGGTGGCAGTGATTGAAGAACTCTTTCAATGACACAATCAACTGGAAGATTAACTCCCAGCTGAGTCAAGTGATTATAATACCCAGACATTTTGAGTATGTGTTCACTGACAGAACTGTTCTCCTCCATCTTGCAGCTATAGAACTTGTTGGAGACTTCATATCTCTCAACCCGGGCATTTGCTTGAAATATTAACTTCAACTCTTGGAACATCTCATATGCTCCATGACGTTCAAAACATCTTTGAAGTCCCGGTTCTAAGCCGTAAAGTATGGCACACTGAACTATCGAGTAGTGATCAGATCGAGCTTGCCAGACGTTCAAAACATCAGCTTCTGCTCCTGCAGCAGGTCTTTCACCTAGTGGTGCTTCAAGGAGATAATTCTTCTGTGCATCTATGAGGATAATCCTCAAGTTACGGACCCAGTCCATGTAGTTGCTACCATCATCTTTCAACTTAGCTTTCTCTAGGAACGCATTAAAATTCAGGGGAACGGTAGCACGGGCCATTGATCTACAACCTAGATATGCAAATACTATCAGGACTAAGTTCATGATAAATTAAGTTCAATTAATCAAATTACTTAAGAACTCCCACTTAAATAGACATCCCTCAAGTCATCTAAGTGATACGTGATCCAAATCAACTAACCCATGTCCGATCATCACGCGAGATGGGGTAGTCATCAATGGTGAACATCTCTATGTTGATCATATCTAGTATATGATTCACGTTCGATCTTTCGATCTCCAGTGTTTCAAGGCCATGTCTATACATGCTAGGCTCGTCAAGTTTAACCCAAGTATTCTGCATGTGCAAAACTGTCTTACACCCGTTGTATGTGAATGTAGAGTCTATCACACCCGATCATCACGTGGTGTCTCAACACGATGAACTGTAGCAACGGTGCATACTCAGGGAGAACACTTTTACCTTGAAATTTAGTGAAGGGATCATCTTATAATGCTACCGCCGTACTAAGCAAAATAAGATGCATAAAAGATAAACATCACATGCAATCAAAATATGTGACATGATATGGCCATCATCATCTCGTGCTTTTGATCTCCATCTCCAAAGCATCGTCATGATCTCCATCGTCACCGGCTCGACACCTTGATCTCCATCGTTGCGTCGTGGTCGTCTCGCCAACTATTGCTTCTACAACTATTGCTAACGCATAGTGATAAAGTAAATCAATTACATGGTGTTTGCATTTCATACAATAAAGAGACAACCATAAGGCTCCTGCCGGTTGCCGATAACTTACAAAACATGATCATCTCATACAATAACGTATATCACATCATGTCTTGACCATATCACATCACAACATACCCTGCAAAAACAAGTTAGACGTCCTCTACTTTGTTGTTGCAAGTTTTATGTGGCTGCTACGGGCTTCTAGTAAGAACCATTCTTACCTACGGCAAAAACCACAACGGTGAATTATCAAGTTTGCTGTTTTAACCTTCTTCAAGGACCGGCCGCAGTCAAATTCGATTCAACTAAAGTAGGAGAAACAGACACCCACCAGCCACCTTTATGCAAAAACTAGTTGCATGTCAGTCGGTGGAACCGGTCTCATGTACGTGGACATGTAAGGTTGGTCCGGGCCGCTTCATCCCACAATGCCGCCGAATCAAAATAAGACTTTGGTGGTAAGCAGTATGAACATCACCGCCCATAACTTCTTTGTGTTCTACTCGTGCATATCATCTACGCATAAACTTGGCTCTGATACCACTGTTGGGAATCGTTGCATGGAAAATAAAAAAAATTCCTACGCACACACAATGATCTATCCATGGAGATGCATAGAAACAAGTGGGAGAGTGTGTCTATGTACCCTCATAGACCGTAAGCAGAAGCGTTTCACAACATGGTTGATGTAGTCAAATTTCCTCGCGCTTCAACCGATCAAGTACCGAACGCACGGCACCTCCGCGTTCTGCACACGTTCAGCTCGATGACATCCCTCGCCTTCTTGATCCAGCAAGACATCGAGGTAGTAGATGAGTTTCGTCAGCACGACGGCGTGGTGACGGCAATGGTGAAGTGATCTCCGCAGGGCTTCGCCTAAGCCCTACGAAAATATGACCGGGTGTAAACGGTGGAGGGGGGAGCCGCACACGGCTAGGCAATTGTCTGGTGTGTGCTAGGCGCCCCCCTCCCACACATATATAGGTGGGAGGGGGAGGGGAGAGGCCAGGGCGTGCCCTAGGGCTGGCCGCCGGCCCCCTAGGGGCCCTGCCTTGCCCTACACCCCCTACCATGTTTTCCCAAGGGGGAAGGAAAGAGGGGGGAGAGGGAAGGAAGGGGGAATCCCTCGGAATGTATGTACACATGCACTGCATAAGGATTCCGGAAGGCAGAACAAGCTACCTATCTGAAGATTATGCGCTTGAAGATTTGCATGGCTGAAGAGCGAAGATGAAACGAAGAGGCAGCCAATTATTCACCGAGAGACAATGCCCATGTGAAAAAAGCAATGACTTGAAAGATTCCTGAAGATTGAAGCTTGTCCGGGCACTATCTCTCGCTCTTATCCATACCCTGGAAGGACATGCATGCATCCTACTGCATATAAAATAAAGAAGTGAAGGCTCCTAAAGGCATTTCTTGCGGCTATAAAAGGAGGCGCATGCCAAGAAGGAGAGACACCAGACGGAGAAGAACCAGCCACCGATAGAGCAGAGAGCTGTAACCCAGCTAGCAAGCTCGTTGCTCAGTAGTAGTAGTAGTAGTAGTTCCTCACCCTGCAATAAGAGCCACAATATTCAGTGCATTGTAAGCTCACGAAGGTTGTTAGAAGGTAATTTCCTTTAGCTTGTGTAATCCCTTCGGGGCCTCCCGAAAGGGAAAGCCATATGTAAATTATGTTGTGGAAATGATGTAGTTTCGTACTTCACTTGGTATTTTTATTTATGAATTTATGGGACGAGTTCTTATGCTAGAGATCCTATAGGATAAACCTCTGCCGGTAGTTCTCTGTTTAGCCTAGTGTGGTGTATGTATGAGAAACTTGTGGCCGTAGAGAAGTGTTCCATTCGGGTGGAACTACCTGGGAAGACGATAAGAATTTACCCCATAAATTTGCAATTAAAAACATCAAGTGAAAGAACCTAGCTACATCTGAAACAACATAATGAAAAATATGGTGAGTACTGAGTAGGATTTTACACAGTGCGCACACCGTCAGACGTATTGTTAGCCTCGCCAGCTCCTAAATAGATCCTGCATTAAGATATAATCTGCTTAGTGAATACAGAACGAGCATATAATACCAAAGAATTAAATATTGCTATGAATAGTAAAGTACTATTTCATTTAGTGTACTGAATAGTAAACACTATTGTGAATAGTGCCCTACCTAGTGAATAGTAAATACTATTCAGATAAAAAACACATACCTGTCCACCTAATCCCATATTAATCTAATTAGTAAAGAAGATTCTAAAGTAATAATAAGACAAAATAACACCATCCTCAATCTATTAATCCAGATTTTAGATAAACTAAATAGTGTTCAAAACAACAAAGAAATTGTGCTATCATCATCGGGAATAGTTGCCTCTACAAGAAATATAAATTCCGAAAAATGGACGTATCTAAAGGTTTCCTTAGAAGAGACAAAACCCTCCAATTAGTAAGGCAAGATTCGAGACCTTCTGGCCATGAAGCATAGTTTATCATGCAAAGCTGAAGATATTGATAGTATTGAAGAAGTTATAGATATACAAAGAGATTTAGAAAGATATCAGAAAGATACCCTAAGAAAAATAAAACTGCGCAAGTATATCACATGGGTATGTTTGAGAGTAAGAGTGGTCTATACAGAATATCCAAAGAAGTAGAATTAAGTGTGTTAACACACCTAGTAGATTTAAGAATTGTAAGCAAAAATATTGAAAATGAACTAAAATATTGTGGTTATAAATATATTCATCAAGGTATGTATATCATTTTGGCGCCCCTGACTCAATCGTACACTAATCATACACGCAAACGTGTACGATCAAGCACAGGGACTCACGGGAAGATATCACAACACAACTCTAACACAATTTAAACGGAGATCCACAATATTACAGACCAGGGATCAAGAAGATCCGAATACGTAGGTCAGTCATACAAATATTATCTGAGTACAGACATAGTTAGACAAGTTTTGCCTTAAGAAGGCTAGCACAAACAGCGACACTAGATCGAAAGGCGTTGGCCTCCTGCCTTGGAGCCTCCGATCCTACTCCTGGTCGGCTGGCTCGATCCAGTAGTAAGTGCCCTCTGGACCCTCCTGGTAGTAAGCTCCTGTGGTGGCATCTGACTCCTTGACTCCGTCGTCTGATGTATCATCAAGGTGGGGTATGGGGAAAAGAGAAAGTAAAGCAACCGTGAGTACTCATCCGAAGTACTCAGCAAGCAAGGATCTATACTACATATGCAACATTATCAATGGAGAAAGGTTGTATAAGTGGACTGGGCTGCAGAAATGCCAGAATAGAGAGAAGGCCTAGTCCTATCGAAGACTAGCATCTTCAAACATCTTCTTGGGGCCATCATCTTGCAGCAGTAGAAGAGAGTAGAATAGCATTTTATTTAGCAAACATGTTGAAGTACAGCTTAAAGATCCTTCCTCGACTCCCTGTGAGAAAGTGATCCCGAAGCTTCAATTAAGTAACAAGTATCCAGTTCAAGTAGTAGATCGGGATACACAAACTGAATAGGAGCATACATTAACAGTAGCAAAATCTAATGCAAGCAGGAGAAATGGAATGGGCGATATCTGGATGCTCAAGGGGGGGGGGGCTTTCCTGGTTGCTCTGGCAAGAGAGAGGGGTCGTCAACGGGCTGCTCGTCGGTAGTGTAGTTGTACCCAGGTGCAGCGTCGTCGGTCTCGGTGTCTATCGAGAGAGAAGAAGGGGGAGAGAAACAATAAATTCACGGCAATAATGCAAACAATATGTATGACATGCCTAAATGATATGCCGGGGTGTTCTACTGTCAAACTAAATGATTTAGTTAATTTAGGAATTCATTCGGATTTATTTAATTAAAGTTGGGCACTATTCATTTATCGAAATCGGTCTAAAAGTTCAATGTTCTTATAGCTAGAAGCATTTGACAGGAATACAGAGGGCGTATTCGGGTTCGTATCGAAATTCTGAGCAAGTTTCATATATAAATTATTTTCATCGGAGTTACGGTTTATTTAATATGATTTTCTAAAGTTTTAAACATTTTCTGAATTTAATTATTAATTTAAATTCGAATTATCTAGAATAGTGAATGATGACATCAGCATGAGGTCAGGGTGACATCAGCAGGTCAACTCTGGCGGACCAGAGTCAAACCTGACAAGTGGGGCCCACATGTCATTCACTGAGATATTAACAGAGGGGTTAAATTAACTGATTGGATTAATTAGAGGGTGGGCCCCAGCAGTCAGTGACTGATTAGTGTTTAAACTAATTAACAGAATTTCTATTTATTTTAAATTCGTTTAAATGACCAGGCCCCACATGTCAGTGAGACAGGGCGGCCACGTCAGCGTTGACCCCGGTCAACGGGGTCAAAAGGGCCCGCGGGGCCCCACAGTCAGTGGCACGGGGGTGGGACGCACCGGTGCCACATCGGACCGGCCGCCGGAGAGCGCTCTGGCGAGCCCGAGCGCGGCGCCGAGCTCCGGCGAGCTCGGGATTCGCCCATAGGGCATCTCCAGGGGCGGGATTGGGCTCTATCAAACGGGCGCAGCCAGCCGCATCACGTGGTGGTGGTGGTTGGTCCCGAGGGTGGACGGAACGGCGGCGACATCGACCGCGGCGGGCGCCAGCGTTCGGCCCCATTTGGAAACGAGGCGGGAGCGGGCTAGGTGGCTAGTTGGGGGCCGAGATCGACGCAACTCGCGCTCTGGAGCACGCCAGTGGCTCGCGCGGGGGCTCGGGAGCACGTACGGCGCGCGGCAGCAACAATGGCGGTGGTCGGAGCACGGCAATGCGGCGAGCTACGCTACGGCGGTCAAGCTAGCGCGCAGAGAGGCAGGGGAGGGAGGAGGAGCTCACAGTGGGGCTTAGCCGATCAAAGTGGGCTCGGGGAAGGCGTGGGGTGGCCGGATTCGACGACGACACGCGGCGGCGATCCAAGGAAGAAGATGATGGCGTGGGGCGATGTAGAGGCGCTCCTTCTCGGGTGACTCGTCAGGGAGGAAGAGGAGGTCACGGCGATCCTTCCTGGCGCGCAGGTGAGGCGAAACTCTGGCGGTGGCCGCACGCGTCACGGCGGCGGAGCCATGGTTGCGCTCGGGAGGGGGAAGCAGAGAGGGAGAGCGGGGGAAAATGGCGAGGGAGACGCCAGGGGTTCGCGTTTTTTTCCCTTATCCTCTACGCGGGCGCGGCGACGCGCGTTGTCGACCAGGGAGCGAGGGGGACCGGGGCGGCAAGCGCGGGCGTGGGCGACAGCGCGGCGAGGTGAATAGGGGAGGTAGGGGACGACGCTAGATGGGCTGGGCCGCGGCTGTAGCGAGCAGGCCAAGTGCACAGTAGTTCCTTTAGGCCTTTTTCCTTTTTCTCTTTTTCTGTTTCTTTCTCTTCTGATTTGTTAATTATTTGGGCCCCAAATGGTTTTTGTAAAAAGTGTGACCTAGTCCATAAATACCAGTGCATTATACCCTAACACCAAAAACTAGTTTGGGCAAAACATCATTTCATATTTGATCTAGATTAATTAAAAGGCTATTAAATATTATTTCCAACCACTGTTAAAAGAGGTATGGGTCACCTAATTAATTTATTAAATGTTGGTTACAATTTTAGAATGGTCTCTGTAATATTTGTTAGTTATTGAACATTTTAGTTTCTATGTTGGATAACTTTTATTTTCCACTTACACTTAAATTTGAATTTGAGTTAGGAGTTGAAATGCAATATGATGCTAATGATGATTTGGCACTGTTAAACATGCTGACTTGTCATTATCAAAAGTGACTACTGTGGCTAATGACATGGGGTGTTACAATTCTCCTCATCTATCAAGAATTCTCGTCCCGAGAATTAAGAGGAAGACTGAAAGAAAGTGGGGTATTCTTCACGAAGACGATCCTCGCGTTCCCAAGTGGCTTCACCTTCAGAATGATTTGACCACTGAACTTTGAGGAATTTGTTTGACTTTTGTCGAGTCCGACATTCAGCTTCATCAAGAACACGGATGGGATATTCTGGATAAGACAGATCTTCCCGTAATTCAAGCACTTCGTGATCCACAGCTCGAATAGGATCCTTGAAGCAACGACAAAGTTGGGATACATGAAAGACATCATGTACTTGTGAAAGATTTGGCGGCAACTGCAATTGATATGCCACTTCTCCTCGACGGGCAAGAATACGGAACGGGCCAATGTAACGAGGAGCTAACTTGCCTTTGATTCCGAACCTATGAGTGCCTTTCAACGGAGTGACGCGGAGGTAAGCTTGCTCGCCAGGTTGATAGACCATTTCCTGGTGTTTTCGGTCATAGTTGCTCTTCTGACGAGACTGAGCAGTTTTCAAATGTTCACGGCCAATGCGGACTTGTTCTTCAGCTTGCTGAATAATGTCCGGTCCGATGAGTGAGAGTTCCCCAGTTTCTGACCAATTCAGAGGGGTTCGACACTTACGACCGTATAGAACTTAAAACGGTGCCATCTTCAAACTAGCCTGATAGCTATTGTTGTAAGAGAATTCGGCATACGGGAGAGATTCCTCCCATTTCTTACCGAAGGAGATGACGCAAGCTCGAAGCATATCTTCGAGCACTTGATTAAGTCGTTCAACTTGACCCTGTGACCGAGGGTGAAAAGCGGTGCTGAAAGACAGATGAGTTCCCATAGCTTCTTGGAAACTATTCCAGAATCTGGTGGTGAAGAGGCTGCCACGATCAGAACTAATCTCCAACGGAACACCGTGGAGTGACACAATTCGGGAAACATACAAGTCTGCTAACTGGCTAGCAGTGATTGTCTCCTTAACTGGCAGAAAGTGAGCAACCTTAGAGAATCGGTCAATGACGACAAAAATAGCATCATGACCCTTCTAAGATCTGGGAAAACCAGTAATGAAGTCCATTTGGACCTTGTCCCATTTCCATTCAGGAATTTCAAGGGGTTGCAGAGTTCCAGCAGGCCTTTGATGTTCTGCTTTAATGCGGCGGCAAACGTCACACTCAGAAACATAACGAGCAATATCTCGCTTCATATTAGGCCACCAGTATCTCTGATAAATGTCACGGTACATCTTTGTGCTACCAGGATGAATTGACAGAGGAGTGTCATGAGCTTCTTTCATAATGTGTTCTCTCTCATCCTTGAACTTGGGTACGAAGAGACGGTATTGGAAAAATAGGATCCCATCATCATTAAGATGGAATTCCGACGGCTTTCCTTTTTCAAGGTATCGCTTGATCCTTTCAACTTCAGAGTCATACCGTTGCATAGTCTTGATGCTGTGTTCTAAATCTGGTTCAACAACCAGGGTATTCAGATAACCCTGTGGAACAATATGGAGGTTCAATTTGCGAAGCTCTTCATGGAGAAGAGGTTGTGTTTCCTGAACCATAAGATTGTTGCAATAAGTCTTACGACTCAAAGCATCGGCCATTACATTTGCCTTGCCAGGGGTATATGAGATATTCATATCATAATCGGCAATTGTTTCGAGCCATCTTTGTTGACGAAGGTTCAGATCTGGTTGAGTATATAAATACTTAGAACTTTGATGATCCGTATATATCTCGCAACGATTACCGAGAAGGTAATGTCGCCATAGCTTCAGGGCATAAATAACCGAAGAAAGTTCGACATCGTGCACTGGGTAATTTTCTTCGTGAGGACGCAATTGTCGGGAGGCAAAAGCAATCACTTTGCGTTCTTGCATTAGGACACAGCCTAATCTTTGACGGGAGGCATCACAGTATATCACGAAATCCTTTTGGGAATCCGGGGGTGCTAAGACTGGGGCAGATGTTAACTTATCTTTCAGTGTCTGAAAGCTTTCTTGACATTTTTCTGTCCACTCAAATTTAACACCTTTGTGAAGCAGATTTGCCAATGGTTTTGCAATCTTGGAAAAATTCTCAACGAATCGACGGCAATAACTAGCAAGTCTGAGAAAACTTCTGACTTGCTTAACATTCTTCGGGGGAGTCCAGTCAAGAATAGCCTGAACTCGTTCGGGGTTAACAGCAATTCCATCCTTGGAAATCACATGACCAAGGTAAGTTACTTCAGAAAGCCAAAATTCACATTTGGAATACTTGGCATACAGCTGGTGTTCTAGGAGCCTTTCTAGTACCAGACGGAGGTCTTCAACATGTTCTTCTTTATTCTTAGAATATATAAGGATATCATCCAAATAAACCACGACGAATTTGTCGAGGTAATCCATGAATATATAATTCATCAGACGGGAGAAAGTTGCTGGAGCATTCGTTAGGCCAAATGACATGACGGTGTATTCATAGCAGCCATAACGAGTGACGAATGCAGTCTTGGGAATATCCTCTTCACGGACACGGATCTGGTGATAACCCAACCTCAAGTCGAGTTTAGAGAACACTGATGATCCAGCAAGTTGATCATAAAGATCATTGATCCGGTGCAGTGGGTATTTATTCTGGATTGTGGCTTGGTTAATGGGCCGATAATCCTGAACCAAACGGTTAGTTCCATCCATCTTCTTAACGAAGAGTGAAGGTGCTCCCCAAGCAGAGGAGCTGGGGCGGATGAAACCACTCTTAAGTGACTTGTCGATTTCTTCCTTAAGCTCGAGTAGATGATGCGGAGGCATCTTATAAGGTCGCTTGGCGATAGGGACGGTGCCAGGCTTCAAGTCAATGACAAACTCGACAGCTATAGCTAGGGGTATTCCTGGAAGTTCTTCTGGAAAGACGTCTGGAAAATCTCGAACGATAGGAACGTTCTCGATTCCTTCCAGAGGTGAGGCGTTCAAAGCAGTCAGAACATATATCTGAGCTTCAACGTCCCGTGTAATGCGGGCGGTATAGTTCACTATCTCGTCGGAGGGGTGAAGAAGTTGGACGACTTTAGTGGCACAATTGATCAAAGCAATGTGAGCTTTCAACCAATCCATTCCAAGAATGAGGTCTATGGTGGAAGACTTCAAGACGATGGGCGAGGCAAGGAATTCCAACCCTTTAATTTCGATGGTAATGTTAGGTGCTATCACGTCAGCATGACAGTGACCTCCGGGAGTTTTAATGACTAACGGAATATGCATTTTCTCATATCGAATGCCATGCATGAATGAAAATTTTCCAGAGATGAATGAATGTGATGCTCCTGAATCAAATAAAACAGAAGTAGGTACTGAGTTAACAAGAAGGGTACCCATCACAGTAGCAGGTTGATCCTGGACTTCTTCAATGTCAATGTTCTAAGCATGTCCACGACCATGTGCAGCAGACCCAGTATTATAGTTGCGGGTCTGATTATTGCCACAGCCAGTACGAGGAAAAGCTAACTGATTCTGAGTCTGGCAGCAGTCTTTAGCCTGGTGACCTGGTTTGCGGCACTTGAAGCACAGACCATCTTCAGGACGAAGAGGAGCATTGTTTTGAATAGCTTGAGCTTTTGGCTGCCTCGGTGGTGGAGGGGGCAGACGTGGTGCAGCATTGTTGTTCTTTGGCGTAGAGGTATTGGGACGGATCGCATTGTTGGGAATCCAAACTCGACGCTTCGATGCTGAGCCCGAAGATGAGCCAGCATCACGATAGCGCTTCTGCGAGTCCTTGTGTTCCATTTGAGCGGTCTCAACAAGAATAGCCTTGTTCATTAGAGTTGAAAAGTCGTTGAAGTCTTGAGAAGCAAGTGCAAGCTTGAGGTCGGGGTGTAGTCCATTACGGAACTTCTCCTGTCTACGGGCATCTGTGGCGATGTCTTCTTCAGCATAGCGGGAGAGGTCTAGAAATTCCCGCTGATAAGCTTCGACAGTCTTGTCGCCCTGAGTGAGGTTATGGAACTGGGTCTTCATGCGTTCCATAATTGCCTGAGGGATGTAACGCGTACGGAAAGCAGCCTGGAACTCATACCAGGTGATGACTGTTCCAACAGGCAGTGTATGCTTGTGTGTGTCCCACCATTGAGCAGCGGGGCCCTTTAAGAAAAAGGCCACGAAGTTGACGAAGTTGGAAGGGGCGACATTAGCAGACTCCATCTCGTGAGTGATGTCGCGGAGCCAGTCATCAGCATCCAGTGGCTTGTCAGAGTTGCGGAACTGAGTTGGGTTAAGTCGCATAAACTCTGTCAAAATTATTGAAGCTGGGTTCTGGTTCTGGTTGTTCTGATGCGGAAACTGAGCCATAATTCCAGTCATGAACTGGCGGTTAAGCTCAAACTGTTGCATCATAGCTGCCATATAGTCTGGCGGTGGTGGGTGTTCAGGGGTACCACGACCACGACCACCTGGTCTAACCATCGTGCTAAGTATCAACAGGGGGTAGTTTAGTAAAAGCAATTGCAAGCGTTTAGTGACAAGCATGATGTAACTCAACAACAATTTAAGTAGTGTAACAGATACATAACAGTAGTCAATTAAGACATACAGATCCATACACAGAGTCGGGTTCATGCGGACAGCATAACGGCGCAAATTCAAAAGCTAGACATACTAGGCGGCGCGCAGGCACGCGGTAAGGAAGTACACAACGAGACATAGCAAAGGCTACATCAACGTCGGAGAAAACCACTGAAATGGGGTAACTGCAAGTGCGGACGACGAATGTTCGTCGCGGAAGGATCCTGCGCTCCATGTGCACTCTGATGCAGAATCCGGTCTCGAGCTGTAAGAAGAGGTCCACGTGCAGGTGTATGACCTCCAACAGCAGGCCAATCAATACCTGCATACATCTGAGTTCTGCGCGGGTAAAGGGTGTGCTCAGGATGTATCCCTGCGCGAACAGCGGGTAGCAACTGCGTCATAGCCTCGTAGAGACGTGCTCGAGTGGCAACCAACTCGACGGCAAGAGCCCGAACAGTGCGATCCAGAGCCTGAGTGCACTGATTCAGAACGCGCGGGTCATAGCGACGAGGCTCGTACGGGGCACAGATAGCTGTGTAGTATCCAGTAGCATCTCCAGCAGGGGCATACGAAATGTATCGGAACTCAGAGTCATCCAAGATATCGCTGAACTGTCCTCGGAGACGTGCGACAGCAGAGTAGGCGGCATCATGGATTGCCATCTCAATCGTCACGCCGATACCGTGGTAAAGGTGTAGCTCGGTGTCTGAGTCATTTTGCTGATCATAGATACAAACATCAGCATGGTACTGCTCCTGGTTGAACTCGCAGTAATCCTCGTAAACCAAGTACTCAGGATACCAACGGTAGCCAAGTCTGGTCATGAGAGCGATCAAGACAGCTGGAAACCCAGGGGCATCACGAGCCCAAGTGCGAAGCACAAGCTGTATCGTAGGACGTGGTGGAAACAAACGATCCATCTGAAACAGAGGAAATTCAGATTTGTCAAATGACAATGAGAAGTTTAACACAACTCGGAGAGAAAGGTTAAACAAACAATGGAAAGGAAAATGATTATCAGAATAATCAGATCAATGACAGGGAAATCGCACAGATATCCAGCTCTCCAGGTAGATGGGATTTACGAGATCCTAAGTGTCGGTGTTAGTAAAATTTATTCAACCCGAGTAGAAGAGAGATCAGAGTCCCAAAGTATAGACGAGGAATAAAAGATCCTAATACCACCCAGTTGGCGACGTGGGCCCGTAAGCCACACAGCCAAGTTAGTAAATTAGTTTTTCGGTTTCTAGACTCAACTTCGGCCAAGGAATTGGAAGGGGGATTCCTACAGGCAGTCGGCTCTGATACCAACTTGTGGCGCCCCCGACTCAATCATACACAAATCATACACGCAAACGTGTATGATCAAGCACAGGGACTCACGGGAAGATATCACAACACAACTCTAACACAATTTAAACGGAGATCCACAAAATTACAGACCAGGGATCACGAAGATCCGAATACATAAGTCAGTCATACAAATATTATCTGAGTACAGACATAGTTAGACAAGTTTTGCCTTAAGAAGGCTAGCACAAACAGCGACACTAGATCGAAAGGCATTGGCCTCCTGCCTGGGAGCCTCCGATCCTACTCCTGGTCGGCTGGCTCGATCCAGTAGTAAGTGCCCTCTGGACCCTCCTGGTAGTAAGCTCCTGTGGTGGCATCTGACTCCTTGACTCCATCGTCTGATGTATCATCAAGGTGGGGTATGGGGAAAAGAGAAAGTAAAGCAACCGTGAGTACTCATCCGAAGTACTCAGCAAGCAAGGATCTATACTACATATGCAACATTATCAATGGAGAAAGGTTGTATAAGTGGACTGGGCTGCAGAAATGCCAGAATAGAGAGAAGGCCTAGTCCTATCGAAGACTAGCATCTTCAAACATCTTCTTGGGGCCATCATCTTGCAGCAGTAGAAGAGAGTAGAATAGCATTTTATTTAGCAAACATGTTGAAGTACAGCTTAAAGATCCTTCCTCGACTCCCTGCGAGAAAGCGATCCCGAAGCTTCAATTAAGTAACAAGTATCCAGTTCAAGTAGTAGATCGGGATACACAAACTGAGCGTCCTTTACCGTAGGACCGGCTATCGATAGATGATTCATCCCTGCAGGGTGCACTACTGTTACCCAACACGCTCGATCAACTCTGGCCGGACACACTTTCTGGGTAATACCCGTCCTCGGAAGATCAACACGAAGCAGCGCTCTACCTAGGCTCGGCAGAGAGGTCAGCACGCCGGACTAACCTATGCACCCAGAGGTCTCGGGCCATCGCCCTGGGCACCCTGCGCGTTGCGAGACTGGCCGGGGTGCAGGCGCGACACTGAACTCGTCAGTGAAGTATCCAGCCCAATCCCGACAATCAGCCCGCACGGTGAATCGTGACGTCAGACGAGCTTTCGGGAGTAACGTACATCGCAGAGGGTCCCATAACCATTACCCCGCGTGGTGGTAGTGCGTATAGGGCATGTCGACCCACTCAGATCACACACCCAAATCCAATAGGCTCAATTAGTATCACGCGGAGACAATCAGAGTCTCTGATGCTCCGCCACAATATCACACTCGAGTGCCCTTCCGGCACACCCGACATCATAGATCCCCAGCGGGTACCCACCAGGGTGGACCCGCCTGTAACAAAGGTCAAAGTAACCGTGTGGTCATAACATCAAGGGGGAAACCCGAGGAATCACCCTCGGTGGATTCCACTCGACGAAATCATCAGGGTGAACGTATGAGGCATCACCCTCGAGGTTCACACAGAGGGTTGTACGACAGAGTCGTATCGGAAGTGGAGAAGGAGGAATCACCCTCGATGACCACGACCGAACAGCTACATTGCAGAGTATTCATCGGGAGTGCGTTACGAGGTATCACCCTCGGCACTCGATAGTTACTACGCAGAGTCGTACAACTAAGGGGGTGTGAAGTGAGGTGTCGGTCTCTGGTCGACGATCATGTTGATCGAGTCGTCGATGATCAAGCAGGGGCAACAAGGATAAGGTGGTGGGGTCACTGATGGTTCACTACCAACCTATACTAAATAGTTTATCATAGGCAGGTAAGGTAACAATGAACAGGTTACAACAGCAGGCTATGCATCAGAATAGGAGCATACATTAATAGTAGCAAAATCTAATGCAAGCAGGAGAAATGGAATGGGCAATATCTGGATGCTCAAGGGGGGGGATGGGGGGGGGCTATGCCTGGTTGCTCTGGCAAGAGAGAGGGGTCGTCAACGGGCTGCTCGTCGGTAGTGTAGTCGTACCCAGGTGCAGCGTCGTCGGTCTCGGTGTCTATCGAGAGAGAAGGAGGGGGAGAGAAACAATAAATTCACGGCAATAATGCAAACAGTATGTATGACATGCCTAAATGATATGCCGGGGTGTTCTACTGCCAAACTAAATGATTTAGTTAATTTAGGAATTCATTCGGATTTATTTAATTAAAGTTGGGCACTATTCGTTTATCGAAATCGGTCTAAAAGTTCAATGTTCTTATAGCCAGAGGCATCTGACAGGAATACAGAGGGCGTATTCGGGTTCGTATCAAAATTCTGAGCAAGTTTCATATATAAATTATTTTCATCGGAGTTACGGTTTATTTAATATGATTTTCTAAAGTTTTAAACATTTTTTGAATTTAATTATTAATTTAAATTCGAATTATCTAGAATAGTGAATGATGACATCAGCATGAGGTCAGGGTGATGTCAGCAGGTCAACTCTGGCTGACCAGAGTCAAACCTGACAAGTGGGGCCCACATGTCATTCACTCAGATATTAACAGAGGGGTTAAATTAACTGATTGGATTAATTAGAGGGTGGGCCCCAGCAGTCAGTGACTAATTAGTGTTTAAACTAATTAACTAACTAATTAATAGATTTTCTATTTATTTTAAATTCATTTAAACGACCGGGCCCCACATGTCAGTGAGACAGGGCGGCCACGTCAGCATTGACCCCGGTCAACGGGGTCAAAGGGGCCCACGGGGCCCCACAGTCAGTGGCACGGGGGTGGGACCCACCGGTGCCACGTCGGACCGGCCGCCGGAGAGCGCTCCGGCGAGCCCGAGCGCGGCGCCGAGCTCCGGCGAGCTCGGGATTCGCCCATAGGGCATCTCCGGGGGCGGGATCGGGCTCTATCGAACGGGCGCAGCGAGCCGCATCACGTGGTGGTGGTTGATCCCGGGGGTGGCCGGAACGGCGCCGGCATCAACCGCGGCGGGCGCTGGCGTTCGGCCCCATTTGGAAACGAGGCGGGAGCGGGCTAGGTGGCTAGTTGGGGGCCGAGATCGACGCAACTCGCGCTCTGGAGCACACCAGTGGCTCACGCGGGGGCTCGGGAGCACGTACGGCGCGCGGCAGCGGCAATGGCGGTGGTCGGAGCATAGCAATGCGGCGAGCGACCCTACGGTGGTCAAGCTAGCGCGCAGAGAGGCAGGGGAGGGAGGAGGAGCTCACAGTGGGGCGTAGCCGATCAAAGTGGGCTCGGGGAAGGCGTGGGGTGGCTGGATTCGACGACGACACGCGGCGGCGATCCGACGAAGAATATGATGGCGTGGGGCGATGTAGAGGCGCTCCTGCTCGGGTGACTCGTCGGGGAGGAAGAGGAGGTGACGGCGATCCTTCCTGGCCCGGAGGCGAGGCGAAACGGTGGCGGTGGCCACGCGCGTCATGGCGGCGGAGCCATGGTTGCGCTTGGGAGGGGGAAGCAAAGAGGGAGAGCGGGGGAAAATGGCGAGGGAGACGCCAGGGGTTCGCGCGGGTTGCCCTTATCCTCTACGCGGGCGCGACGACGCGCGTTGTCGACCAGGGAGCGAGGGGGGCCAGGGTGGCGAGCGCGGGTGCAGGCGACAGCGCGGCGAGGTGAACAGGGGAGGTAGGGGACGACGCTAGATGGGCTGGGCCGCGGCTATAGCGAGCAGGCCAAGTGCACAGTAGTTCCTTTAGGCCTTTTTCCTTTTTCTCTTTTTCTTTTTCTTTCTCTTCTGATTTGTTAATTATTTGGGTCCCAAATGGTTTTTGTAAAAAGTGTGACCTAGTCCATTAATACCAGTGCATTATACCCTAACACCAAAAACTAGTTTGGGCAAAACATCATTTCATATTTGATCTAGATTAATTAAAAGGCTATTAAATATTATTTCCAGCCACTCTTAAAAGAGGTATGGGTCACCTAATTAATTTATTAAATGTTGGTTACAATTTTAGAATGGTCTCTGTATTATTTGTTAGTTATTGAACATTTTAGTTTCTATGTTGGATAACTTTTATTTTCCACTTACACTTAAATTTGAATTTGAGTTAGGAGTTGAAATGCAATATGATGCTAATGATGATTTGGCACTGTTAAACATGCTGACTTGTCATTATCAAAAGTGATTACTGTGGCTAATGACATGGGGTGTTACAATCATAGTAGTCAAAGGTATGACAAGGAAGAAATTAGGTGCAAAGGTTCTAATAACCCTTTTAGACAGAAGATGGGAATCTGTAGACAAAGCAGCATTAGGATTTTTGGATGGAGACATGATTGAAAATAGATTGACAACCTATATAGCTCCAGACCTAAGGATGTCTGTAAAAGAATTTATTGAAAAAAATGAGTTTTGGTTTCCAAACTAAAGGGTATGAAGATTTTAAAGGAACAAATTTGTTAGTAAGCTTAGAATTTATAGGAAGTCTTACTAATAGAAGTAGCTCCAGATATAGAGTAAATGTGAATGACGTAATTGATAGTATGCAATCAAAAGGTATAAAATTTATGAATCCTCTTAAAATTGGTTCTGAAGAAAGAGCTGGAGAAGAATGGAAGATAGGTGAATTAATAGAGAAAAAAGAATTAAGGCAACCTGAAAACTACATAAGCTATCAAAATTGTGAAGGAAGTAGTAGTATTCGATTTATGAACTATAAATCTGCATCAATAGAAGACTCTGAATCTTTTATGTCAGAATCAGAGATTAATGATGATAAAAATAAAGGTGTATCTGAATGCATGGAAAAGGCTAATTTAGATGATGAAATAAATCATTGGGAAAAGAAACTAAAGCATATTGAATGGGAATATAGTCATTCTATGACAAAGGATTGGCCTAAGATAAGAGAAAGAGAATTATTTATCATTAGAGAAATTGCAAGGCTAAAGAAAGTAAAAAATAATAAAATGTTAGCAACTAGCAGTTCAACTATGCCAAATAAGACTATAACATCACCAGAAAAAAGAGAAAATACTGGTAGTAATAATAATGCTATCATTAATAACGAAGATAAGAATATTGCTCAAAAAGAAGAAGTTGTGAGTGAAGATGAGCAACGGGATATAAATAATAATTTATTATTAGAAAGTTATGAGGAGGAGGAAGAATTAATAAAAGAAATGTGGATAGAAGATGAAAATTATGATGATTCAGAACAAAATAGTGATTTTTATAACTCACTAGATGATGTGGGACTGCATAATTTAGATAATGCAATGGAAGCTATGAAAGTAGAAAATAGTCATAAAAGAAGCAAAGGATATGGAGAGTCCTCTGTAAAAAGAGAAGGAGAAAGAGAGAGACCTACTAGGTCAGCTGGACATTGGCCTCCAGAAAAAGATGACTATCAACCTATGTATATCCCTCGACAATATAGATATATGGGTACTAAAAGAAGAGATTTTTAAAAACTAGTGCAATTTCAAAATTATAAGAATGATGGCGCAATATTAAACTTAGCAGCTCATGACCCAATAGATTGGCCGAATATAATCAGAATAAGGAAAGGTTTAATAGTGCAAAAATATATACAAAACCAGTATAATATAGGCACTAAGGTAGAAGATATGTTAACATATCTTGAAACATTTTTAGGAGAATCTGTAAAAGTTTTATGGGAACAATGGGTAAAGTCATATCCGAACCAATATGAAGAATTAAAAAGGGCCGGAAGTAACCCTAATAACTTTGCGAATGTTATCTCAAATATGATCATAGCAGAAGATCCAGAATTAGGACACACCTCATTACAAAATAAAAGATTAAGAGAAATAGAAAAGCTAACATTAACTAGCTGGAAAGGAATAAAAGAATTTTCCCAGCATTACTTATATAACACTACCACCACTAAACAAGGTTTTAATGTAGGTGTAGTAGAAAGATATTTTAATTAGTTGCATGATCCTCTAGGTTCCATAATATATGAGGAGTATAAAAAAGAAACAGGAGGAAATGTGGTAAATATATCCCAAGCCATAACATTTGTTTTCATACAACTAAGAAAGGTATGTACTAGTATTCAAGCCTAAAGATCTATGAAGAAATCAGATTACAATTTTTGCAATAACATTATCCAAATACCGCTAACATATGGAGAAGAAAGGCATAGGAAAAACAAATATTATAAACCACAAAGGAGAGATAATAGGAATTTACGACAAAGAAAAGATATTTCTTAAGAAGGTCAGACAATAGAGGTCCTTTCTTGCATAAAAGGAATGTAAGAAGATATAATCCTAAGAAATCTATGATAAAACATGCAGGCGTTTCATATGTAACTCTCCTGATCACCTATGTAGAACTTGCTCTAATAAAGACCAGAAAAGATACTCTAGGCAAATATGAAGAACAAGAGAGAGTATTAATTATAGATAGTGTTAATGAAAATATATTAGTATGTGATGATGAATTAAAAGACGATGAGTCAATATATTCAATCATAGAAACAGATGAAGTAGAAAAAGAGATTCCAGAATATGAATCAAGTGAAGATGAAATAGACCTAATTGATGAATTAGCTAGTTTAGAAGTTGAAATGATGAACCAAGTAGATTGTGAACATGATTGGATTAGAGGAAAAGGTGATTATAACATAAAATGTGCTTTCTGTATATATTATCCAAGCCAAGATAATAGGTTCTCATGTAGCTTGTGCTTAAAACAAGCCTGTACCTCATGTCTAAGAGACAGTAATCAAAAGTGGAGACAGGAAATAGAATTGGAACCAGAAGAACGAATATTATCTCGCAGGGTTAGAAACTTAGAAAATAGAATAAATAAGCTAGAAGCAAAGCTAGAAAGGCGTAAAGATGAGTTAGAAAATAGTAAAAGCAAGATAATAATTTTGCTAAAAACATGGAAATGAAAGAACAAATGGTAACGGTAAGAGATAAAAATGGAGACAAGCTAATACAATTAAAAGATGCAATAACTAGTTTTGGAAACAAATATATTGTTCGATTACCATTCAAAGAAGTGCTAGGGATAAGAATCCCAGTTAGGATTGTTCTGAAGCCAAATATTTCATATAAAATAATAGGCACTATTAGATACTGGTTGCACTAAGAACATCATCCATGATAAATATTTCATGAGATGCCCCGAAATAGTCGAAACTATAGATGATAATAAAGCTGAAGTATCTACCGATATGTCAAGAATAATGAAGATCCATAATCAGTTAGCATACAATATTGAAGCTTACATAAATGGCACAAGATATATAATAGATGAAATTACAATAAGAGAGTTGTCAGTAATAAATGATGATATGATAATAGGGTTAAGATTTTTACAACAATCTTTACAAACCACTGTCATACATGAAGAAGGGGTTACATTTATCCCATATCAAGATAATGTCCCATATATATCTGAAGTACGGAAACAAAGAAAGTCTTTGCAAAATGTAGAAATATCTAATTTAGATGATGAATATAGCACAAGTCCAGATCCCCTTGAATTCTGTAAAGACGAAGAACTAAGTGAGACCATACACTAGTAGAAAACAGGGCTTTGGTTGAAGCCTGGTTAAGGGCATTAATCCCGGTTCACTCACGAACCGGGACCAAAGGGGGCATCAGTCCCAGTTCATGAGGCCAGGGCACCGGCCGGGCCTCGGGGGCCATTGGTCACAGTTCTTGAGTGATTTAGGTAGATACTTGTATAATTTTCTTACTTTTATTATTGTTTGTTATTATATAGTGCAATGGTTTTGGTATCCGCCCCCGTCGGCCCTCGTCCTTTCTATGATTCGGATGTGGTATATATTATCTTTTATAACTATTTGTTTCATTTAGTGTGTATGACAATTATGCCGATCAACGTGACATAGATGTTTTTATCTAGGAGGTATGTGAACCGGAAATTCCAACCGACCCTCTTGTCGAGAGGTTAAATTTAGTTGAAAAAGAAAATAATTACTTGAAGAAAAAATTGTAAAGAATTGAGGACAAGAAGATGGAATTGGAGTTGCATGTTGCGGATATCGTCGATGATCACAAGATCAAGATGGATAAAATGCGCTTGAAGATTAGAAAGATTAAAAAATATGCCATTCATACGGAGGCTTGGTATCATTATGCCGTTGGATCAATTGTTACCTTAGTTGCGATTGTGACCGCATTTGTTGTTGCATTGAAATGGTTTACATAGTTTCAATGCATGTTTTAATTAGATGCTCTAGAGAGCTAGATGTTGTTCAATGAGAACTATGTATGAACTTTATGTATTTATTTTTTCAGTAATAACATTTGATCACTACTGTACTTTGGTTTTAATGTGATGATGAACTTCTATTAATTTGGTCACTTCTCTATTCATAATGTTCTGTAATGGTTTTTGACACACTTAATTATATATAATGCACGCAGATGAACCGGTAATGGATGTACGGTGATAGACGCACCTCCGAGTACATTAAGGGCATGCATAATTTTCTCGAAGTGGCTGAGGCAAACAAGCAGAATGGTTTTATGTGTTGTCCATGCCCTAGATGTGAGAATACGAAGTCTTACTCTGACTCGAAAACCCTTCACATCCACCTGCTTGAGAAGGGTTTCATGCCACACTATAATGTTTGGACCAAGCACGGAGAAAGAGGGCTTATAATGGAAGACAACGAAGAAGAAGAGGATGATGACAACTATTTACCCCCTGAATATGGTGATGCTACAACGGGGGAAGCTGAAGATCAAGAGGAACCAGACGATGTGCCCGATGCTGATCTTCGCCGGGTCATTGTTGATGCAAAGAGACAATGCGAAAGTGAAAGGGAGAAGTTGAAGTTCGATCGCATGTTAGAGGATCACAAAAAAGGGTTGTACCCAAATTGCGAAGATGGCAACACAAAGCTCGGTACCACACTGGAATTGCTGCAATGGAAGGTAGACAATGGTGTATCTGACAACGGATTTGAGAAGCTACTAAAAATATTGAAGAAGATGCTTCCAAAGGATAATGAATTGCCCGACAGTACGTACGGAGCAAAGAAGGTTATATTCCCTCTAGGATTGGAGGTGCAGAAGATACATACATACCCTAATGACTGCATCCTCTACCGCGGTGCGTACGAGGATTTGAACGCATGCCCGGTATGCGGTGCATTGCAGTATAAGATCAGACGAGATGACCCTGGTGATGTTGAGGGCGAGCGCCCCAGGAAGAGGGTTCCTGCCAAGGTGATGTGCTATGCCCCTATAATACCACGGTTGAAGTCTGTTCAGAAACAAAGAGCTTGCCAAGTTGATGCGATGGCACAAAGAGGACCGTAAGAAAGACGGGAAGTTGAGAGCACCCGCTGACGGGTCATAGTGGAGAAAAATCAAGAGAACGTGGGGGGACTTTGCAGGTGACGCAAGGAACGTATGGTTTGGTTTAAACACGGATGGCATTAATCCTTTTGGGGAGTAGAGCAGCAATCATAGCACCTGGCCCGTGACTCTATGTATCTATAACCTTCCTCCTTGGTTGTGCATGAAGCGAAAGTTCATTATGATGCCATTGCTCATCCAAGGCCCTAAGCAACCCGGCAACAACATTGATGTGTACCTAAGGCCATTAGTTGAAGAACTTTTACAGCTGTGGAATGGAAAAGGTGTACGTGTGTGGGACGAGCACGACCAGCAGGAATTTGACCTACATGCGTTGCTGTTTGTAACCATCAATGATTGGCCTGCTCTTAGTAACCTTTCAGGAAAGACAAACAAGGGATACCACGCATGCACGCACTGTTTAGATGACACCGAAAGTATCTATTTGGACAAATGCAGGAAGAATATGTACCTGGGACATCGTCGATTGATACGTCTCCAACGTATCTATAATTTATGAAGTATTCATGCTGCTATATTATCATTCTCGGATGTTTTACAATCATTTTATAGCAACTTTATACCATTTTTTGGGACTAACTTATTGACATAGTGCCCAGTGTCAGTTGCTGTTTTTTGTTTTTTTACATCGCAGAAAATCAATATCAAACGGAGTCCAAACGCAGCAAAACTTTTTGTGGATTTTTTATGGACCAGAAGACATCCAATGGGCCAGAGCAGCACCTGGGGGGTGCCCTGAGGGGGGCACAACCCACCAGGGTGCCCTGGGCCCCCAGGCGCGCCCCGGTGGGTTGTGCCCACCTCGGTGGCCTCCCGCACCGCCTCTTCGCCCTATAAATTGCCAAATATTCCAAAAACCCTCGCGGCAGCCCTAGATCAGAAGTTCCGCCGCCGCAAGCCTCTGTAGCCACGAAAAACCAATCTAGACCCCGTTCCGGCACCCTGCCGGAGGGGGAAATCATCACCGGTGGCCATCTTCATCATCCCGGCGACCACCATGATGTGGAGGGAGTAGTCCACCCTCGGGGCTGAGGGTTTGTACCAGTAGCTATGTGTTTAATCTCTCTCTCCCTCTCGTGTTCTTGAGATGCACAATCTTGATGTATCATGGGCTTTGTTATTATAGTCGGATCATATGGTGTTTTCCCCTCTCTATCTTGTTGTGATGAATTGAGTTTTCCCTTTGAGATTTTGTTTTATCGGATTGAATACTTTTATGGATTTGAGAGCACTTGATATATGTCTTGCATACGAATACCCATGGTGACAATGGGGTATTATATTGATTCACTTGATATATGTTTTGGCACTCAACTCGCGGATTCCTGAGGAGACATTGGGGTAATCTATGCATAGGGGTTGATGCACGTTCTTGTCTTTGTTTCTCCGGTAGAAATCTTGGGGCACTCTTTGAGGTTCTTTGTGTTGGATTGAGTATTATGAATCTGAAATTATTTGGTGTTATTTTTGTATGAACACTTGGATAGATCGATTGGAAAGAATCGCTTTGAGGTGGTTTCGTACCCTACAAACAATTTCTTCTTATGTTCTATGCTAGATAGGAACTTTGGAGTGATTCTTCATCGCACTTTGAGGGATGGTTATATGATCCAATTATATTAGCATTGTTGAGAGGTTGCACTAGTGAAAGTACGGACCCTAGGCCTCATTTTCAAGCATTGCAATACCGTTTGTGCTCCGTTTTACCAATTGCTACCTTGCT
The DNA here is from genome assembly GCA_011799875.1 of Thinopyrum elongatum. Lineage (NCBI taxonomy): Eukaryota > Viridiplantae > Streptophyta > Magnoliopsida > Poales > Poaceae > Thinopyrum > Thinopyrum elongatum. The sequence goes on along the minus strand of CM022301.1, from coordinate 22,276,543 downwards.
GTTTTTTTTTTATTTTTAGATTACAAAAATATATTTCTACCATCCATATTACACTTTTATCACCATCTCTTCGCCGAACTAGTGCGCCTATACAATTTGCCATTGTATTGGGTGTGTTGGGGACACAAGAGACTTTTTATTATTTGGTTGCAGGGTTGTTCGAGAGAGACCATCTTCATCCTACACCTCCCACGGATTGATAAACCTTAGGTCATCCACTTGAGCGAAATTTGCTACTGTCCTACAAAACTCTGCGCTTGGAGGCCCAACACGAGTCTACAAGAACAAGTTGTGTAGTAGACATCAAGCTCTTTTCTGGCGCCGTTGCCGGGGAGGTGAGTGCTTGAAGGTATATCTTTAGATCTTGCAATTGAATCTTTTAGTTTCTTGTTTTATCACTAGTTTGGTTATAAAATAAAACTACAAAAAATGGAGATTGGGTTACCTCAAGTTGTTCTTTATCTTTATAATGTCTATCTTGAGAATAGGGATTCCGATAATTGTGCTCAATTGCTAGAAAAAGAATTCAACAAAATTTATGACATAAAAATGTTGGATGATGGGCATGATTGCAATATTGCTAGTATGAATTCTTTGAATATCCATGATGTTAATGATGATTGCATTAGTCATGATAATGATGTCTCCTATAAGAATGCCAATCTTTGCGGAGTGAATTGGGAGTGCAAATGCACACCAAAAAGGGAAGGTACATTTTGTAAGAAGCATAAATATTTAGAAACGAAAAAGTTGCAAGAGAGGCTAGATAATTGTGCTGAAAGATTTAATTTTTCTCGCCATGCTTGTGAACTTTGCAATGAACGTGGTCATTTAAATCTCCAATGCAAATTGTTTCATGATCAAATCGTGTCCAAAAATTGTGATAACTTGATTACCCTTGAGCATCATAAAGAGCTTAGTCTTCTTTCGGGGTATGAAGAAATGAAACGTATAACTGAGGGTATTCCAAAATTAGATCTCAAGAGATTTCTTGATTTTGATCTAGAGGAAATTTATATGTTTTGGGCGGTAAATTGCATTGAGAATCCTTATATTGCCAACTATCTAAAGACAAGAAAACAAATAGAATATGAAGAGAGTACTAATGAAAGGGAAAATATTTCCCAATACCCTCCTAGTGTTTATTATGATGAATCAGGTAACGAGGAGGAGCTTCCTATCCAATCAATCTCTTCAATAAGAAGCTCGAAAAAATTGATTAAACCCATACGTGAGGTGGTGAAGAAGAAAAGGAAAAGGAGAAGTATAGGTAAAAAGGTAACTCTCCCAAGTAATATTGCTCCTATCACCATTGTGCCTCATGAAAGTGAATCAAATATGTTGATGGAGGATGATGATATTGAGTATGATTTTGTGATGCCTACTACTTGTTGTAATAATTATGATTGGGAAGATAATGATACTTCTTATAATCTTGGAAATCTTTTTGGCACCAACTTGGGAAATTATGATGATAGCAATTGTTATACCGTTGGTGCTATTCATACTATTAATAATGAGAGTGATTATGCTTATGATATGCCAAGTCACAAGCTTGGGGATGCTATGTTTGATGAAGATGATATTTTTAGTCCCCCAAGTTTTGATGTGCAAATTTGTTATAATGGTATCATGCCTCCTATTTATGATGATTATATTGATGAAAGTGGATTTGGAGAGGTCACGACTTTATTTAATGATGAATCCACTATTTTGGAGGAGGTTGCAATTGATTATGACAACAAAGTTCCTATATATGATGATTATGGTGATGACATGTATGCTATATTGAATAATGATAACCATGAAACTTGTCATCATGATTTTAATTTCCAATCACATGATAGTTATTTTGTTGACTTTGCTCCCACAATTATTGATGAGAATAAATTTGCTTATGTGGAGAGTAATAAAAAATTTATGCTTATGGATCATGAAAATAATGCTTTATGTGATAGATATATTATTGAATTCATTCATGATGCTACTGAAAATTATTATGAGAGGGGAACATATGCTTTTACATATTGCAATAATATCAAGTTTTCTCTCTATGTGTTGAAAATTTTGCAGTTTTGCTTGTTTTGCCTTCCTATGCTAGTTGATTCTTGTTCCCATAAGTTGTTTGCTCACAAAATCCCTATGCATAGGAAGTGGGTTAGTCTTAAATGTGCTAGTCATATGCTTCATGATGCTTTCTTTGTGTTTTAATTCTTATCTTTTATGCGAGCATCTTTGAAATCATCATGCCTAGCTAAAAGGCATTAAAGAAAAGCGCTTGTTGGGAGACAACCCAACATTTAAACCTACTGTTTTTATGTGTTCACATGATTATGCTACTATAGTAATCATGTTTTATTGCTTTTATTTCAATAAAGTGCCAAGTAAAGCCTTTGGGATAGTGTGGATGATAGTTGACTTGAATCTGTGCAAAAACAGAAACTTTTGCGCTCAGTCCAGGAATTTTGAAAATTCACTGGAACGTGTTTTCAATCTGAATTTTTTACAGGTGATATATATAAAAATTATCTACGTTTTCCTAATTTTTCAGAATTTTTGGAGTAACAGAAGTTTGGTTGGAGTACAGATTACTACAGACTGTTCTGTTTTTGACAGATTCTGTTTTCAATGCATAGTTTGCTTGTTTTCTAGTTTCAATGGCTTATATTGCTCAATATAAATTGTGGAAATGCTATGCTACAGTAGTAATTGTGTGGAAAAAATTATGAATCTTGTCTTTTATAGTACCAAAGTGAAATGGTTTGCTCTTTATCATACTAACTTATCTCACGAAGTTCCGTTAAGTTTTGTGTGATTGAAGTTTTCAAGTTTTGGGTGAGATGTCGATATGAGGAGAATAAAGAGTGACAAGACCCTAAGATTGGGGATTCCCAAGGCACCCCAAGGTAATATTCAAGGAAGATCCAAGCAACTAAGCTTGGGGATGCCCCGGAAGGCATCCCCTCTTTCATCTCCAACATTATCGGTAACCTCACTTGGAGCTACATTTTTATTCGTCACATGATATGTGTTTTTCTTGGAGCATCATCTTCTTGTTAGGATTTGCTTGATTTTATTTATAATAATGTTTTGCATCTTTCTTTTCAATAAAAATGTCAAGGATAGCCTTTACCATGCTTATTTTGCAAGTAAATGAGTTTCTGTTTCAAAACAGAAAGTTTATCGATGTTGCAAAAATTCCCGAGAAAAGTCAGAATGTGATAAAATGTTAATTTTTTTTTTCAAAATAAGCTCTGATAAATTTTATACAGTGTGGTAAATTTTCATAATTTTTGGAGTTAAATAAATATTGATACTCTTGCATTATTTACAGACTATACTGTTTTGGCAGATTGCTGTTATGTTTGCATTGTTTGCATATGTTTGCTTGTTTAATGATTCTATTTGAGGATAGGAGTATTAAATATGTAGAGGCATTTAGTATGCCATGTTGAATAATAATTTTTGTGATTTGCTACAGTAGAGAATGATAAGGTTTTTGCATTGGTTTATACTAACTTATCTCAAGAGTTCTTGTTGAGTTTTGTGTGCATGAAGTTTTTAAGATTTAGGGAAACCGTGATATAAAAGGAATTAAGGAGACGCCAAAGCTCAAGCTTGGGGATGCCCCAGTTGGCATCCCACCTTTCTTCATCAACAATTATTGGTTAGTATCGGTTGAGCCTAAGTTTTTGCTTCTTCACTTGAGTTGTGCTATTCTTGGAATGTCATTTTGTTTTGTTTTACTTGCTGTTTTAATAAAATACTTAGATCTAAAAGTTTCTAAATAAGAGAGAGTCCTCAATTAGCTACCCCTTTACTTAACTACTCGCTTGATCTTCACTTACATCTTTTTGGAGTAGTTTGTCATTCACTCTTGTGCTTCACTTATATCCTATGAGTAAATTATTGAATGAATTGAATATCATGAAGTTGAAATTATATGTCCATATCATGCCTAGTGGTAGCTTCACATTGGGTTTAGAAAGTAAAATCTTTTAAAGCTTGACAATCACAATATTGGTCATACAAGCAATTCATGAATGATTACTATAAGGAAGAGAACTTTCACATGCAAATACACTATCTTGGAAATCTTTTGTGATTGTGAGCCCCGATCAAAATATTATATGCCAAAATTGTTGACGTTGGACAAGGAAGACCACGTAATGATTTATGTTTGTTCATATTCACATAGAAGTTATATTGTCATAGATCCTTCAACATGTGGTGCTTGCCACCCATCTTTGCTAGCCAAAAATTCCGCACCAAGTAGAGATACTTCTTATGCATCCAAAAACCCTTAAACCCAAATCTTATTTTCAAGAGTACACCATACCTACCTAAGGATTGAGTAAGATCCTTCAAGTAAGTTGTTATCGGTGCAATAAGGCAATAAAAATTGCTTCTAAAAGTGTTAGATTATTTAGTGTAAGAGAAAATTGAGCGTTGTACGAACTTGTGATGGCAAAGAATAAAAGCGACAGACTACATAATAAAGGTTGCTATCATAAGGGGCAATATAACGTGACATTCTATTGCACTAAGGAATTGAGCATACAAACAAAAAGCGCATGGCAACCTCTGCTTTCCTCTGCGAAGGGCCTACATTTTACTTTTATGTATTTACTTTCATGCAAGAGTCAAAGTTTTTCTCTCTTTTCCTTTTTATTTTTCTCTTTTGGCAAGCATCATGTGGTGAGGAAAGATCTAGGCACATATATCCAATTGGATATGGGTAGCATGAGTTATTATTGTTGACATCACCCTTGAGGTGAATACGTTGGGAGGCGAAATTATAAGCCCCTATCTTTCTATGTGTCCGGTTGAAACGTTTTGCTCATGTGTATGCGGTGAGTGTTAACAATCATAGAAGACTATATGATGGTTCAGTATGTGGAGCTCTTACTTAGACTCCGTTGAATAAGTTGAATTGCAATTGTTTGGTGACTAAGAATATAGGTTGTTGAGTTTCAAGAGAATTCATTGTTTGAACCTTAACATGTGAATTGGTTGCTACTTTAACATGATGAGTTTTATGAGAAAGAATTGCTGTTATGATGCTAGGAAAAGTGATTGAAATTACTATTGATCAAACTTTTGCACTTTGCTAGCATTCACACTTCATAAATTATTTCTTTTATCATTTACCTACTCGAGGACGAGTAGGAATTAAGGTTGGGGATGCTGATACGTCTCCAACGTATCTATAATTTATGAAGTATTCATGCTGCTATATTATCATTCTTGGATGTTTTACAATCATTTTATAGCAACTTTATACCATTTTTTGGGACTAACTTATTGACATAGTGCCCAGTGCCAGTTGCTGTTTTTTGCTTGTTTTTTACATCGCAGAAAATCAATACCAAACGGAGTCCAAACGCAGTGAAACTTTTTGTGGATTTTTTATGGACTAGAAGACATCCAATGGGCCAGAGCAGCACCTTGGGGGTGCCCAGAGGGGGGCACAACACACCAGGGCGCGCCTGGGCCCCCAGGCGCGCCCCGGTGGGTTGTGCCCACCTCGGTGGCCTCCCGCACCGCCTCTTCGCCCTATAAATTGCCAAATATTCCAAAAACCCTCGCGGTAACCCTAGATCAGAAGTTCCACCACTGCAAGCCTCTGTAGCCACGAAAAACCAATCTAGACCCTGTTCCGGCACCCTGCCGGAGGGGGAAATCATCACCGGTGGCCATCTTCATCATCCCGACGGCCACCATGATGAGGAGGGAGTAGTCCACCCTCGGGGCTGAGGGTTTGTACCAGTAGCTATGTGTTTAATCTCTCTCTCTCTCTCTCTCTCGTGTTCTTGAGATGTCACGATCTTGATGTATCGCGGGCTTTCTTAATATAGTTGGATCATATGGTGTTTTCCCCTCTCTATCTTGTTGTGAATTGAGTTTTCCCTTTGAGATTTCATTTTATCGGATTGAATACTTTTATGGATTTGAGAACACTTGATGTATGTCTTGCATACGAATGCCCGTGGTGACAATGGGGTATTATATTGATACACTTGATATATGTTTTGGCACTCAACTCGCGGATTCCCGAGGTGACATTGGGGTAATCTATGCATAGGGGTTGATGCACGTTCTTGTCTTTGTTTCTCCGGTAGAAATCTTGGGGCACTCTTTGAGGTTCTTTGTGTTGGATTGAGTATTATGAATCTGAAATTATTTGTTGTTATTTTAGTACGAACTCTTGATAGATCGATTCGAAAGAATAGCTTCGAGGTGGTTTCGTACCCTACAAACAATTTCTTCTTATGTTCTCCGCTAGATAGGAATTTTGGAGCGATTCTTCATCGCACTTTGAGGGATGGTTATATGATCCAATTATATTAGCATTGTTGAGAGGTTGCACTAGTGAAAGTACGGACCCTAGGCCTCATTTTCAAGCATTGCAATACCGTTTGTGCTCCGTTTTACCAATTGCTACCTTGCTGCTTTTTATTTTCAGATTACAAAAATATATTTCTACCATCCATATTACACTTTTATCACCATCTCTTCGCCGAACTAGTGCACCTATACAATTTGCCATTGTATTGGGTGTGTTGGGGACACAAGAGACTTTTTGTTATTTGGTTGCAGGGTTGTTCGAGAGAGACCATCTTCATCCTACGCCTCCCACGAATTGATAAACCTTAGGTCATCCACTTGAGGGAAATTTGCTACTGTCCTACAAAACTCTGCGCTTGGAGGCCCAACACGAGTCTACAAGAACAAGTTGTGTAGTAGACATCATCGATTTCTTCTGACCAACCATCAATGTCGAAAGAAAGGCAAGCATTTCAAAGGCGAGGCAGATCACCGGAAGAAGCCCGCCGTCCATACTGGTGATCACATACTTGATATGGTCAATGATTCACAAGTAATCTTTGGAAAGGGTCCCGGCGGACTATCTATTCCAAATGACGCTGAGGGACACGCACCCATGTGGAAGAAGAAATCTATATTTTGGGACCTACCCTATTGGAAAGACCTAGAGGTCCGCTCTGCAATTGACGTGATGCACGTGATGAAGAATCTTTGCGTGAACCTGCTAGATTTCTTGGGCGTGTATGGGAAGACAAAAGACACACCGGAGGCACGGGAGGACCAGCAACGTGTGCACGAAAAAGATGGCATGCATCCAAAGCAGTATGAAGGGCCTGCCAGCTACGCTCTTACCAAAGAAGAAAAGGAAATCTTCTTTGAATGCCTGCTCAGTATGAAGGTCCCGTCTGGCTTCTCGTCGAATATAAAGGGAATAATAAATATGGCAGAGAAAAAGTTCCAGAACCTAAAGTCTTATGACTGCCACGTGATTATGACGGAACTGCTTCCGGTTGCATTGAGGGGGCTTCTACCGGAAAATGTTCGATTAGCCATTGTGAAACTATGTGCATTCCTCAATGCAATCTCTCAGAAGGTAATCGATCCCGAAATCCTACCAAGGTTAAGGAGTGAATTGGTGCAATGTCTTGTCAGTTTCGAGCTGGTGTTCCCACCATCCCTCTTCAATATCATGATGCACGTCCTAGTTCATCTAGTCGACGAGATTGCCATTCGGGGCCCTGTATTTCTACACAATATGTTCCCCTTTGAGAGGTTCATGGGAGTCTTAAAGAAATATGTTCGTAACCATGCTAGGCCAGAAGGAAGCATCTCCACGGGCCATCAAACAGAGGAGGTCATTGGGTTTTGTGTTGACTTCATTCCTGACCTTAAGAAGATTGGTCTCCCTCAATCGCAGTATGAGGGGAGACTGACTGGACAAGACACGCTAGGAGTGGACTCAATAATATGTAGGGATGGGCATTCTTGGTCTCAAGCACACTGTGACGCCCCCGGCTCAATCGTGCACTAATCATACACACAAATGCACACGATCAAGCCTAAGGACTCACGGGAAGATATCACAACACAACTCTAAAACATAAGTAAAGTCATACAAGCTTTATATTACAAGCTAGGGGCCTCGAGGGCTTGAATACATAAGCTTGCATACAAGCGTCAGTGGAAGCATCAGATATCCGAGTACAGATATAAAAGAAAACACAGAAAGGCCTTTAGAAAGGCAGGGCAAAATAAAACACTACGATTGAAAGGCGTAGGCCTCCTGCCTGGGACCCTCCGAACCTACTCCTGGTCGACGGCAAGTTCGAAGCAGTAACCACCCTCGGGGTAGTAGTAGTAGTCGATCGTCGGCGGGGTAGCTGTCTCAGTGGCTCCGTCATCTGGTTACGACAAACTGATATGGGGAGAAAAGAGAAAACAAAGCAACCGTGAGTACTCAGAAGTACTCAGCAAGCAAGGATCTACACTACATATGCAACATTATCAAAGGAAGGTTGTATATGTGGACTGGGCTACAGAAATGCCAGAATAGAGAGAAGGCCTAGTCCTATCGAAGACTAGCATCTTCAGCGGTCTTGCAGCAATAGAAGAGAGTAGAACGGTACAATATAATGTAGCAGTAACGATATCAACCTCACCCACAGATCCTTTCTCGACTCCCTGCGAGAAAGCAATCCCAGAGCCATACAGTCATCAACCTCGTCCTGAGATCCCTTCTCGACTCCCTGCGAGAAGCAATCCCAGAGCCATAGTATCCAAGTATCCAGTTCTAATTGTATCAATCAGGATACAACTCCGAGTGTCCGTTACCGAGGATCCGGCTATGCATAGATTAGTTCTTCCCTGCAGGGGTGCACCAACTTACCCACCACGCTCGCTTAACTCCGGCCGGACACACTTTTCCGGGTCATGCCCGACCTCGGCCAAACGACACACCGCAACCCTACCTAGAGCTCAGCAAAGAGGTCCCCATCAGTCTACATCCTAAGCGCTCAGAGGTCTTAGGCCATCGCCCTGTGCACTCCAAGTCATTGGGTGCAGGGGGAAGCCAGGCACCAGGGGGGCGCCGGTCCGTCCCGGCCGCAATGCTGAACTGGACGTCTGACAGAGCTTTTGGCTGATGCATACGATGCAGAGTGCCCATAACTTTTCCCACGTGATGGTTAGTGCTATCGGGCCAAAGGCCCACTCGAATCAAATATCAAAACCGTTAGTACCTTGGGGCTGCGGTAACGAGCAGAGACTCACGAAAGATGTGACCCCATCGCCCCGTCTCAAGGACTTGCGGCAAGGGCCAAGAATGCCCGGCCACGCCTCGTATTCTCACTCGGGCACCATCCGGGCAACCCTCCTTCACATCACACGTGGGTACCCCTCAGAGTCGACCCGCCTTTCCAAATATCAATAGTACAGTCCGAATATCCGTTTGTCCATAACATCAGGGGAATCCGAGGTATCACCCTCGTTGGATTCCTACTTGATGTAATCGTTAAGGTGAACTCGGAGGAATCACCCTCGATGGGTTCACACTTGAGGTGTTGCACGACAACGTCGTTATCGGAAGTGGTGAAGGAGGAATCACCCTCGATGACCACGACCAAATAGCTACTCTACAGAGTTAACATCAGAAGTGCTACAAGAGGTTTCACCCTCGGCACTCGATAGTAACGCTGCAGTGTCGTTACAACTAAGGGGGGTGATGTGCGGTGCCGGGGCTAGGTCTTCAATCCCGTTGATCGGGTCTTCGGATAATCCAGCGGGGTAATCGGGATAAGTGGGGTCACTGATAGGTCTCTACCCAGCCTATACTAGACAGTTTAGGATAAGCAGATAAGGTTTCAATAGCAGGTTACATAAACAGGCTATGCATCAGAATAGGTAAAGCAGTAGCAGCAGCAATTCTAATGCAAGCATGAGAAAATAGAATGGGCGATATTGGGATGATCAAAAGGGGGGCTTGCCTGGTTGCTCGGCAGCAAGGCCAAGGTCGCCAATGGTGTCTTCGGTCTCCGGAGCTGCGGCGGTACCGGGAACTGCGTCGGGGTCTAACGAGAGAGAAGAGGGGAAGGAAACAGTAAATACTAAGCAAACAAGTGCATGACATGTCAATAAGCAGAGCTAGCGGTGTTCTATCATGGTGCTAGGTAATCCCGGCGAAGGGGAAAAAACGTCCGGGAAAGTATTCCCATTGTCCGGCATTTCAGACAGACGAAAAGAGGGGAATGGTTGCATGTTCGGATAGTTAGGGACGTGTGGCGGACGAACGGACCGCGCATTCGGATTCGTCTTGTCGTTCTGAACAATTTTCATGTACAAATTATTTTCATCGGAGTTACGGATTAAAAGATATGATTTTCTAAAGTTTTTATTATTTTCTGGAATTATTTAATTATTTAATACAACAGTATCCAGAACAGTGCAGGGTGATGTCAGCATGATGTAATGGTGATGTCAGCGGTCAACTGGTCGGTTGACCAGGTCAAACCTGACATGTGGGACCCACATGTCATACTCAGGGGGCTAACAGAGTTTAGGTTAAAACTAAATTTAGTTAATTAAGCGTCTGGGCCCACCTGTCAGTGTCTAAATAGGTTAATTAAATTAATTTCGTTAATTAGGGGGGGTGGGCCCCATCTGTCAGTTGCATGGGCCGGTCCAGTCAGCATGGTGGACCAGGTCAACTGGTCGGCCGGGCCCCTAGGGCCCACGGGTCAGTGACCCAGGTGGTGGCCCCGGTCGGCCACATCAGCGGTGGCGCCGGCGACCAAAACCACGGCGGCAGTACGCCGGAGTCGGCCGGAAACCGCGTACAGAGCCCTGTTTGGCATGGGGTTTGGCCCTACGGGACGGGCGTGAGGCGCCGCGTCCGATGGTGGTCGCATACGGCACGGTGGTGGCCTGAGTTCGCCGCTACGATGACGGCAGGCGGCGGCGATTTTCGGGTGAGCTCGGTCGCACGGCTACGGGGTGTTAGCGAGCGAGCTACGCGGCTAGGCGGCCTACTGCGAGCGTCAGGAACACGATAGGCACGGCGGAGAAGCTCGGGCGGCTCTGCATGGAGCAGCTCGCCGGCAATGGCGGACGGCGCAGTTACGGGTCTGAGCGGGGCCGTCGTCCTAGCGCGTGAACGAGCAAGCGAGAGGTTAGGGGAGAGGGGAATGCTCATCGAGCGGCACAAGATGGCCCTTGAGTGATCGGGAGCGCTGGGAAGACGACGAATCGAGCGGCGGCCGAGGCGGATGCCGATGGAGGGGAACGTCATGGGCGGCGGCTGTGGTGCTCTCCGGCTCTAATCAAGCGGCGAGGAAGATGAAGGCGGTGATGGCTCGGCTCCTGGACCTGGTGGTGCGGCGCCGGGTAGCTGGTGGTCGCGATGACGATGAAGACATGGCGACGGTCGAGCGCGGGCGAGCTCGTGGAGGTGGATCCAGAGGAAGAGGGAGAGAGTGAGCGAGGGGGGGGGGGAATCCAGAGGGGCGCGGGAGCTGCGGCTTTTAACCTCGACGGGCGGGCGCCGGCGCGTTATCGACCGCGGGGCAGGGGGGCCGGCGCGGCAGGTGCGGGCAAGGCGACAGCGTGCGAGGGGGGGAGCAGTAGGAAGGAGGAAGGGGAGGTGGGCTGGGCCTGCCCGGTTTGACTTAGCCCCAGGCGCCAGTGGGCTTTTTCCTTTTCTTTTATTTTCTGTTTCTGTTTTTCTGTTTTCTGTTTTGTTTTGTCTTTTGTCTTTTATTTCAAACCACTTTTGTAAAATATGAGACTTGCCCATATAATATCAGTGCAATATCCAACCCTGGTATAAAAAAGTTTTGGGGCCAAATGGTTTTAATTGGATTTTATTTAACTAAAAAGGTATTAACCAACCCTGTTTTTCTACTGTTAGAGTCACTTAGTTAATTTATTAATTGTTGATTACAAATTTAGAATAGCCTCTGGAATATTTGCTATTTATTGAACATTTTAGTTTCTGGGTTTTGACAACTTTTATTTCCACTTTTAGTTTAATTTCCATTTGAATTTGAATTTGAAAAGAGGTATGATACTAATGAAGATTAAGCACTGTTGATCATGATGACATGGCATAATCAAAAGGGGATTACTGTAGTTAACCACTGGGGGTGTTATAAATCTCCTCCACTAACAAGAATTCTCGTCTCGAGAATTAAGAGGTAGAAGGAAAAAGTTCGGGGTATTCCGCACGAAGATTATTCTCGCGTTCCCAAGTGGCTTCATCTTCAGTATGATTTGACCACTGCACTTTGAGGAACTTGATAACCTTTTGACGGGTCCGGCATTCGGCTTCATCGATGATGCGGATCGGATGTTCCTTATATGAAAGATCATCATGCAATTCGAGCATTTCGTGATCCACTGCGCGGTGCGGAGATTCCTTGAAGCAACGACGAACTTGCGACACATGGAAGACGTCGTGGATATGAGAGAAATGCGGGGGCAACTCCAATTTATATGCCACCTGACCACGTCTTGCAACAATGCGGAAAGGACCAATGTAGCGCGGAGCTAGCTTGCCCTTGATTCCAAAACGGTGAGTGCCTTTCATAGGAGTGACTCGCAAATAAGCTTGATCTCCAGGTTGATAAGTCAAACCCCATCGTTTGCGATCATAGTTGCTCTTCTGGCGGTCCTGAGACGCCTTGAGATTTTCTCGGATGATACGGACTTGCTCTTCGGCGTGTTGAATAATTTCCGGACCCACGAGTGGTCGTTCCCCAGTTTCTGACCAATTCAGAGGGGTTCGACACTTACGTCCATATAGTACTTCGAAGGGAGCCATTTTCAATCTGGCTTGATAGCTGTTGTTATAAGAGAACTCGGCATACGGGAGAGATTCTTCCCACTTCTTACCGAACGATATAACACATGCCCGAAGCATGTCTTCAAGCACTTGATTTACTCGTTCGACTTGGCCTTGGGACTGGGGGTGATAAGCTGAACTCCAGGTAATATGAGTTCCCATAGCTTCTTGGAAACTTTCCTAGAACTTTGAAGTGATAAGGCCGCCACGGTCTGAACTGATCTCCTTCGGAATGCCGTGGAGTGAAACAATTCTGGAGATATACAACTCTGCTAACTGACTAGCAGTGATAGTCTCTTTGATAGGCAGAAAGTGTGCAACCTTAGAGAGTTGGTCGAGGACGACAAGAATAGCATCGTGACCCTTCTGTGACCTGGGAAGTCCTGTAATGAAATCCATCTGAACCTTATCCCATTTCCATAGAGGAATAGGAAGCGGTTGCAGAATTCCAACTGGTTTCTGATGTTCTACTTTAACGCGACGACACACATCACATTCAGCAACATAGTGAGCAATGTCCTGCTTCATTCTAGACCACCAGTACCTTTGACGGAGATCACGATACATCTTGGTGCTACCCGGATGAATAGACAGTGGGGTATCATGTGCCTCCTTCATGACCTTGTCAGTCATGAGTTCGAAGCGAGGTACCACAATGCGGTTTCTGAAATACATGGTTCCATCTTCAGATAGCGAGAAATCCCTGTACTTTTCAAGGTGAAGATTCTTCTTCATCAGATCAATTTCAGGATCTTTAGCTTGCGCATTCTTAACAACTTTCTCAAGATCTGGTTGTATCACAAGGTTAGTAAGAGAACCCTGTGGAACAATACGCACATTCAGCTTGCGCAGTTCTTCAAAAAGACGAGGTTGAGCTCGCCTAACCATGAGGTTGTCGCAATAGGACTTGCAGCTTAAGGCATCAGCCATCACGTTAGCCTTGCCAGGGGTATAGGAAATACCCAAATCATAGTCCGCAATGGCCTCCATCCATCTTTGCTGACGGAGGTTTAGAGATGGCTGAGTGAACAAGTACTTCAGACTTTTATGAACCGTGTATATCTCGCAACGATTACCGAGAAGGTAATGTCGCCACAACTGCAGTGCATATATGACAGCAGCTAGTTCTAGATCATGTACCGGATAATTCTCTTCATGTGGGCGCAACTGACGAGAGCCATAGGCAATCACTTTACGCTCTTGCATTAGGACACAGCCTAATCCTTCACGGGATGCGTCACAATAAATCACAAAATCTTTGCGAGAATCTGGAGGAGCAAGTACTGGGGCAGATGTCAGCTTGTCTTTGAGTGTTTGAAAACTTTCCTGAGATTTTTCGGTCCATTCGAACTTAACGCCGTTGTGAAGCAGATCAGTCAAAGGCTTAGCAATCTTGGAAAAGTTCTCAACAAATCGACGGCAATAGCTTGCAAGGCCGAGAAAACTTCTCACTTGCTTGACATTCTTTGGAGGTGTCCAGTCAAGAATAGCCTGAACTCGTTCTGGGTTGACAGCAATTCCATCCTTGGAAATCACATGACCAAGGTAGGTTACTTCAGAAAGCCAGAATTCACATTTGGAGTATTTGGCATACAACTGGTGTTCTCGGAGCCTTTCCAGTACAAGATGGAGGTGTTCGGCATGTTCTCCCTTATTCTTCGAATAAACCAGAATATCATCTAGATATACCACGACGAACTTGTCGAGATAATCCATGAAGATGTAATTCATCAGATGGGAGAATGTGGCTAGAGCATTTGTTAAGCCAAATGACATTACAGTGTACTCATAAGAGCCATAGCGAGTAACAAATGCAGTCTTGGGAATATCCTCTTCACGAACACGGATCTGATGGTAACCCAACCTCAAATCAAGTTTAGAGAATACCGATGATCCAGCAAGTTGATCATACAAATCATTGATCCGAGGAAGCGGATATTTGTTCAGAATTGTGGCTTGGTTAATGGGCCGGTAATCCTAAACCAATCGGTTAGTTCCTCTTTCTTCTTAATGAAGAGTGAAGGTGCTCCCCAAGCAGAGGAACTGGGGCGGATGAAACCTTTCTTAAGTGACGTGTCGATTTCTTCCTTAAGCTCGAGAAGATGATGCGGAGGCATCTTATAAGGATGCTTTGCAATAGGGGTAGTGTCGGGCTTCAAGTCGATGACGAACTCAACAGCTCTAGCAGGGGGTATTCCTGGAAGTTCCTCTAGAAATACATCTTGAAAACCAAGAACCACTGGAACGTTCTCGATGCCTTCAAGAGGTGAAGCATTCAATGCATTCAGAACATATATTTGAGTCCCAGCATCCTGAGCTATTCGGGCTGAGTATTTGACTGTCTGGCCAGAAGGGTGAGTGAGCTAGACTGTCTTAGTAGTGCAATCAATCAAAGCATTATGGGCTGTCAACCAGTCCATACCGAGAATGATGTCTATGTCGGAAGGTCCAAGAGCAATAAGGGAAGCAGGGAACATGAACCCTTCAATTTTGATCTGATTGTTGTGGCTTACCATCTTGGTTTGCCACCTGGAACGAGGACTGATAATCTCTAATGGTGTGGGTAACAACTCTAGAGGTAGCTCATGCTGCTGAGCAATTGTTGAGACACAAAGGAATGTGATGCACCGGAATCAAAGAGAATAGAAGCTGCAACTTAGTTGACTGGCAGAGTTCCCATCACGATTTTAGGAGACTCACGAGCTTCTCCCATTTTGACATGAGTGACCTGGCCGCGGTCCATAGCAGACATCCTGGCCTTATGATTTCTGCAACGATGGGTTCGATGGCCCTTCGTACGACCATCAGGAGGCCGCGATACATTCTGATCATTATGGGATGGTGACTAAACATTGGACTGTCCATCCTGAATCGTTAGCTGTCTCGGCGGCGGAGGCACACGAGGTGCAGCATAAGACGGCCTTGGTGTTGGAGCAGGTTGATGATGAACATTGTGTGGGATCCAGACTCGACATTTCTGAGCAGGTTGACCCGAAGACGAACCAACCTCACGAGTGCGCTTGAGCGACTCCTGGTACTTAGTCAGAGCTGTTTCAACTTGGAAAGATTTGCTGACAAGCGTTGCGAAGTCGGTGCAGTCATGGACAGGAAGTGCAAGGTTTATATCAGTACGCAGTCCTCACGGAATTTCTCCTGGTTGCATGCGTCAGTGCAGACGTCATCTACAGCATAGCGGGACAATTCGAGAAATTTCCTCTGATATTCATCCACAGTCATTGTTCCTTGGGTGAGTTTGCGGAATTCCTACTTCTTCTGGTCCATCAGACCTTGAGGGATGTACCGTGCATGAAAGGCTGACTGAAATTCCTGCCAAGTGGTTACTGCTTCAGCAGGCAACATACCTTTGTGGCTTTCCCACCATTGAGCAGCTGATCCCCTCAGGTGATACGTCGCATAGGTGACGTAACTGTCAGGGATAACATTGCCCGACTTCATCTGGAAGGCAATGTCACGGAGCCAATTATCAGCATCCATTGGATCAGTCGAGCTGCGAAAAGTGGATGGATTGAGGCGCACGAATTCTGGCAGTGTTATTGGAGCAGACTGTTGCTGAGTATTCTGGTTTGGGAACTGAGCCAATATCCCGGTCATAACCTGACGGTTCAATTCAAACTGCTGCATCATTGCGGCAATATAAGGTGGAGGTGGGGGATCGTCAGCCATCCTGCCAAATCAACAAGGGCAGTTTTAGCAAGAAAAACTGCATGTGAATGGAGTTATTCATGATGTAACACGCACAACAGAAGGAGGTGCAATAGATACTTCATCATATTCGCACCAGACATTCAAATCCATACATAGCCTCGATTACAATCCGGCAATACGACAGCTAAAAGGGGAAGGCTAGACAACTAGGCGGTGCGCAGGCACGCGGCAAGGAAGTACACAACGAGACATAGCAAAGGCTACATCAACGTCAGAGAAAACTGTTGGAGCGGGGAATCTGCAAGTGACAACACAGGGTAACCTCGATAAAAGGATCCTGTAAGCAGAACCTGGCCCACAATCTTGAAGGAAGGGGAAATTTTAGAACACCGGGTAGATGTGATCATGAGAACCTAATGTTGGAGTTAGTAAAATTTTAACCTGAAAGGAAGAGAGATCAGATCCCAGAGTATAGACGAGGAATAAAAAATCCTAATACCACCCAGTTGGCGACGTGGGCCCGTAAGCCACACAGCCAAGTTAGTAAAACGGTTTTGGACCACTAGACTCAACTTCGGCCAAGGAGTTGGAAAGGGGGTTCCTACAGTCAGTCGGCTCTGATACCAACTTGTGATGCCCCCGGCTCAATCGTGCACTAATCATACACGCAAATGCACACGATCAAGCCTAAGGACTCACGGGAAGATATCACAACACAACTCTAAAACATAAATGAAGTCATACAAGCTTTGTATTAGAAGCCAGGGGCCTCGAGGGCTCGAATACATAAGCTTGCATACAAGCGTCAGCGGAAGCATCAGATATCTGAGTACAGATATAAAAGAAAACGCAGAAAGGCCTTTAGAAAGGCAGGGCAAAATAAAACACTATGATCGAAAGGCGTAGGCCTCCTGCCTGGGACCCTCCAAACCTACTCCTGGTCGACGGCAAGTTCGAAGCAGTAACCACCCTCGGGATAGTAGTAGTAGTCGATCGTCGGC
This sequence comes from Thinopyrum elongatum, assembly GCA_011799875.1. Classification (NCBI taxonomy): domain Eukaryota; kingdom Viridiplantae; phylum Streptophyta; class Magnoliopsida; order Poales; family Poaceae; genus Thinopyrum; species Thinopyrum elongatum. The sequence continues at coordinate 22,259,215 of CM022301.1, read as the reverse complement.
GGGGTAGCTGTCTCAGTGGCTCCGTCATCTGGTCACGACAAACTGATATGGGGAGAAAAGAGAAAACAAAGCAACCGTGGGTACTCAGCAAGCAAGGATCTACACTACATATGCAACATTACCAAAGGAAGGCTGTATATGTGGACTGGGCTGCAGAAATGCCAAAATAGAGAGAAGGCCTAGTCCTATCGAAGACTAGCATCTTCAACGGTCTTGCAGCAATAGACGAGAGTAGAACAGTACAATATAATGTAGCAGTAATGATATCAAACTCACCCAGAGATCCTTTCTCGACTCCCTGCGAGAAAGAAATCCCAGAGCCATACAGTCATCAACCTCGTCCTGAGATCCCTTCTCGACTCCCTGCGATAAGCAATCCCAGAGCCATAGTATCCAAGTATCCAGTTCTAATTATATCAATCAGGATACAACTCCGAGTGTCCGTTACCGAGGATCCGGCTATGCATAGATTAGTTCTTCCCTGCAGGGGTGCACCAACTTACCCACCACGCTCGCTTAACTCCGGCCGGACACACTTTTCTCGGTCATGCCCGACCTCGGCCAAACGACACACCGCAACCCTACCTAGAGCTCAGCAGAGAGGTCCCCGTCGGTCTACATCCTAAGCGCTCAGAGGTCTTGGGCCATTGCCCTGTGCACTCTGAGTCGTTGCGTGCAGGGGGAAGCCAGGCACCAAGGGGGCGCCGGTCCGTCCCGGCCGCAATGCTGAACTGGACGCCTGACAGAGCTTTCGGCTGATGCATACGATGCAGAGTGCCCATAACTTTCCCACGTGATGGTTAGTGCTATCGGGCCAAAGGCCCACTCGAATCAAATATCCAAACCGTTAGTACCTTGGGGCTGCGGTAACGAGCAGAGACTCACGAAAGATGTGACCCCGTCGCCCCGTCTCGAGGACTTGCGGCAAGGGCCAAGAATGCCCGGCCACGCCTCATATTCTCACTCGGGCACCATCCAGGCAACCCGCCTTCACATCACACGCGGGTACCCCTCAGGGTCGACCCGCCTTTCCAAATATCAATTGTACAGTCCAAATATCCGTGTGTCCATAACATCAGGGGAATCCGAGGTATCACCCTCGTTGGATTCCTACTCGATGTAATCGTCAAGGTGAACTTGGAGGAATCACCCTCCATGGGTTCACACTTGAGGTGTTGCACGACAGCGTTGTTATCGAAAGTGGTGAAGGAGGAATCACCCTCGATGACCACGACCAAATAGCTACTCTACAGAGTTAACATCAGAAGTGCTACAAGAGGTTTCACCCTCGGCACTCGATAGTAACGCTGCAGTGTCGTTACAACTAAGGGGGGTGATGTGCGGTGCCGGGGCCAGGTCTTCAATCCCGTTGATCGGGTCTTCGGATAATCCAGCGGGGCAATCGGGATAAGTGGGGTCACTGATAGGTCTCTACCCAGCCTATACTAGACAGTTTAGGATAAGCAGATAAGGTTTCAATAGCAGGTTACAATAAACAGGCTATGCATCAGAATAGGTAAAGCAGTAGCAGCAGCAATTCTAATGCAAGCATGAGAAAATAGAATGGGCGATATCGGGATGTTCAAAAGGGGGGCTTGCCTAGTTGCTCGGCGGCAACGGCAAGGTCGTCAATGGTGTCTTCGGTCTCCGGACCTGCGGCGGTACCAGGAATTGCGTCGGGGTCTAACGAGAGAGAAGAGGGGAAGGAAACAGTAAATACTAAGCAAACAAGTGCATGACATGTCAATAAGCAGAGCTAGCGGTGTTCTATCGTGGTGCTAGGTAATCCCGGCGAAGGAAAAAAAAACATCCAGGAAAGTATTCCCAGTGTCCGGCATTTCGGATAGATGAAAAGAGGGGAACGGTTGCATGTTCGGATAGTTAGGGATGTGTGGCGGACGAACGGACCACGTGTTCGGATTCGTCTCATCGTTCTGAGCAATTTTCATGTACAAATTATTTTCATCGGAGTTACGGATTAAAATATATGATTTTCTAAAGTTTTTATTATTTTCTGGAATTATTTAATTATTTAATACAACATTATCCAGAACAGTGCAGGGTGATGTCAGCATGACGTAATGGTGATGTCAGCGGTCAACTTGTCGGTTGACCAGGTCAAACCTGACATGTGGGACCCACATGTCATACTCAGGGGGCTAACAGAGTTTAGGTTAAAACTAAATTTAGTTAATTAAGCATCTGGGCCCACCTGTCAGTGTCTAAATAGGGTAATTAAATTAATTTCATTAATTAGGGGGGGTGGGCCCCATCTGTCAGTTGCATGGGCCGGTCCAGTCAGCATGGTGGACCAGGTCAACTGGTCGGCCGGGCCCCTGGGTCCCACGGGTCAGTGACCCAGGGGGTGGCCCCGGCCGGCCACATCAGCGGTGGCGCCGGCGACCAAAACCACGGCGGCAGTACGCCGGAGTTGCCCGGAAACCGCGTACAGAGCCCCGTTTGGCACGGGGTTTGGCCCTACGGGACGGGCGTGAGGCGCCGCGTCCGATGGTGGTCGCATATGGCATGGTGGTGGCCAGAGTTCGCCGCTACGATGACGGCAGGCGGCGGCGTTTTTCGGGTGAGCTCGGTCGCGCGGCTACGCGGTGTTAGCGAGCGAGCTACGCGGCTAGGCGGCCTACTGCGAGCGTCAAGAACACGACAGGCACGGCGGAGAAGCTCGGGCGGCTCTGCATGGAGCAGCTCGCCAGCAATGGCGGGCGGCGCAGTTACGGGTCCGAGCGGGGCCGTCGTCCTAGTGCGTGAACGAGCAAGCGAGAGGTTAGGGGAGAGGGGAATGCTCACCGAGCGGCACAAGATGGCCCTTGAGTGATCGGGAGGGCTGGGGAGACGGCGAATCGAGCGGCGGCCGAGGCGGATGCCGATGGAGGGGAACGGCGTGGGCGACGGCCGTGGTGCTCTCTGGCTCCAATCAAGCGGCGAGGAAGACGAAGGTGGTGATGGCTCGGCTCCTGGACCTGGTGGTGCGGCGCCGGGTAGCTGGTGGTCGCGATGACGATGAAGACATGGCGAAGGTCGAGCGCGGGCAAGCTCGTGGAGGTGGATCTAGAGGAAGAGGGAGAGAGTGAGCGAGGGGGGAATCCAGAGGGGCGCGGGAGCTGCGGCTTTTAACCTCGACGGGCGGGCGCTGGCGCGTTGTCGACCGCGGGGCAGGGAGGCCGGCGTGGCAGGTGCGGGCGAGGCGACAGCTTGCGAGGGGGGGAGCAGTAGGAAGGAGGAAGGGGAGGTGGGCTGGTCCTGCCCGGTTTGACTTAGGCCCAGGCGCCAGTGGGCTTTTTCCTTTTCTTTTATTTTCTGTTTCTGTTTTTCTGTTTTCTGTTTTGTTTTGTCTTTTTTTTATTTCAAACCACTTTTGTAAAATATGAGACTTGCCCATATAATATCAATGCAATATCCAACCCTGGTATAAAAAGGTTTTGGGGCCAAATGTTTTTAATTGGATTTTATTTAACTAAAAAGGTATTAACCAACCCTGTTTTTCTACTGTTAGAGTCACTTAGTTAATTTATTAATTGTTGATTACAAATTTAGAATAGCCTCTGGAATATTTGCTATTTATTGAACATTTTAGTTTCTGGGTTTGGACAACTTTTATTTCCACTTTTAGTTTAATTTCCATTTGAATTTGAATTTGAAAAGAGATATGATACTAATGATGATTAAGCACTGTTGATCATGATGACATGGCATAATCAGAAGGGGATTACTGTAGTTAACCACTGGGGGTGTTACACACACTACACAGTTCTACAGAATTCTACCTTGGTGACCCCGTATGTCAATGTACACAAGAATATTCTGTGCTCCAAACACCCATAGCTGTGTGACGACTGGATTACATGTGAACACATCAGAAGTTTCGGCAGTTGGTTGCAAACACATCTCATGGGTGACAACACTGTTTCTGATGAGTTGTACTCATTGGCTAGGGGACCATCTTCAACTGTATTGACTTACAAAGGGTACGAGATAAATGGGAATACATTTTACACGATCGCCCAAGATCAAAAGAGCACGAACCAAAACAGTGGTGTCCGCTTTGATGCAGCAACCAAGAGGGGAAAGGACACATATTATGGTTACATAGTGGACATATGGGAACTTGACTATGGACATGATTTTAAGGTCCCTTTGTTTCAGTGCAAATGGGTCAATCTGTCAGGAGGCGGGGTACAGGTAGACCCACAGTACGGAATGACAGCAGTGGATCTGAACAATCTTCGGTACACAGACGAACCATTCGTCCTAGCCAATGATGTGGCGCAGGTTTTCTATGTGAAGGACATGTCTACCAAACCGGGAAAAAGAAAAGATAAGTAAGCGAATACATCATACGATGAGCCAAAGCGCCACATAGTTCTTTCAGGGAAAATAGACATCGTGGGAGTGGAGGGCAAGACAGACATGTCTGAAGATTATGAAAAGTTTCATGAAATTCCTCCCTTCAAAGTCAAGGCTGACCCAAGCACCCTGTTAAACGATGAAGATTATCCATGGTTACGGCGCAATAAGCAAAGGACACAAGCGAAGAAAAAGTGAAGACTTTCTCTCCACAACTATTCTGATGATGCCTTTGATCTAGAATATCACAGCAGTTACATGTGAAGAAATGAAATGCCTTTTGTAACAGATGAGTTTTCGTCTGAAACCCTAATACTTCGAAAGAGATTGTCCATTTTGTACACGAAGTGCATCCTGTTTTTGTCGTAACCATATCAACTTTTTAGAACATGCTATGTGGGTGAAATGATGATACCATGCCAACTTTGAACCATTTCGAACTTCATTTGTAGTGCTTTACAATTTCAGGGTCATTTAGCTAAAAAAAATCAGTAAATTCATGAAAAATACCAAATGAAGTAAGAAAGGGTTGAAAATTTATGATGTAGCTTTGAATGGTGCATTTTGAACACACAAAAAGTCTAGAGTTCAAATAAGTTCAAAAAAATGAAATGCCTTTTGTAACAGATGAGTTTTCGTCCGAAACCATGATACTTCGGAAGAGATTGTCCATTTTGTACAAGAAGTGCATCCAGTTTTTGCCGTAACCCTCTCAACTTTTTAGCACATGCTATGTGGGTGAAATGATGATACCATGCCAACTTTCAAACTTTTCAGAGTTCATTTGTAGTGCTTTTCAATTTCATGGTCATTTAGCTCAAAAAAATCAGTAAATGCATGAAAAATACCAAATGAGGTCAGAAAGGGTTGAAAATTGATGATGTGGCTTTGAATGGTGCATTTTGAACACACAAAAAGTTTGGAGTTCAAATAATTTCAAAAAAATGAAATCCCTTTGTAACGGATGAGTTTTCGTCCACAACCCTGATACTTCGAAAAGATTGTCCATTTTGTACACGAAGTGCATCCAGTTTTTGTCGTAACCCTCTCAACTTTTTAGCACATGCTATGTGGGTGAAATGATGATACCATGCCAACTTTCAACCTTTTCAGAGTTCATTTGTAGTGCTTTTAAATTTCAGGGTCATTTAGCTCAAAGAATGAACTAATAGCAAAAAGAATGAACTAGAAAACTTTTATAAAACTCTAATAGCAAAAAAGAATGAACTAAAAAGAATCAATTAAAATATTCTATTATGATCAACTAAAACAAAACTATAATATTCTTCGACTGCAAAAATAATCAACTAAAAAGCTTTTAAAAACCTCTATTATTTTTTAAACTAAAATTACATAAAATTTATGCAACTAAAATTATCAAAGTATTTTTTGTTCAAAACATTAATAGCAAAAAGTATTTTCATAAAGTATTTTTTTGTTAGAAACTTTAATAGCAAACTAAAATAACAAAGTATGTTTTTGATTAAAACACCCATTTAAAATAACCTAAAAATTACCAAATTGAGTATAATGATAAAACACACTAATATTAAATAGCAGGAAAAAGAATCACTCAAAAATATATTTTTAAAGTCAAGTTATTCATAAACTAGTGATTCGCACAAATTTCAAAGAATTCAAATTTGAAAACTAATGGCACTAACAGAAAGTTTATAATTTTTGTGACCTAAAGCAAAACGAACTACTCAAAAACTCTAAGTATTTTGCTGTAAGTAGATACAAAAGAAAAAAAATAAAGCAAAAAAACAAAACAAAAATATTGGAAAAAATTAAAAAATGCCGCCTACTGGGCCACCACGGCCTGCATACGACTAGAAACCCAACACGCTAGTTGGGCCAGGATGCAGGCCCGCAGAAGGCCCAGTAGGCCCACAGGCAGAGAGAGTGTGTATAGGCCCGTAGGCCTGCATTAGAGAGGAGCTCGAAGTGGTAGGCGCAGCCGCGCTTATAAACCAGTGTCGAAGCCTCTCAGCTAGCGAGGTGGGACTAAACATCCAACCGCACCGCGGCTGTGCCAGGCACAGGCCTTTGGTCCCGGTTGGTGGCCCGAACCGGGACCAATGTCACCCTTTCGTCCCGGTTGGTGGCACCAACCGGGACCAATGCCACCCTTTAGTCATAGTTGGTGCCACCAACCGGGACCAAAGGTCTCTGCTTCCCGCCCTTTGGGCTGACGAAAACTGACCTTTGGTCCCGGTTGGTGGCACGAACCGGGACTAAAGGGGGGCATTGGTCTCAGTTGGTGCCACCAACCGGGACCAATGCTCTGGGTATATAAACAACACTTAGCAGTGTTCCATTCACTTCCTTCGATCTCTCCTCTCCCCCGACGGCGCCGCGACCACCTCGACGCCGCCAGGCTATCGGACTGCGCCGTCACCTCCCCGAGCACTGCCCCGACGCCCTCGCTGGCCCCCCTGCCCCGACGCCCTCACCGACGCGCTGGACCTCCTCGCGTGCCCTCCTCCCCGTCGTCGCGCGCGTGCCCCTGAGCCTGCCGGTCTCCTGCTCGTTGTCGCGCCGGCCGCCTCTAGCTAGCTCCACCGCCCCCTAGTGAGCTTCCCCCTTCTCCCATAGTCCCCTGCTTCCCGTCGCCGTGTGCCCCCGAGCCCCTTTGCTGCCACTGCTCGTCGGCGCCGGCCATTGCTCTGTTTTTTAATGATAGATAGATGTTTTTTAGATGTGCTCTGTTTTTTCATATGACATGAAATGAGATGAGATGTTTTGTGGAGACGAGATGAGATGTTTGTGGAATATTTTTTTCATAGAAATTAGTGTGATATTTTTGTTCATGATGATCTTGCTAAAAACTCATATTAAGTTTGTTCAATGAATGTCCTCTGTTAAAACTCATATTAAGTTTGTTCGATGAATGTTCTATGTTAAAACTCATATTAAGTTTGTTCGATGATGATTTTTTTTTGTTCATAGAAATTTACTAAGTTAAAATATTCTCGTGTTGGGGGACGAGTCCTCGAAACATAACAAGTGTTGTATTTTCTCTCGAAACGTATCCCCGATAACTTTGACATGAGGGGGGACGTCGATCAAGCCCCTCTCGTCCGACCAACTCTCGAGTCCACCCAAACCGGGACTGAAAAAGCGTTGTCGAGGCCACCCCAAACCCTAGAAGAGTTGTCAAGGCCACCCAAATTTACCAAGTTAAATGAGTTAAAAGAGCGTTTTCAAGGCCACCCCAAACCCTAGAAGAGTTGTCGAGGCCACCCAAATTTACCAAGTCTCAAGGCCACCCAAACCCTAGAAGAAAGAGCGTTGTCGATCTACCCCCTCCTTGCATAGCGATTATTTTTTGCAAAGTGTCCTCTCCTGAAAGTATAACCTCGATAACTTCGACATGAGGGGGGACGTCGGACATGCATGAGAGAGGCGGTTCGCAACTAATCTATTGCTCATATATGCATATTATTCCTTGTTGTGATTAGCTAGGTCTATGTTTGCCACTAATCCATCTCTCATGTTTGTATATTGCCATGTTGTAATATTTGCAGAAACTATGGAAAGAGACTTAGAACAAGAACAGTTGTTGGGGGATATAATCCTCGCCGGAGGTGATCCCTTGTTGTTTCTCAATGACACCGATGGTCAGGAAGGAGAGGATGACGGCTCCGGTGATCCAACAATGGAGGAGGAAGGAGATCATGACGGCTCCGGTGACCGAACGGAGGAGGGAGCTGTTGCAAAGTCCGGTGAGGTATATATATTAATTAAGCCTGTGCTGACTTGATGCATTCATTGTTTTGGTATGTACATATATTAATACTTCTTCTTTCAGCCACCGGATCGAGACAAACTTCCGTAAGGAGACGAGGCCTGAAGAAAAGGTTACGCCAGGATGAAAGGTTCACGATCACATAAATCGCGAAAGATGGCCAACTGATTGCTCCCAAGCAGACCAAGGACGCATTTGTACATCAGTGCGGAGTTGTTGTTAGGGACAGCCTCCCGATCAACATCGTACAATGGAATAAGAGTAAGGACGACCCTGAAGTATCTTATGTCCAGGATAGACAGAAAGATGATCTTTGGACCTCGCTGATGACAAATTTTAGCCTACCACCAGAGGAGGAGCCGAATAACCCAGTTATAGAGAGAAAGGTCAAGGCGTATGCTCTTAAGAAGATGGCAGAACTATTCAGGAACTGGAAGAAAGAGTTGAAGACAAAGTTTGTCGAGAAAGAGAAGACTCCAGAATTCACCGGTCGATATGAGAAGATAAGAGATCACTGGACTGCATTTGTGGCCTACAAGCAATCGGAGAAGGGTAAGAAAAGGTCACTGACAAACAAGAAAAATGCTGCAAAGAAGAAGTATCACCATCACACGGGGTTAGGTGGCTACTACAAAGCCCGACCGTTGTGGGACAATGCTGAGCAAGACCTGCTTGCTAAAGGGGTCCAACCAGCGACAATGAACTGGCCAGATCATTCAAGGACTTGGTTCTTCGGGGTTGGGGGAAGTTTGGACCCAGAAACAGGGGAGTGTCATTGGACGGACGAGCAACTTGCAATACCCATCAAGAAGCTTCAGGCACCAATCAAGGTAGCGCAGGAAGGGACGTTCATTCCCGACAGAGAGAAGGACAAGCTGACAGTGGCCCTCGGGAATCCTGAGCACCCTGGACGAACACGAGGCACACCAGGCTCCGTTTCGTGGTTGCATGGGTTTCCCGAGAGCGGTGGTTATAGAAGCCGAGAGAGAAAGAGGAAAGTGGAAGCGAGCGAAATGCAGAAGCTCAATGCAAGAATAGCAAAGCAAGAGGAACTTGAGAGCCAGCGAGCTACCGGCCAACCATCTCAGCGGCACGAAGATCCTTGCTTCGACGCTGCCCCAGAAGCTACGCCACCATCTCAGCGGAGAAGCAGCGTGGCTTCCACGGAGCTCGTTCAGCCTGATTTCACGGCTCCTCGCTACCCCGTGGATAGTATCACGGAGGCTGAACATTGCGAGCTAATGACGAAATGCCAGAACCTGACCTTGAAGGCGGCCGTCGGCTCTGTTGTACCTCCTCAAGCTGAGGGAACTTTTCATTGCCATCCGATTCCACATGGCTATGCTGTTGTGACAGTGGATGAAATAATGGAGGGATTTGAGGAGCTGGAGCTTGACTACCCTACATGTGAAGGGGAGATTCATCTGGTTTATGCTTTAAGAAGTACCTGTCTATGGAGGAAGGAGTACATCAAGCTTCCAAACTGGACGCCTCCTCCTCCTCCTCCTCCTCCGGCGAGTGACCAGGGCACTCCTTCTCCTCCGGCGCGTGAGGGCACTCTGCCTCCTCCTCTGCCTCCTCCGGTGGGTCGGAGCACTCCGCCTCCTCCGGCGTGTCAGCGGACTCCGCCGTGTCAGCAACAACGAAAGAGAGACGCCGCCGCTCCGGCGACTAGCAGTACAAGAGGCGGGAAGAAATTCAAAGCTGGTCCAAGCCTGAAGCCTCTTCCAAAGTTACCATATGAGAGGACTGACGAGGAAACCGATGAAATCGTGGCAGTCGAAGTGCAAGCCCATTTTGAACGGAAACCTCCACCTCCGAAGGAAATGGCAGATCCGGTGAAAGTGAAGCGCACTCTGGATGCCCTGAAGCGACCACCACCGCCTCCACCAAAATCCAACTATGACCGCTGTATTGAATGGACATATGGTGAAGCGCGGCGATCGGGAAGTACTTGCAGTGATGCAAGGCTAGCAAAATGAAAAAGTGGGAAAACAATTCCCCAGCTCGGCGAACAGGCGAAGCAATCGTGCCCCCTGCTCAAGGTGTCTAGCGATATCGTCGCTAATCATCCGGGGCTAGTGCCCGGTACCAATCCTGCTGATTACCTGGGTGATGATGTACAGTTTGAAATGTTAGAGGTAGTAGATATCTTCAGATACGAGTACGGGAAGCCTCTCGTCAAACCTGATCATCCTCCTCTAACAACGATGATGCGAAGATTGCATGAATGGTACATGGATACCTACAGGAAGTCTGGGAAGGATAGTTTGATGCTGGGAATTAAAGAGGAGCACGACCTCGTTGGTACTAAGGTGATGCCTGTTGAATTTCTGGAGTTATTCTAGTTATTCAATCAAGATGCCCTCGACAAACAACTCATGACTTGCTACTGTCTGTAAGTATTACCTCTGGAATTAAGTCTCTATAGCTCAGCTCTTTCATTGCATGTATATATAATTATCCTCACTATATTATGCAGACTGAAGATCATCGAATGCAAAAAAGCACAAATCTATGACATTGGGTTCATTAACCCAAATACCATAAATGAATGGTCGGTTCAAAACAGAGTCAAACATACTGAGGACAACTTGCTAAAATCGTTACTTCGAAATCAAAACAATGGGAAAATACTCTTTCCTTACAACTTCATGCGAGTGTTACAGTCTTGTGCATATTCGGTTTCGCTTACTCGAGGTTATAGTAATGTAATTGATTAGTTATGCATGCATGCGCAGCTTCCACTTTATTCTGCTAGGGATTAAGCTTGACCGGGGAGTAGTAACTGTCTTAGACTCGAGACGAAAAGATCCCCAGGACTATGCAGACATGACTGCAATGCTCCAGAAGTAAGTTCAATCGATCAGTATCGCACCATATCAGCAACTTTGTTCATTTCCGGATATCAAGTAATTATTTTCTTTGTCTGGCAGGGTTTGGAAAGAGTTCACCGGAATGGTTCCGGGACTACCGAGGGAGCTGCGATTTACACACCCGAAAGTAAGTAGTACTAGCTAGTTCCGCGCATCTCCCATTGATTCTAGTTTCATCAATACCATTTATCATGCTTGATTATCAGTTTGATTGAACTCTATTCTCGTAAAGTGCTGGTGGCAGGAAGGCGGGAATAATTTATGTGGATACTATGTTTGCGAGTTCATCCGCCAATCGACCTCTGAGCGGGGCTACTCTGACCGACAATATGAAGTACGTAAACAATAATATTCACAATTTTATTTTATTACCTTCATTTGTGTTGAGTTTCATTCATATATATGTATTGACCCCCTTCTTTAAATTAGATGTGGCAGATGCGGGATGAACTCCTACCACATGATCGCATACGAGCAATTCAAGAGGAATTGGCGGGATTCTTCCTTGACCACATCATAAATGAGAAGGGAGAATACCATCTAGAAATTGAAATGGATTTTAGATGTTAGGGATTGTAAGAGATGTTATATTGTATATATGTAGTAGCGTCGGATAGATATACGAAAACTTGTTGTTCGACCAATCTCTCGGAGAAAGAGAGGTCACTTCTCTCTCTATATGTTCTTGACGATCTTGTGTAATTAATGGTTCCTTCATTTGCTTACTAGCTAGCGTGTCGAGTTCTCTCTATATGTATAGTAGCTAGCGTCGACCAAGCACGGAGAAAGAGAGGTCACTTCTCTCTATTAGCTAGCTAACACAATATGAAACCCCTAAATTAACCCTCCAAAACCCCAAACCCCCCCCCCCCTTTAAAAAATACAAAAACCCCAGCGCCTGCGAGCTGCTGACGCGTGGCTTCCTTTTGGTCCCGGTTGGTGTTACCAACCGGGACTAAAGGTCCTCCTGCCTGGGTGCCCCACAGCGGCCACGTGGAGCCCCTTCGGTCCCGGTTCATAAGCGAACCGGGACTAAAGGTTTTGGGCTTTAGTCCCGTTTGATTTGTCCCGGTTCCAGAACCGGGACTAAAGGCCCTCTGGAACCGGGACTAATACCCTTTTTTCTACTAGTGATAGAAGAATATCATATAGAAAATACATGTACAGAATGTATTGGGTTCCAATCATTTTTGCCAAATTGGTGTAGAGATATAAAATCTAAAAAAGATATAGATAAGATTGTGCAAAGACTAGAAAACATACAAATTATTGTGGAAATACCAATGAAGCATTGGGATAAGAACTCTATAGTTTGCAAAATAAATATTACAAACCCAGATTATATAATTAAGTCAGGACCAATAGAAGCTACTCCCAAAGATATTGAAGAGTTTAAAATGCATATTGAAGAATTACTAAAATTAAAAGCAATTAGGGAAAGCAGAAGTCCTCATCGGTCTGCTGCATTCATAGTTAGAAATCATGCTGAAGAAGTGAGAGGTAAATCCAAAATGGTAATTAATTTTAAAAGGCTTAATGAGAATATGGTAGATGATGCATATAATATACCTAATAAACTGGAATGGATCAATAGAATACAAGGAAGCAAATATTTCTCTAAATTCGATTTAAAAGCAGGGTTTTGGCAAGTAAAAATGGCCGAAGAATCTATTCCTTGGACCGCCTTTACCTGTCCACAAGGCCATTATGAATGGCTAGTAATGCCATTAGGTCTAAAGAATGCACCTGCATTATTTCAAAGAAAGATGCAAAATATATTTAATGAGAATCAAGCATTTATATTGGTATACGTAGATGATTTGTTAGTATTTTCAAAATCATACAAAGAGCATATAGCCCATCTTGAAGTGTTCTTTCGAAAGGTAGAACAAAATGGGCTCATACTATCCAAAAAGAGGATGGAAATTTGCAAAGAAAAAATAAATTTCCTTGGCCATGAAATAGGAGAAGGAAAGATATATCTACAAGAACATATTGCAAAGAAAATATTAGAGTTTCCTGATAATATGAGTGATAAAAAGGTTTTACAGCAGTTCTTAGGAATTGTAAACTATGCGCGAAACTATATAGGTAACTTAGCAAAGCCAGCAGGACCTTTATATGCTAAATTAAGAAAAAATGGTCAAAGATACTTCAATTATGAAGATATAAAATTAGTAAAGGCCATCAAGGAAAAGGTCAAAAATTTAAAATCCCTAGAATTGCCTCTAGAAGATAATTAATTTATAATTGAAACAGACGCATCTAAGTTAGGATGGGGTGCTATATTAAAACAAAAACCTAATAAATACTCTCCAAAAGCAGACGAAAAAATATGCAGATATGCTTCAGGAAGTTACAAATTAAAGACGGTAAATAATATTGATAGGGAAATCCTTGCAGTTGTAAATGCAATAAATGCATTCAGATTATATTTAGGATTTAAAGAATTTACAGTACGAACAGATTGTGAAGCCATATGTCGATATTACAATAAAATTAATAGTAAGAAAAGCTCAACCAGAAGATGGGTCTTATTTGAAGACACCATAGCTGGGAATGGTTATAAAGTTATTTTTCAGCATATTAAGGGAAAGGATAATACCTTACTTGACATATTTTCCCATGCATCAAATTTGCAGAAATGAAGAAAGGATTATTCCACACCAGGGAGGAATATCTCTTCTTTGGAGAAGAAAATAGGCTAAAAGTATTTCAGCCGAATACATTCAATTTCAAGCCAAAGGCCCATATCAGGCTTGATGAAGTCCAACGGTGCCTATTGGATAATTTCTGGTACCAATATACTATCAAGAGAGAGGAAAAGGTTATATGTTATCAATTCTGAATAGCCTCGCAGCATATTTTAACCAACTAAACAGAAATTTGCCAAAGCCAGAAAAGGTTGAAATACCAAAAGGAGAAACATTACATATTTTGTTTGATGGACATAAACCAGGTATATATTTAACATGGGAAGACATTATGATTGAAAAATTAGACGCAAAAAGAAGAGGAGAAGATCTAACATTCAAAAAATATGATAGTATAAATGAAGCCTTGTTTTCGGCAAGAAAGGTAATAGGAGAAAATTACTATATTGACCCAAAAGTTAAAGACTATATCCAAAGGAGAAGAGGCATACCTGCTTCACCAAGTCCTACAAAGGGGGAGGCATCAAGTTCGAAGAATATAAAGAAGGAAGAGTCTCCAAAATATCAAACATATCAAGAATGCCTTCTAAAGGGGTTTGACTCTTTAGATAGTGAATACATAGATCAAGAAATGTATAAAATATTTGAAGAATTTTTAAAAATAATAAAGGAAGAAATATTAAAGGAATTAAGGAAAGAAATAGATGAAAATTTTGAAGAAGTAAAGAATGAATGTGATCAAAAATAAGATTTCAATCTGCTAAATGACGATCATATGGACATAGCCGGGCATGGGCAGCAGCCTGAATAAAGCCCAAACTGCATATATTGATATTGCTATCAATTATTCGGGCGCGGAGGACCTATACCCGACCCGAATAATAATAGAAATCCCAATGATAGTTACTCTGAATATTGAAAATGTATTACCAATCATATGGGTAGGGAAGACCCCTGTTATAAAATGAATTAAATAAATAAATGAATAAGCAATGTTGAATATTTAAGCAGCCTCGGCATGTATGTACACATGCACTGCATAAGGATTTCGGAAGGCAGAACAAGCTACCTATCTGAAGATTATGCGCTTGAAAATTTTCATGGATGAAGAGCGAAGATGAAACAAAGAGGCAGCCAATTATTCACCGAGAGACAATGCCCACGTGAAAAAATTAATGACTTGAAAGATTCCTGAAGATTGAAGCTTGTCGGGGCACTATCTCTCGCTCTTATCCATACCCTAGAAGGACACGCATGCATCCTACTGCATATAAAATAAAGAAGCGAAGGCTCCCGAAGGCCTCTCTTGCGGCTATAAAAGGAGGCGCATATAACCCAGCTAGCAAGCTTGTAGTAGTAGTAGTAGTAGTAGTTGTAGTAGCTTGTAGTAGTAGTAGCTTGTAGTAGTAGTAGCTTGTAGTAGTAGTAGCTTGTAGTAGTAGTAGTAGTAGTAGTAGTAGTAGTAGTAGTAGTAGTAGTAGTAGTAGTAGTAGTTCCTCACCCTGCAATAAGAGCCACAATATTCAGTGCATTGTAAGCTCACGAAGGTAGTTAGAAGGTAATTTCCTTTAGCTTGTGTAATCCCTTCGGGGCCTCCCGAAAGGGAAAGCCATATGTAAATTATGTTGTGGAAATGATGTAGTTTTGTACTTCACTTGGTATTTTTATTTATGAATTTATGGGACGAGTTCTTATGCTAGAGATCCTATAGGAGAAACCAATTCTCTGTTTAGCCTAGTGTGGCGTTTGTATGAGAACCTTGTGGCCGTAGAGAAGTGTTCCCTTCGGGTGGAACTGCCTAGGAAGACGATAAGAATTTACCCCATAAATTTGCAATTAAAAACATCAAGTGAAAGTACCTAGCTACATCTGAAACAACATAATAAAAAAAATGGTGAGTACTGAGTAGGATTTTACACCTCTGCGCACATCGTCAGACGTATTGTTAGCCTCGCCAGCTCCTAAATAGATCCTGCATTAAGATATAATCTGCTTAGTGAATATAGAACGAGCATATAATAAATATTTCTGTGAATAGTAAAGTACTATTTCAAATAGTGTACTGAATAGTAAACACTATTGTGAATAGTGCCCTACCTAGTGACTAGTAAATACTATTCAGATATAAGCCCATACCTGTCCACCTAATCCCATATTAATCTAATTAAAAACTGATCTAGTATTGATTTGGTAATTAATTAGTCCCACTTGGTGTCTAAAACAGGGACTGAAGACAGTCATTTAGTCCCGGTTCCAGACACCAACCGGGACTAAAGGGCATCGCACCTGCCGCAACCCCTTTAGTCCCGGTTGGTGTCTGAAACCGGGATTAAAGGTCCCACTCGAACCGGGACTGATGCCTGCTGAGCCCCGGCCGGCATCCTAGCCGCTCGAACCGTGACTGCTGCTCACATTAGTCCCAGTTCGTAACGCGACCGGGACTATTGCTCCGATCCGGCTAGAACCAAAGCCCTGTTTTCTACTAGTGATTGGGAGTAATTTAGAGCATCTATAGCCAGACTTTGCAAATCCGGCCCCTCAAACGTCCGTGGACGCGTCCGCGAACAGTGATTGTTCACGCCTCAAATTAGCCACTTTGCATCCGCCTCTCTCATATTTCAACCCTTAGATCCATAAAAGCATGCAAAAGAAATCCTACGTACTACATACTATGTACTACCCTAGTTACTCTTCGTCGTCGGAGATGCGCACGACGACAGTACCGAGCGCCGGCTAGACGGGTGTTGGAGATATGCCCTAGAGGCAATCATGTATGATGATATTTCCTATGTGTTTATGAATAAAGATAGTCCTTGGACATTATCAATGATATGTATCAGTAAGTACGTGACTTGTTTGTGGCACTATGCATTGTATGATGACTGTCCTATTAGGTCCTTAGTCGAAAGGGTTGTGTGGGCGCGCAGCCGACTAGACTAGCATATGACGCGATCGATGGCCTGGTCTCACTAGCCATGGAGCAACGGATGCTAACCGGATAATATGGACTCCGAAGGATCTGGTCGGATTCGACATAGTCGGATCCGAGTTGAGATAAGGTCCGAGTCAGACAGACCCAACTGTGAGATTCAACGATATGTCATTTGTGAGTCTCTAGTACAACATATGTTCTATGTCCTAAGACCTGAGCTGGCACATGTACTCGGGATGGTGACAGACCTGCTTTGGGCCGACCAAACACTACTCCATGACTGGGTAGTTACAAAGCTGGGTTTTGGGCATGTCCAGATCCATGCTGCTAGACATGGTTGAGCAAGATGGGATTTGCCCCTCCGATCAGAGAGATATACTCTGGCCCCTCGTGTGATCCGACCAAGATAAGCATGGCCATGCGACAAGGATTATGAGATAATCATGTTTATGGTCGGCTTCACTGGAATGAGAAAGAGGTCGGGCTAGCACAAGGATGACAGACTCGCCTTGAGCCTGACAACATATATTGTGTGGCAAATGGAACAGAAGTGTGATGTACAGGTTCGCCTAACCAGTTTCATCGGACACTTGGAGTCGGCATGCTTTGTTAGAGGCCGCTACCGACTAGCCGAGTCGAATGTGATCTGACTCGCGACCAAGTGAACGAGAACCTAAGGGGTCGTGCGATTAAGGGAAGGAACCTATGAGGTCGGATCCGACTCCACGAGTCAGATGTGATCCTACTCGGACTCGGATCCAGGCCGAATAGACTTTGGGCTTTAGGATCCGCATGAGGCCCAAGTGTTGAGCCGACGACGGATGCCTATATAAAGTGGAGGTGCGGCACACTCATTTGCTTGATCGCTTCAGCGTTGTCACTAGGGTTTTGCATGTGTTGCGAATAGCCACCTCCACTCGCCACCGGCTGTGTGATCAGACCTAGCAGTCCGTCGCACGGTGTTCCTCCTGCACGCGCGGATACCGTTAGAGGCGTTGCACTTGTGCCGCTCCGGCGAACCTGTACGTGGGATCCGACGACCGGCTGTTCAAGGGAGATCGGACGAGGAGGAGACGATCCACGCGGACGCGCTGCCCCAACTCTTCTTCCACTGCACGGCACTACGCGTCTAGTGGTAACGATCTGTGATTCATCTCCCGTAGCATGTTCTTGCTTGTTCTGCGCGTAGGAATATTTTAAATTGCAGTCGACGCACCCTACCGTAGATCCCAACAACGGGCGGGTAGGAGGGCTCCGGCTCGACCTTCATAATGGGTAGTAACATATGGATGATAACACGCAAGCCTTCACTAATTGAGATATAGACTCATTTTACCTCGGGGTGTATTATGGTAAAGTATAGTAACATTTTATGTTACCACAAGCATCTATCTCGTCGTTAACTCCATGCCACATAAGCAAATTTGTCTTGATATGTGTTATGTTACTCCTTAAGTTAGTCCCACTATGACTAGCTTAAGAAAGTGACACTTGGCACATCACACCCAGGTTTAGATTAAGATCAAATTAAACCGGCCACGTGATAATTAGTCAATTAAGTAGTTTACAAGCAGCAGTGCATAGGCCGCCTGGCCAGTACAATACATGAACATGCAAAAGTCCTTTCTAATCAGGTGAATCCAGCTCGGAAGGTATATATGTCCATACATCAAGGAAGCGGATTACCCCTATATTAAAAAATTTAGGAATTAAAAAAAGTAAAAAATCCCGAAACTTTTTTGGAATCAAATCTGACCAGGTATTATACTCGTATAAAAGTTCGGCCAAGGAATGATTCCCGTTGACTTCAAGGCAAAAATAAAACAATTTTATGACGACAATATAGCATGAATAATACTTGTATCTAGTGTTTTTTTGGCAAATCTTTGACCCCGGATATAATGGAAGTCATTCCCTGTTTAACCTTTTTATACGAGTGCAATACTTGTTCATGTTTGATTCCATAAAAAGTTCCGGGATTTTTTTGAGCTTTTGTTGAATTACTAAATTATTTTTGAATATAGGGGGGTGTGGCACCCGAGTGCTCCTATGTATTTTCGCATACATCAACATGTATTCTCTTGTACATTTTGGATTCCTTTATCTGATTTCCCATGTGTTTTGGTATATACTGATTTATCTGATGCATCCTATTTTTTAATAAAATAAAAAACATTTTCAAAATTATTTTGCACAAAAGTTATTGTTTTTCAATTATTTTGGTGACATTTAAAAAAAATCATTTCAGTCATATTTTGAATTATTTCAGTGAAATTTCATTGTTCCAAAAAAGTATTAAAAATATTTCACAAATAAGCACACTAAGTTTTTATTTTTTATTATTTTTGCGGGGGCACACCAAGTTTTTATTGATATACGATGTCGACCAAGTTGCAACCAAAACTGTCCATTTAGCAGCCCGGGGCGTGGCGTCGAATCTCTTTGTGGATTGTAGCACCCCGGACACTGTTAGATAATGTAGCATGCTATCGGCCGGTACTTGTCCGGGACCTGGCCCAATCCTGGCTACACCACTGCTCTCAGAGCATCTCTAGCAGACCCTGTATACCGCCGACATGCAAAACGCATTTACAGTTCGCGGAAAAACGTCTTTATGGGCCGGCACGGTCGAGGGCAGAGTCAGACCCCGCAAACGGACCCGAAAAAAGGATATTCGCAGAAGATACTCTTTTACGGGTCGGCTACACGGGGTCTGTTCGGGCGCTGCCGCATCAACCCGCAAACCGAAAACCCTCAATAAGTGAATTTGACAGCGTTTCCGATAAATAAGTTTAAATTCAAACAATAAATCATAGTTCACGTGCAAATAAAAGTATAGTTTTGTAGGACAAACGCAAAAGGACTTGCAAAAGCGACGACCACGTCCGTCATCATCTTGGTTGCTCTTCACTCCGCACCACCTCCATCGAGGTCATTGCCGCCCCCGAATCCATCGCCGGCACTTGTTCCAACTCCGGCACCGAAATCACCGGCCGGCGCACAGAATGCATCGGCGATATTGGTTCCAAATCCCGATGAGAAAACATCGCCAACACTGTAACAAGCACCGGCCGACGCAAGCATCCTCCTCTTCAAGATGTCTCTCCTTGCCATATCATGCCATTCTTTGGTGATGTCGTCAATGTTGAAAGATCGTGGATGCCGCCTAGAGGGGGGAGGATGAATAGGAGCTTTAAAATAATTACGGTTTAGACATGAACAAATACGAAATAAACCTAGCGGTTAATTTGTCAAGCACAAAACCTAAAACAACTAGGCTCATCTATGTGCACCAACAACTTATGCTACGCAAGATAAACAACTAAGTGATAGCAAGATATATGACAAGAAACAATATGACTATCACAAAGTAAAGAACATAAGTAAATGGCTCGGGTAAGAGATAACGAGGCACGCGGAGACGACGATGTATCCCGAAGTTCACACCCTTGCAGATGCTAATCTCCGTTTGGAGTGGTGTGGAGGCACAATGCTCCCCAAGAAGCCACTAGGGCCACCATAATCTCCTCACGCCCTCGCATAATGCAAGACGTCGTGATTCCACTAAGGGACCCTTGAGGGCAGTCACCGAACCCGTACGAATGACAACCCTTGGGGGCAGTCACCGAACCCGTACACTTTGGCAACTCTTGGGGGCGGTCACCGATACCCGTCAAATTGCTCGGGGCGATCTCCACAACCTAATTGGAGACCCCGATGCTTGCCCGGAGCTTTACACCACAATGATTGAGCTCCGAACACCATCAACCGTCTAGGGCGCCCAAGCACCCAAGAGGAACAAGCTCAAGGGTACCAAGCACCCAAGAGAAATAAACTTCTCAACTTCACTTCCACGTATCACCGTGGAGAACTCAAACCGATGCACCAAATGCAATGGCAAGGGCACACGGAGTGCCCAAGTCCCTCACTCCCAAATCCCACCAAAGCAACAAAAGCGATGGAGGAAAATGAGAGGAAGAACATGAAGGAGAACACCAAGAACTCCAAGATCTAGATCCAAGGGGTTCCCCTCACATAGAGGAGAAAGTGATTGGTGGAAATGTGGATCTAGATCTCCTCTCTCTTTTCCCCCCAAAACTAGCAAGAATCCATGGAGGGATTGAGAGATAGCAAGCTCGAAGAAGGTCAACAATGGGGGGCAAACACGAGCTAGAAGGATAAGGTTCAATGGGGAAGAAGACCCCCTTTTATAGGAGCTCCCGAATCCAACCGTTATGTGCTCAGTCTGTACACGAGCGGTAGTACTGCTCAGGGGAGCGGTACTACCGCCCGGGCGGTAGAACACAGAGAGCAAAACAAAACAGAGGGCGAGGCAGATCCGCATGAGGGGCACTACCGCTGGAGCCAGCGGTACTGCCGCTTGGCCCAGCGGTACTACCACTGGCCGCAGCGGTACTGCCGCTTGGCCCAGCGGTACTACTGCTGGGACCGCGCACAACACCTACCACGAGCACAGGGAGAAGGGATAGGGAGGAGGGCCATTGAGCGGCACTAGTAGCGGTAGTAGGGGCGCGGTACTACCGCTTACAAACGGTAATACCGCCTGTGGCCGTGGGCGGTACTAACGCGGAACCGGAGCCGTACTACCGCCTGTGGCCGTGGACGGTACTACCGCTGTGAGACAGCGCTACTACCGCTTATGGCTTTCAGCGGTACTGCCGCTCCGGGGCCGCGGTACTACCGCTGGCGCCTCCCTTATGCCACTTCCAAGCAAAACAGATGCTCCAGGAAAACCAGAACTGGCACAACTTCTGTAAATGAGCTCCGAATTGAGCAAACTCAAGCTTGTTGGATTGAAGACGACGAGTAGCATCGAACAGCGACTGGTTATAGTAAGAAGAGGCAGGGGAGGTATGCCAAAGATATAGAAGAGTGAAACCTCCAATAGAGAAGAACCGACATAACCTCCAACATCGAAAACATCATAGAAGATGCATGTTAACTCCGTTTTCGATGAACTCGAGCTTGTCATGAAGATGACCATAAGCTCCAAATCTCACAAGGAAAAGAACCAAACAAGAACCAAGAAAGATGATGCAAGGATGCAATGGTTTGAGCTCTCTACGAACGATACGATCAAGCTACTCATCGAGAGCCCCCCTTGATAGTACGGCAATCAATCCTATAACCCGGTCTCCCAACTACCACCATGAGACCGGTAAAATAGAAAACCTATCAAGGGCAAACCTTTGCCTTGCGCATGATCTACTTGAGCTAGATGATGGCGATCTTGTCCTGCTCAAGATGGAACACCTTTCTTGATTGCGTTGGGTCGATGAAGACTAGTTGATTACTCCCCCATACTCCACTATGGGTGAGCCACTCTTCAGCACATCTTCACAAGTCCATTGTCACCACAATGGACGGCAAGCTTCAAGCACTTGATCTCTTAGTGATGCTCCACTTGAACTTGCACACCGTAATCTTGATGACGATCACCACTTGATGTCATCCTCTCCATGGGTTGTATGATATCTTCCTCTTGACACAAGCCCATGGACACATACCTAACCCCACATAGAACTCTCACGTAGACCATGGGTTAGTACACAAAGTGTAATGGACAATGCTTACCATACCATGGGATCACTTGATCCTTCTCGGTACATCTTCTACGCTTTGTGTGTTGATCAACTTAAATCACTCTCTATACTTAGTCTTGATCAACCTTGAATCTTTTCAACTCTCTTCATTTGGACGATGTCTTGAAGGTAAACATGAATGATCACACAATCTTCTTCTTCAAGACATGCTTGCAATAAGCTCAACACTCACATGACCAATCTTTGGATAATTCCTTGAATAGCACCTTGGCCAACACATAAACTCCTTGAAACCAACACATGGACTTCAAGAAAAGCCTATGGACAAATCCTTCAAATATAACTCAAGGCAACCATTAGTCCATAGAGATTGTCATCAATTACCAAAACCTCACATGGGGGCACCGCATGTTCTTTCACATGTCATTGCAGTTCATTGTCATGATCCTATTCTCTTCGGCAAGAAGCTTGGACATGGCTTTGTTCTCAGCGGCACGTGCTCTTCTCTCCTCAATGGCCGCCTTGCGCAACCCCTCGTCCTTGAGCAATTGCCACTTCTCTTGCTTCTCTCGTGGCTTCTTCTCGGCCAACTCTTTCTTTGCCTCCAATGTCTTCACTAATATCAACTCATTTGATTGCACCATGGCATCTATCTTGTCCCGCAAGCTCGATGGTTCATGTTCCCTCTTGATCTTCTCCTTTGTTTTCTTGTCACCATCGGGCTTGTTCAAGTTTCTTGGGCCATCATCATCTTCATCTTCATCCATGTTCGTAAGTGAACCTCTCTTCGGTGGGGATTCTTTGTCAATCAACTTCCACTTCTCGCACTCTTTGAGCATATCCCAACAATGCTCTAGTTTAAAAATTTTGCCTTCGGAAACTTCCATGTCTTTGTATCTTTGTTGGGAAATTTTGTCCTACACAATTAAAACAAACTCAAATGATGCAATCACTTCATATGATGCAAATGATGTGCACAACTTGGGACGTGTAAACGAACTCACATAGTCGGCTTCCACGGTTCCACTTGGAGGTGCATTGCGAACTTGTTCCAAGCAAGCTGCCCAACGGCTACAAATCGGCTTGATCACGTCCCAACGACATTGGAGTGACCAAAAGGTCCGTGGTGTCCTATTGGGATGCTTGGCCATCATGCGGAAGTATTGATCTTCGATTCTTTGCTAATATCTCTTGGAGGTTTGAGACGTACCCGTGCAAGCATCAAAAGACACCGCACTCGAAGCCTTGATCAAGATTTGATCTTCCAAGGTCGTGTAGTTCTTCGATCTCACGCTTTTTGTTACTTGCGCTTGCTCATACGCCCCCTCACCTATCTCCTCCACTTCATCATCACCACCGTGATCATCCACGCCACCCTCCATTTCATTGTAATCGAAATCAGCGAACGGGGCTTGATCGATGTCGACGGAGTTGGTGTCCAACAAGTTCACGAACTCGGCAGTGGCATTGTTCGAACCACTGCTACATTGAGTGACATCAAGTCACGAACAACCACAATGGCGAAAAGCGAAGCAAGAACAAGAGAACGAAGATGCATACCTTCCGGCCATTTCATCAAACACCTCGCCTGCGGTGGAAGCAAAGCCGTTGAACAGCATCGTCGGGGAACATCTTGCCGGGGCGGAGGGACTGGACGAAGGCGCCGGCCTTTTCTTAGGAACCTTCTTGCGCTTCACGCCCGAAACCTTGCCCACCTTCTCCGTTGGCGGCCGAGCAGATCACGCAGCAGCCGCGGCGCCCGGCATGCATGCCTTTCCGGCGGGGCCAGCCGGATTGCCGCCCTGCACGAAAACGTTGCCCTGCCGCTTGCGGGCAAGCGCGTTGTGGCCTTGGGCGACAGCGGGGGCGACATGGCCGGCGACGAGGTCCGCCGGAGGGGATTGCGCGTGCGCGACCTCCATGGTGACGGGGGGCGGCTGGGAGGCTTCCATGGCGGCGAAGAAGGGCGGAGAAGATGGGCCGGAGCTCGCGGTGGCGGGGCAATGGCGGCCGACAAGGGGTGGAGCGGGAACGGCCGCGCGGAAATGTCCCTTGTAACACCCCCAGTGGTTAACTACAGTAACAACCCTTTTGATTATGCCATGTCATCATGATCAACAGTGCTTAATCAACATTAGTATCATATCTGTTTTCAAATTTAAATTCAAATGGAAATTAAACGGAAAGTGAAAATAAAAGTTGTTCAAATTTGAAAACTAAATTGTTCATAATATTGTAAATAATCCAGAGACCATTCTAAAATTTTAACCAATAATTACTAAATTAATTAAGAGACTCTAACAGTAGCAAAACAGCACTTTGTAATACCTTTTTAATTAAATAAAATCCCAAATGAAACCTTTGTGCTCAAAACCATTTTGTTGCAGTGGCATATAATGCACCATTTTTGTTTGGGCCAGTCTCATATTTTACAAAAGTCCGGAAGTAGAATAGACATTTTTGCAAAAACAGAAAAGAAATGAATAAAAGAAAAACAGAAAACAGAAAAAGGAAAAAGAAGAGAAAAAGAAAAGACTCACTGTGCCTGGGATGCAAGTGCACAGTGCGGCCCAGCCCACCGCAAGCCGTCCCTTTCCCCCGCACTACTCACCCCCCCTCCTCCCGCGCCCCGCTGTCGAACGCTCTGCGTGCGCGCGCGCCCCCGAGCCCGGCCCCCCTCCCTCGCTGCACGATAGCGCGTCGCCGCGCTCGTCGTGGATAAAGGGGAGAGCCCCGTGAACCCTGGCCCCCCTGGCTCTCCCTCGCTCACTCCCACTCGCTCTCCCTCGCCTCCCCATCTCAACCGAACGCCACCGCTGATGCGCCGTCGTCACCACCGCGGCCACCGGCGTTCCCGAGCCCGGTGGATGTGTCTGGGTGATGCGCCGCCGATCGCTTCTTCCTCATCGACGGACGGCCAGAGCTGAGGTGCACCAGAACTCGCGAATCGAGCCGGCCCATGTATACGGCACCTCCGGCGATCACCGTCGATTTTGCCTCGTCTCTGCGCTCCCGTTCACTCGAGGGCCACCGTGTGCCGCACTGTAAGCCCCAGCTCCCCCTCTGTTCCTTCGCGTAGCTCTAGCTAGCCGCCGCACCATCGCCGCCATGACCGAGCTCTGTGCGCCGCTGGTGAGCTCCGTCGACGTGGCCGCGACCGTCGATGGCAGCGCCCAAACCAGAGCCGTGGTCCTGGTGCTTCCAGGAGCACGTAGCACACGCGCATGCGCCTCCTAGTGCCCCGCAGCCTCGATTCCATAAAGACCGAACTCCGGCGTCCGTTTTGTTGCTCGCCGCCGTCGAGCTAGCTCACCACCGGTCGGTCCAAGACCACCATTCGACACGGCGCTCTTCTAGCTTTCGAACGCAAGTGGAATCGCGTGAAACGATGCACCACAGCCGATTTTCGGCGACGCCCGAGCCTTTCCGCCGCGATTTTCGTCGCCGCCGGCGCATCGCTGGCCACCGGCCGATGTGGCACACCTGGGGCCACCCCTGGGTCACTGCCAGTTGGCCCCCTGGCCCCAGTTGACCACGCTGACCGTGGTCAACATGCTGACTAGGCGCAGCCCAGCCACTGACATGTGGGCCCCCCGGCTAATTAACCTAATTAAACATTTTAATAAATAAAAACAAATTAGTTATGCTAATGTCCCACTGACAGGTGGGCCCCCACTCTGTTTAATTAGTTTAGTTTAAACTTAAACGCTGGATTAGAGCAGAGTCTATGACACGTGGGCCCCATTGGTCACGTTTGACCTGGCCGGCCCCCTGTTGACTGCTGACGTCATTCATGCATCATGCTGACGTCACCCTGCTACTGTTTTGGATAATTCAGATTTAAATGATTAAATAAATTCTAGAAAATCAATTAAACTTTAGAAAATCATATCTTTTAATCCGTAACTCCGATGAAAATAATTTATATATGAAAAATGATCAGAAAAATGAGACGAATCCGAATACGCTACCCACATACCTGTTAGATGCCTCTAACTATCTGAACTTGCAACTTTTTGCCTGTTTCAGATAGATGAATAGTGCATGACCTTAATAAAATAATTCCAAACAAACTCCTAAAATAACTAAATGACTTGGACATGTCTTCAGGCAACCCTTCACTGCACGTTAGCATGGCCTACTCCGTGTTGCTTATGTTTGCTCTATATTTATACTGTTTCCTCCCCCTCTTCTCTCTCGATAGCCCCCGACACCACCGTCGTCCCCGAGGCCAACGCAGCTCCGGAGACCAAAGACACCATTGACAACCTTGCCCTTGCCGCCGAGCAACTAGGCAAGCCCCCCCCTTTGATCATCCCGATATCGCCCATTCTAATTTCCCATGCTTGCATTAGAATTGCTGCTGCTGCTGCTTTACCTATTCTGATGCATAGCCTGTTTATTGTAACCTGCTGTTGATAATTACATGCATATCCTAAACTGCTTAGTATAGGCTGGGTAGAGACCTATCAGTGACCCCACTAATCCTGACTGCCCCGCTGGATTATCTGAAGACCCGATCAACGGGATTGAAGACCAGGCCCCGACACCGCACATCACCCCCCTTAGTTGTAACGACACTGCAGCGTTACTATCGAGTGCCGAGGGTGAAACCTCTTGTAACACTTCGGATGTTAACTCTGTAGAGTAGCTATTCGGTCGTGGTCATCGAGGGTGATTCCTCCTTCACCGCTTCCGATAACGACGCCGTCGTACAACACCTCAAGTGTGAACCCAGTGAGGGTGATTCCTCCGAGTTCACCTTGACGGATACATCGAGTAGGAATCCAACAAGGGTGATACCTCGGATTCCCCTGATGTTATGGACACACGGATACCTGGACTTGACACTGTTACTTGGATAGGTGGGTCAACCCTGAGGGGTAACCGCGTGCGCCTGAGAGGCGAGTGTTGTGAAGACGGGTGCCTGTATGGTGCCCGAGTGATGAAGGCCGGGCATTCTTAACCCTTGCAGCAAGTCCTCGAGACGGGGCGACGGGGTCACATCTTTCGTGAGTCTCTGCTCGTTACCGCAAGCCCAAGGTACTAACGATTTGGATATTTGATCCGAGCAGGCCTCTGGCCTGATAGCACTAACCATCACGTGGGCATAGTATGGGCGTTCTGCATCGTAGCATCAGCCGACAGTTCTGTCAGACGTCCAGTTCAGCATTGTGGCACGGTCGGATCGTATCGACCCTCCGAGGCGGTGCTGGTATCCACCCTGCACACAACGACCCGGAGTGCACAGGGCGATGGCCCAAGACCCCTGAGTGCTTAGGATGTAGACCGGCGGGGACCTCTCTGCTGAACTTTAGGTAGGGCTGCGGTGTATCGTTTGGCCGAGGCCGGGCATGACCCAGCAAAGTGTGTCTGGCCGAAGTTAATCGAGCGTGTTGGGTAAGTTGGTGCACCCCTGCAGGGAAGAAAACTTCTATCGATAGCCGATCCTACGGTAAAGGACACTCGGAGTTGTATCCTGATTGATACAATTTAGAACTGGATACTTGGATACTATGGCTCTGGGATTGCTTCTCGCAGGGAGTCGAGAAGGGATCTCCGGACGAGGTTCATGACTGTATGGCTCTGGGATTGCTTTCTCGCAGGGAGTCGAGAAAGGATCTCTGGGTGAGGTTGAGACTTAATGATACTGCTACATTATATTGTACTGTCTACACTCTTCTATTGCTGCAAGACCGATGAAGATGCTAGTCTTCGATAGGACTAGGCCTTCTCTCTATCCTGGCATTTCTGCAGCCCAGTCCACATATACAGCCTCCCATTGAAAATGTTGCATATGTAGTGTAGATCCTTGCTTGCTGAGTACTTCTGAGTACTCACGGTTGCTTTGTTTTCCTTTTCTCCCCATACCAGTTTGTCGTGACCAGATGACGGAGCCCCCTGAGACAGATGCCCCGTCGATCGACTACTACTACTACCCCGAGGATGGATACTACGACGAGTTGGATGACGACCAGGAGTAGGATCGGAGGGTCCCAGGCAGGAGGCCTACGCCTTTCGATCGTAGTGTTTTATTTTGCCCCGCATTTTTAAAGGCCCTTCTGTTTCTCTTTTAATATCTGTACTCAGATATCTGATGCTTCAGCTGACGCTTGTTCGCAAGCTTATGTATTCGAGCCCTCGAGGCCCCTGGCTTGTAATATAAAGCTTGTATGACTTTATTTCTGTTTTAGAGTTGTGTTGTGATATCTTCCCCTGAGTCCTTAGGCTTGATCGTGTGCATTTGCGTGTATGATTAGTGCACGATTAGGCCGGGGGCGTCACAAGTTGGTATCAGAGCCGACTGACCGTAGGAACCCCCCTTTCCAACTCCTTGGCCGAAGTTGAGTCTAGTAACCGAAAACTATTTTACTAACTTGGTTGTGTGGCTTACGGGCCCATGTCGCCAATTGGGTGGTATTAGTATCTTTTATTCCTCATCTATACTCTGGGACTCTGATCTCTCATCTATTCGGGTTAAAACTTTACTAACTCCAACATTAGGTTCTCGTGATCACATCCACCCGGTGTTCTGAAAATTTCCCCCCTTCCTTCAAGAATTGCGGGCCAGGTTCTGTTCGCAGGATCCTCTTATCGAGGGCATCCTGTTTTATCACTTGCAGATTCCTCGCTCCAATAGTTTTCTCCGACGTTGATGTAGCCTTTGCTATGTCTCGTTGAGTACTTCCTTGCCGCGTGCCTGCGCGCAGCCTAGATGTCTAGCCCTCCCCTTTCAGCTGTCGTATTGCCGGATTGTAATCGAGGCTATGTGTGGATTCGAATGTCTTGTGCAAATATGATGAAGTGTCTACTGCACCTCCTTCTGTTGTGCGTGTTACTTCATGAATCATTCCATACACCTGCAGTTCTTCTTGCTAAACTGCCCCTGTTGATTTGGCAGGATGGCGGACGATCCTCCACCTCCACCTTATATTGCCGCAATGATGCAGCAATTTGAACTGAACCGTCAGGTTATGACTGGGATATTGGCTCAGTTCCCAAACCAGAATACTCAGCAACAATCTGCTCCAATAACTCTGTCAGAATTCGTGCGCCTCAATTCGTCCACTTTTCGCAGCTCGACTGATCCAATGGATGCTGATGATTGGCTCTGTGACATTGCCTTCCAGATGAAGTCGGCCAATGTTATCCCTGACAGTTACGTCACCTATGCGATGTATCACCTGAGGGGATCAACTGCTCAATGGTGGGAAAGCCACAAGGGTATGTTGCCTGCTGAAACTGTAACCACTTGGCAGGAATTTCAGTCAGCTTTTCATGCACGTTACATTCCTCAAGGTCTGATGGACCAGAAGAAGCAGGAGTTCCGTAAACTCTCTTAGGGTAAAATGACTGTGGATGAATATCAGAGGAAATTCCTTGAATTATCACGCTATGCTGTGGATGACGTAGACACCGACACTCGCAAGCAGGAGAAATTCCATGAAGGACTGCGTACAGATATAAACCTCGCACTTGCTGTCCTTGATTTTGCAGACTTCGCAATGCTTGTCAGCAAATCTTTCCAAGTTGAAACAGCTCTGACTGAGTACCAGGAGTCGCTCAAGCGCACTCATGAAGCTGGCTCATCCTCGGGTCAGCCTGTTCAGAAGCGTCGAGTGTGGATCCCGCACAATGTTCATCACCGACCTGCTCCAACACCAAGGCCGTCTTATGTTGCACCTCATCTGCCTTCACCGCCGAGACAGCTTACGGCTCATGATGGACCGCCTGATGCTATGGCTTCCCCTCAAGTTGCGCCATGTCCTTCTAGTGGTCGTAAGAAGGGTTGTCGAAACCGCCGATTCAGAAACTGTAATACCATACCGTCTGCTGTTGTGCTTGGCTATGCCAATCACGTCAATGCTGAAAAGGCTCAGAAGGAACCGACTATCGTGCTGGGAACACTCTCTGTGAATTCAGTAACAGCCTCTGTTCTCTTCGATTCAGGAGCATCGCATGCTTTTGTGTCCCAACAATTTGCTCAGTCACATGAGTTATACTTGGAAGAATTACCCACTCCTCTAATGGTTCAGTCTCCGAGATCCAAGTGGCAAACCACAATGCTAAGCCCTCACAACCACATCGAGATTGGAGGTCTACTTTTTCTGGTTTCTCTCATTGTACTTGGACCTTCCGACATAGACATTATTCTCGGTATGGACTGGTTGACAGCCCATAATGCTTTGATTGACTGTGCTACTAAGACAGTCCAGCTCACACACACTAGTAGAAAACAGGGCTTTTGTCCCGGTTCCAGAGGGCCTTTAGTCCCGGTTCTGAAACCGGGACAAAAGGGTCGGGACTAAAGCCTCGGACCTTTAGTCCCGGTTCGCTTACGAACCGAGACTAAAGGGGCTCCACGTGGCCGCCTGCCGGAACACCAACCGGGAATAAAGGAATTTTTTTGGAAATTTTTTTTTTGAATTTTTTTTTCTGATTTTCAAATCTTTGAATTATTTGACAATTTAATCTCTAATCACCCCTCCCTCCTCACTGCTTCAGAATTTAATCTCTAATCTCTAATCAGCAGTCATTCCAAATCGTCTAACTTCCCGGCCGGTCACCCATCCTCTCACTACTCCAGCCTGAGCACGCTTAACTTTCGAGTTCTATTCCCCCTAGTTTCCAAGTCTGCACTTGTTGTTTTCCTAACAATACTAAGTTGTCAATCCTATTAACCCTTAGGAGTTGAACTTGAGCATTAAGCACCGTTTGAGTTTGAAACTATTATTCTAAAAATCAATAATTATTTAGTAACACTAATATTTCTTGAATAAGTAGTTTGACCATAGTTTGACCACAGTTTGACCAGATTTGACCATAGTTTGACCAAAATTCAAAAAAACTAAAATAATTATTTAGTAACACTAATATTTCTTGAATACGTAGTTTGACCATAGTTTGACCACAGTTTGACCAGATTTAACCAAAATTCAAAAAAAAACTGAAATTTGAGCATAACTTTTTTTCCTTTATGAATTTGAGGATTCTAAAAATTGCAAAACCGCCTTTTTACTTTTCGTGCTGATTTTTTTGATATATTATGCAGTTTTTTTTGACATCGTATGCAAAAGATATGGCCGTTTTACTTTTTCATAACACTTTTTTTGTAAAACATGTCCAAATTTAAGTTTTTTAATTTTCCTAACTAGTAGATGTAGTAACATAACTACATCTCAAAGGAGCAAAAAGAATTAAATTAAAAACTATTTTTAAACTCAAATTATTCACAATCTAGGATTTGAAGCAAATTTGAACAAATTTATATTTAAATCATTCAAATTTGAAAACTAATGGCACAAACAGAAACTAGACAAAATTTTGAATCTAATGCAAAAAGAATCACTCAAAAACATCAAATATCCTAAAAGATATAAGCAATTTAAGACAGAAACTAAACACAAAGAACAAATGGAAAAACAAAAAAAAATTCAAAACCCCTTTAGTCCCGGTTCGTGGCTCCAACCGGGACTAAAGGTGTAACCTTTAGTCCCGGTTGGAGCCACCAACCGGGACTAAAGCCTCAACCCCTTTAGTCCCAGTTCGTGGCTCGAACCGGGACTAAAGGTCTGACCTTTAGTCCCGGTTTGAGCCACGAACCGGGACTAAAGGGCATCGCACCCTTTAGTCCCGGTTCGTGGCTCGAACCGGGACTAAAGGTCCCATTTGAACCGGGACTAATGCCTGCCAAGCGCCCTAGCCGCTCGAACCGGGACTAATGCTCACATTAGTCCCGGTTCATAATGCAACCGGGACTAATGCTCCGATCCGGCTGTGACGAAAGCCCTGTTTTCTACTAGTGACACCCTTCTGGTCAGGTGATCAATTACTCAGCCCGAATAGCTCAGGATGCTGAAAGCCAGATATATGTTCTAAATGCAATGAATGCTTCACCTCTTGAAGGCATCGAGAATGTTCCAGTTGTTCGTGATTTTCAAGATGTATTTCCAGAAGAACTTCCAGGAATACCCCCTGCTAGAGCTGTTGAGTTCGTCATCGACTTGAAGCCAGGCACTACCCCTATTGCGAAGCGTCCTTATAAGATGCCTCCGCATCATCTTCTCGAGCTTAAGGAGGAAATCGACACGTCACTTAAGAAAGGTTTCATCCATCCCAGTTCCTCTGCTTGGGGAGCACCTTCACTCTTTGTTAAGAAGAAGGATGGAACTAACCGATTGGTTCAGGATTATCGGCCCATTAACCAAGCAACAATTCAGAACAAATATCCGCTTCCTCGGATCAATGATTTGTATGATCAACTTGCCGGTTCCTCAGTATTCTCTAAGCTTGATTTGAGGTTGGGTTATCATCAGATCCGTGTCCGTGAAGAGGATATTCTGAAGACTGCATTTGTTACTCGTTATGGCTCCTATGAGTACACTGTCATGTCATTTGGCTTAACAAATGCTCCAGCCACATTCTCCCGTCTGATGAATTATATCTTCATGGATTACCTCGACAAATTTGTCGTGGTATATCTAGATGATATTCTGGTATATTCGAAGAATAAGGAAGAACATGCCGAACACCTCCGTCTTGTACTGGAATGGCTCCGAGAACACCAGTTGTATGCCAAATACTCCAAATGTGAATTCTGGCTTTCTGAAGTAACGTATCTTGGTCATGTGATTTCCAAGGATGGAATTGCTGTTAACCCAGAACGAGTTCAGTCTATTCTTGACTGGACTCCTCCGAAGAACGTCAAGCAAGTGAGAAGTTTTCTCGGCCTTGCAAGCTATTGCCATCGGTTTTTTGAGAATTTTTCTAAGATTGCTAAGCCCCTGACTGATCTGCTTCACAAGGGCGTTAAATTTGAATGGACAGAAAATTGTCAGGAAAGCTTTCAAACACTCAAAGACAAGCTAACATCTGAACCAGTACTATCTCCTCCAGATACCCGCAAAGACTTTGTGATTTATTGTGATGCATCCCGTGAAGGATTAGGCTGTGTCCTAATGCAAGAGCGTAAGGTGATTGCTTATGGCTCTCGTCAGTTGCGCCCGCATGAAGAGAATTATCCGGTACATGATTTAGAACTAGCTGCTGTCATCTATGCACTGCAGTTGTGGCGACATTACTTTCTCGGTAATCGTTGCGAGATCTACACGGATCATAAAAGTCTGAAGTACTTGTTCACTCAACCATCTCTAAACCTCCGTCAGCAAAGATGGATGGAGGCCATTGCGGACTATGATTTTGGTATTTCCTACACCCCTGGCAAGGCTAACGTGATGGCTGATGCCTTAAGCCGCAAGTCCTATTGCGACAACCTCATGGTTAGGCGAGCTCAGCCTCGTCTTTTTGAAGAACTACGCAAGCTGAATCTGCGTATTGTTCCACAGGGCTCTCTAAATAACCTTGTGATACAACCAGATCTTGAGAAAGCTGTTAAGAATGCGCAAGCTAAAGATGCTGAAATTGATCTCATGAAGGAAAATCTTCACCATGAAAAGTACAGGGATTTCTCGCTGTCTGAAGATGGAACCTTGTATTTCAGAAACCGCATTGTCGTACCTCGCTTCGAACTTATGACCGACAAGGTCATGAAGGAGGCACATGATACCCCGCTGTCTATTCATCCGGGTAGCACCAAGATGTATCGTGATCTCCGTCAAAGGTACTGGTGGTCTAAAATGAAGCAGGACATTGCCCGATATGTTGCTGAATGTGATGTGTGTCGTCGCGTTAAAGCAGAACATCAGAAGCCGGCTGGAATTCTGCAACCACTTCCTATTCTTCTATGGAAATGGGATAAGGTTCAGATGGATTTCGTTACAGGACTTCCCAGGTCACAGAAGGGTCACGATGCTATTCTTGTCGTCGTCGACCAACTCTCTAAAGTTGCACACTTTCTACCCGTCAAGGAGACGATCATTGCGAATCAGTTAGCAGAATTGTATATCTCCAGAATTGTTTCCCTCCACGGTATTCCGAAGGAGATCAGTTCAGACCGTGGTGGCCTTTTCACTTCCAAGTTCTGGGAAAGTTACCAAGAAGCTATGGGAACTCATATTACCTGGAGTTCAGCTTATCACCCCCAATCCCAAGGCCAAATCGAGCAAGTAAATCAAGTAATTGAAGACATGCTTCGGGCTTGTGTTATTTCTTTCGGCAAGAAGTGGGAAGAATCTCTTCCATATGCCGAATTCTCTTACAATAACAGCTATCAAGCCAGCTTGAAAATGGCTCCCTTCGAGGTACTCTATGGACGTAAGTGTCAAACCCCTCTGAATTGGTAAGAAACTGGGGAACGACCACTCGTGGGACCGGACATTATTCAACACGCCGAAGAACAAGTTCGTATCGTTCGAGAAAATCTCAAGGCGGCTCAGGACCGCTAGAAGAGCAACTATGATCGCAAACGATGGGGTTTGACTTATCAACCTGGTGATCATGCTTATCTGCGAGTCACTCCTACGAAGGGCACACACCGTTTTGGAATCAAGGGCAAGTTAGCTCCACGCTACATTGGTCCTTTCCGCATAATTGCTAGGCGTGGTCAGGTGGCATATAAATTGGAATTGCCGCCACAATTCTCTCATGTCCACGACGTCTTCCATGTGTCGCAACTTTGTCGTTGCTTCAAGGAATCTTCGCACCGAGCTGTGGATCACGAGATGCTCGAATTGCAAGATGATCTATCTTATAAGGAGCATCCGATCCGCATTCTCGATGAAGCTGAACGTCGGACCCGTCAGAAGGTTACCAAGTTCCTCAAAGTGCAGTGGTCAAATCATACTGAAGATGAAGCCACTTGGGAACGCGAGGATAATCTTCCTGCGGAATACCCCGAACTTTTTCCTTCTACTTCTTAATTCTCGGGACGAGAATTCTTGTTAGTAGAGGAGATTTGTAACACCCCCAGTGGTTAACTACAGTAACCACCCTTTTGATTATGCCATGTCATCATGATCAACAGTGCTTAATCAACATTAGTATCATATCTCTTTTCAAATTTAAATTCAAATGGAAATTAAACAGAAAGTGAAAATAAAAGTTGTTCAAATTTGAAAACTAAATTGTTCATAATATTGTAAATAATCCAGAGACCATTCTAAAATTTTAACCAATAATTAATAAATTAATTAAGAGACTCTAACAGTAGCAAAACAGCACTATGTAATACCTTTTTAATTAAATAAAATCCCAAATGAAACCTTTGTGCTCAAAACCATTTTGTTGCAGTGGCATATAATGCACCATGTTTGTTTGGGCCAGTCTCATATTTTACAAAAGTCCAGAAGTAGCCTAGACATTTTTTGCAAAAACAGAAAAGAAATGAATAAAAGAAAAACAGAAAATAGAAAAAGGAAAAAGAAGAGAAAAAGAAAAGACTCACTGTGCCTGGGCCGCAAGTGCACAGTGCGGCCCAGCCCACCGCAAGTCGTCCCTTTCCCCCGCACTGCTCACCCCCCCCTCCTCCCGCGCCCCGCTGTCGAACGCTCTGCGTGCGCGCGCGCCCCCGAGCCCGGCCCCCCTCCCTCACTACACGACAGCGCGTCCCCGCGCTCGCCGTGGATAAAGGGGAGAGCCCCGTGCACCCTGGCCCCCCTGGCTCTCCCTCGCTCACTCCCACTCGCTCTCCCTCGCCTCCCCATCTCAACCGAACGCCACCGCCGACGCGCCGTCATCACCACCGCGGCCACCGGCGTTCCCGAGCCCGGCAGATGTGTCTGGGTGGTGCGCCGCTGACCGCTTCTTCCTCATCGATGGACGGCAGGAGCTGAGGTGCACCGGAACTCGCGAATCGAGCCGGCCCATGTATACGACACCTCCGGCGATCACCGTCGATTTTGCCTCGTCTCTGCGCTCCCGTTCACTCGAGGGCCACCGTGTGCCGCATTGTAAGCCCCAGCTCCCCTTCTGTTCCTTCGCGTAGCTCTAGCTAGCCGCCGCACCGTCGCCGCCATGACCGAGCTCTGTGCGCCGTTGGTGAGCTCCGTCGACGAGGCCGCGACCGTCGATGGCAGCACCCGAGCCCAGAGCCGTGCTCCTGGTGCTCCCAGGAGCATGTAGCACACGCGCACGCGCCTCCTAGTGCCCCGCTGCCTCGATTCCATCGAAGAACGAACTCCGGCGTCCGTTTCGTCGGTCGCCGCCGTCGAGCTAGCTCACCACCGGTCGGTCCAAGACCACCATTCGACGCGGTGCTCTTCTAGCTTTCGAACGCAAGTGGAATCGCGCGAAACGATGCACCACAGCCGATTTCCGGTGACGCCCGAGCCTCTCCGCCGCGATTTTCGTCGCCGCCGGCGCATCGCCGGCCACCGGCCGACGTGGCACGCCTGGGGCCACCCCTGGGTCACTGCCAGTGGGCCCCCTGGCCCCAGTTGACCACGCTGACCGTGGTCAACGTGCTGACTAGGCGCAGCCCAGCCACTGACATGTGGGCCCCCCCCCGGCTAATTAACCTAATTAAACATTTTAATAAATAAAAACAAATTAGTTATGGTAATGTCCCACTGACAGGTGGGCCCCCACTCTGTTTAATTAGTTTAGTTTAAACTTAAACGCTGGATTAGAGCAGAGTCTATGACACGTGGACCCCATTGGTCAGGTTTGACCTGGCCGGCCCCCTGTTGACTGCTGACATCACCCTGCTACTGTTTTGGATAATTCAGATTTAAATGATTAAATAAATTCCAGAAAATCAATTAAACTTTAGAAAATCATATCTTTTAATCCGTAACTCCGATGAAAATAATTTATATATGGAAAATGATCAGAAAAATGAGACGAATCCGAATACGCTATCCACATACCTGTTAGATGCCTCTAACTATCTGAACTTGCAACTTTTTGCCTGTTTCAGATAGAAGAATAGTGCATGACCTTAATAAAATAATTCCAAACAAATTCCTAAAATAACTAAATGACTTGGACATGTCTTCAGGCAACCCTGCACTGCACGTTAGCATGGCCTGCTCCGTGTTGCTTATGTTTGCTCTATATTTATACTGTTTCCTCCCCCTCTTCTCTCTCGATAGCCCCCGACACCGCCGTCGTCCCCGAGGCCGACGCAGCTCCGGAGACCGAAGACACCATTGACAACCTTGCCCTTGCCGCCGAGCAACCAGGCAAGCCCCCCCCCCCCTTGATCATCCCGATATCGCCCATTCTAATTTCCCATGCTTGCATTAGAATTGCTGCTGCTGCTGCTGCTTTACCTATTCTGATGCATAGCCTGTTTATTGTAACCTGCTGTTGATAATTACATGCATATCCTAAACTACTTAGTATAGGCTGGGTAGAGACCTATCAGTGACCCAACTAATCCTGACTGCCCCGCTGGATTATCTGAAGACCCGATCAACGGGATTGAAGACCAGGCCCCGACACCGCACATCACCCCCCCTTAGTTGTAACGACACTGCAGCGTTACTATCGAGTGCCGAGGGTGAAACCTCTTGTAGCACTTCGGATGTTAACTCTGTAGAGTAGCTATTCGGTCGTGGTCATCGAGGGTGATTCCTCCTTCACCGCTTCCGATAACGACGCCGTCGTACAACACCTCAAGTGTGAACCTAGTGAGGGTGATTCCTCCGAGTTCACCTTGACGGATACATCGAGTAGGAATCCAACAAGGGTGATACCACGGATTCCCCTGATGTTATGGACACACGGATACCTGGACTTTACACTGTTACTTGGATAGGCGGGTCGACCCTGAGGGGTACCCGCGTGCGCCTGAGAGGCGAGTGTTGTGAAGACGAGTGCCTGTATGGTGCCCGAGTGATGAAGGCCGGGCATTCTTAACCCTTGCAGCAAGTCCTCGAGATGCGGGCGACGGGGTCACATCTTTCGTGAGTCTCTGCTCGTTACCGCAAGCCCAAGGTACTAACGATTTGGATATTTGATCCGAGCAGGCCTCTGGCCTGATAGCACTAACCATCACGTGGGCATAGTATGGGTGTTCTGCATAGTAGCATCAGCCGACAGTTCTGTCAGACGTCCAGTTCAGCATTGTGGCACGGTCGGATCGTACCGACCCTCCGAGGCGGTGCTGGTATCCACCCTGCACACAACGACCCGGAGTGCACAGGGCGATGGCCCAAGACCCCTGAGTGCTTAGGATATAGACCGGCGGGGACCTCTCTGCTGAGCTTTAGGTAGGGCTGCGGTGTATCGTTTGGCCGAGGCCAGGCATGACCCAGGAAAGTGTGTCCGGCCGGAGTTAATCGAGCGTGTTGGGTAAGTTGGTGCACCCCTGCAGGGAAGAAAACTTCTATCGATAGCCGGTCCTATGGTAAAGGACACTCGGAGTTGTATCCTGATTGATACAATTTAGAACTGGATACTTGAATACTATGGCTCTGGGATTGCTTCTCGCAGGGAGTCGAGAAGGGATCTCCGGACGAGGTTCATGACTGTATGGCTCTGGGATTGCTTTCTCGCAGGGAGTCGAGAAAGGATCTCTGGGTGAGGTTGAGACTTAATGATACTGCTACATTATATTGTACTGTCTACCCTCTTCTATTGCTGCAAGACCGATGAAGATGCTAGTCTTCGATAGGACTAGGCCTTCTCTCTATTCTGGCATTTCTGCAGCCCAGTCCATATATACAGCCTCCCATTGAAAATGTTGCATATGTAGTGTAGATCCTTGCTTGCTGAGTACTTCTGAGTACTCACGGTTGCTTTGTTTTCCTTTTCTCCCCATACCAGTTTGTCGTGACCAGATGACGGAGCCCCCTGAGACAGATGCCCCGTCGATCGACTACTACTACTACCCCGAGGATGGATACTACGACGAGTTGGATGACGACCAGGAGTAGGATCGGAGGGTCCCAGGCAGGAGGCCTACGCCTTTCGATCGTAGTGTTTTATTTTGCCCCGCCTTTTTAAAGGCCCTTCTGTTTCTCTTTTAATATCTGTACTCAGATATCTGATGCTTCCGCTGACGCTTGTTCACAAGCTTATGTATTCGAGCCCTCAAGGCCCCTGGCTTGTAATATAAAGCTTGTATGACTTTATTTATGTTTTAGTGTTGTGTTGTGATATCTTCCCATGAGTCCTTAGGCTTGATCGTGTGCATTTGCGTGTATGATTAGTGCACGATTAGGCCGGGGGCGTCATATCCCGCGCGCCAAAACTCGCTGCGGATAGGGTGCGAGCTCGGTTCGGCCTCCCATCTCGTGAATCTAAAGGTTGAGGGCGAACTTTTGCCACGCCCCGCAAAAATTTTTACGGGTCGGGCAGAATTTTCCGCGTCGACCCGTATTTTGACGGTTATTTTGCGGGTCGCGGTGTTATACGGGGTCTGCTAGAGATGCTCTTAGCGTTGTAAAACATCTGGTTTCTCTTAATAATATTTTTACAGTATCGGTGCTCATAGAGAGGATTATGACCCAGGACGAAAGTACCTTCTAGGAGTTTTGTGAGTACCCTCGCTAAACAAGATGCTTATTATGTACTTGCACTTCTCATATTATCCAGGACATGCCAACGGGAAACATATGATGCCCTTCAAACCAAGTCCATAATTACACATTTACAATATGCTGAAAGATAAAGATGGCCGGTATGGTGTGATCTCAATCGGATGCTCTTTTTTCGATAAAGGGTGGATTTTATTGCCTTAAAATGGAGCATCAAAAGAATACAACCACGAAGAATACACACCCGGCCTCTGTATAACTAGGATGCACACAACCAACACCTACGCACGCACATAAAAACACGCCGGCAAATAGCAAAGTCATATAAATCCAAAACTATGCATAGGCGAGGAAAAAGAAAACCCAAAGCGATCTGATCCGTGATCGGCAAACTACAACAATGACCATATCTGCACCAACCATCTTATGACATCACATAAACGACGATGTTCTTCGACAGCAACGCCTTCAGGAAGGGAGTGACGCTCAAGCGTCATCGCTATCGGATCCAACCACCTACGTCCAGAATCTAGGTTTTCATCCTTAAAAATCAGTCTGAGCATATCCGAGCAATGCCTTCAACAAGGTAACGACGTAGAAACATCGTCATTGCCAGATATAACCAACTTGGGTAAAGACCTAGGCTTTCACCCTGGAGCTCGAGACTGGGTGCTCGAGTAACAGCACCATCGAAGCGAACACAATCTTTTCATTTGAAATAAAATATGTCAGTGGTGCACGTACATACGATCGCTTCAATCCTCGATCTCAGGAATTCCAACCACTCAACCACTGCGTTTGGCAATGGTATTTTGATCTTTATATCTAGAAGCAAATAGTTAAATATGAAAATACCACATTTGTGTTGTTTTTCTATTTCTCAATCCAAGACGAAAAAATAAAAGCAAATAATTAACTAGGGAAATACTGAGAGAGATGTCGTTTTGATCCTGTGTCTCAATAATTTGCTCCATTGCAGATCATCAGATAATGTTTTTCAGGGGAAAATATATTTAAAAAATTATCAGATAATGTTAGTGTATTAGCACACACCAACCTCAAGATCCCTGAGCAAATCTCTTCTTTTTATCGAAGGACCGGTGTTTATTCATTCTTATCCATCCGTAGGACATTTGATTGATTCTTTTTTCCTGCCAAGGAAATAGTGAGTTTTATTCCCTGAAATAGGATCACAATTAATCAAAGTTTAGGAAAAACCTATAAATCCTTGGATGGAGCTCACTGATAGTCCCGCGTGTTGATTGAGAGTTAGCTAATTTCCAATCGAACGGATTAGCAGATCTGTAACGCGCTAGTTAATAAAGTATTTTTTGCGCAGTAACTTGGAAATATTGTTTCTCAGATAATGTCTGGCAAATACTTTGACCATTTTATTTGTTTCTCTAGTTACTTGTATGCCCGGTGTGGATGAGTTACTTACTTGCGCACCCTTCTCGATTTTTCTTACCCTGGCTGGGCTAGTTCTCAGACGACGGTTCAGTAGAAAAACCAATGTTTTAAATAGCGGGCTATGGAAAATAGCGGCGGGCCTCCAAATCAGCTATAGCGAGCTATAGCAGGCTATAGCGGGCTATTTGTGAAGGCGGCCATTTAGCAGCATCCTGCTAAAAAGGCTATAGCGAAGCTATAGCCGGCTATTTAAAACTATGAGAAAAACAAATAGTTCCAATGCATGAGGTGCATGGTTAGTGACATCTTGCTACTTTACTGTTGCCACCTGGTAATACTAGCAACCCAACCAACTAAAGCGTAACTAATTGTCAATGAGCATTGTTAACTAGTACGATTTGTCGGAGCGAACGATTATTGGCCCGAAGTCTACGCACGCAACATATCAAAATATCCATGTTGCTGTTTTGGTTGCCAGTTTAGACTATGCTAACTTGGTGCATGATGAGTGCCAGTACTTGATTAATTTTGCTTAGCTCATCATGCACTCTCTATACTTTAAGAGATTTGGAATGATACGGTGACGATTATGTATGTGCAGGTCTCCTTCGCCCAGGATACTTTCAGTCTCTATCTCACTACTAGAAATTGGACTTTTGTTGTTTTTTGCTGGGAGGGCTTTTCCATCACAAGAGCATGCTGGCCAAAAAATATATCGTTTTCTTCTCCGTTATTATGTCACCTGTTTGGAATTGGTTGCATGCCTCCATTTTTCACAAAGAGAGAAGTGCAACTCCTTGTCTCTCAAATTATCAATAAGTATGGTTTTTTGTCTCAGAACTTTTTTCTAACTTTTACCCTAAACTTTACCCAAATGATAACGCCCACACGTGTGGCATATTTGTACATCACCCACACGTCTTGATCCACGTTGATTCTGTTTTGCACGAATCCTAAAAGAATCTGTTAGAATCTGAGTGCCACGTGGGCATCATCGTTTGTGTGGGCGTTGGAGAGTTCGCCCACACACCCCGCAGCACGCGGTTTGCCAGCTGTGCTGTGTGGGCGAACTAGTTTCTGCCCACACAGCCACCACCTAGTCCACGCGCGTGTGGGGGAATTATTTTTCGCCCACACGACACTCGTACGTTGTTGGATGACAACTGCAGTTGTGCGTACGTGGCAACTAGGTAAACACACAGGGCAACTATGATTCGTTGCTAGACGTCAACTGCAGTTGCGCATACGTGGACAACCAGGATAAACACACATGACAACTGAGATTAACCATACATGACAACTATGGTTGGACCACACGTGGCAACTAGGTAAACACACATGGCAACTATTATTTGACCATATGTGGCAAGTAGTTAATCACACACAGCAACTATGGTTTGATTACACGCGGCAACTACCATAAATTAGATATGGCAAACTATTGTTAACCAAAACAGAGAGAGTTGTTATGCTTTTACAACTGCATTTGCCATCTCGGATAACTACATCTGCCATCCCGGATGGCAACTAAATCGTCATCCCGCGGGTACCTAACGTAGTTGCGCCAGGACGTGTGGGCATATTTGCTTCGTGCCACATGCGCGGGGTGGAGATGAGTAGTACTTGTTGGGCGTGTGGCACGAAGTAGCTGCGCCCACACGTGTGGGCAATTCTAATGTTCGCCCACACACAGCCCATGTGGGCTGTCTCCTGCTCACGCCACACACGGTGTATGGGTGAATGTCTAGTATGTCACACGTGTGGGCGTTATCAGGACCCAAACTTTATAATACCGTAAAGATTTGGTCCCTGACAGCGGTATTCCTTGATCTAATCTGGGATTGACCTGTTATGTCATGGTTTTGGCTACGCCACCACTATAAGGTGGAAATCAACCTATACGTGTAATTGACAAATCTCCTCCGCCTTTCCAGTGGCGGAGCGTGAGCAGCGGAACCTAGCCCCAAGGACAAGACGGGGG
This sequence comes from Thinopyrum elongatum, assembly GCA_011799875.1. Classification (NCBI taxonomy): domain Eukaryota; kingdom Viridiplantae; phylum Streptophyta; class Magnoliopsida; order Poales; family Poaceae; genus Thinopyrum; species Thinopyrum elongatum. Next base: position 22,216,304 of record CM022301.1, on the reverse strand, counting down.
CGCCATGGTGAGCAGGACGGAGTCGCGAGAATGCTGACGAGGCCGAGCCAAAGGTGAGTCGGAGCCCGCGATGATGTGGCTTGCCATGGGGTCGCATGCGGAGGAAAGTCGGAGAGTTTCACATCTTCGGGTGTTTTTTTTTTCTTTTTGTAACGATATCTTCTCGAACAGGAACTCATCGGAGGCATGGAGGCTGGACTTTGCAACACAGCGACGAGCAACAAGCTAGCTACATGCAAAAAAGAGAAACTAGCTCATGCACGAACTAGTATCACGCTGCATGCTTTTCTATTCTCTGACCATGTACACTAACAAAAACTATCATCTAGCTAGCAGCTGGACTGTACAACAGGATTAAACGACTGACATGTAAATGAGTGACGAGAGCTTGAGAGTGCATCGGCGTAATTCGGCTGGGGAGAAGTGTGTATTGTGTTGGAATTATGTGTCCTGTAACTATATTCAAATTACTTGAATTTTGTTAATATTTGAAATACCTCATTATGGAATTATACATGGAATTGGTTTAAATGTTTAGCATGGAATTGTTACTTGCTGGAATGTACTTAACACTAGTAGAAAACAGGGTTTTGGTTCAGGCCAGAAAAGGGCATTAATCCCGGTTCTCCTACGAACCGGAACCAATGGGTACATCAGTCCCGGTTCATGAGGTCAGGACGCCGGCCGGGCCTCGGGGCCATTGGTCCCGGTTCGTCTGACCCCTTTGGTCCCGGTTCCAGACACGAACCGGGACCAGAGGGCCTCGCTCCTGGTGCTGCCCTTTAGTCCCGGTTGGTGGCTGGAACCGGGACTAAAGAGTAGGCTGCTGTCCCGGTTCTAGCTACCAACCGGGACTAAAGAGATGCCTATATATACCCTCGCCCCTGCCCGCTCACTCCTCTGTTTTTTGGCGTGTGGGAGGTGTGTGCATGCGCTGCTCTGTCTCCCTTCTATGCATGCATATGAGGTGTTCGATGAAATGCCCGAGCCACACTTAAGCTTTCTCCTCTCCAAGCTCCATTTTCCTCAAGATTTGTTTAGGTTTGGCGGTCCGTCCCGTCCCATCCCCGTCCTCACCGCCGTCGATCGCCCGCGCCGATCTCGTCGCCGGCACCACCGTGGTGAGCCTCTTGTTCTTATCTTTTTTCTAAAAGAAAAAATTCTTACTTGTATGATTTAGATAGATATTTGTATAATTTTCTTACTTTTATTATTGTTTATATTATATAGTGCCATGGTTTTGGTATCCACTCCCGTCGGCCCTCGTCATGTCTATGATTCGGATGTGGTATATTATATTTTATAACTATTTGTTTCATTTAGTGTTTATGACAATTATGCCGACCAACGTGACATAGATGTTTTTATCTAGAAGGTATGTGAACCGAAATTCCAACCGACCCTCTTGTCGAGAGGTTAAATTTAGTTGAAAAAAATACAATTACTTGAAGAAAAAAGTGAAAAGAATTGAGGAGGAGAAGATGAAATTGGAGTTGCATGTTACGGATGTCATCGATGATCACTAGATCAAGATGGATGAAATGCGCTTGAAGATTAGAAAAATTAAAAAATATGCCATGGATACTGAGGCTTGGTATCATTATGCCGTTGAATCAATTATTACCTTAGTTGCGATTATGATCGCATTTGTTGTTGCATTGAAATATTTTACATAGTTTCAATGTATGTTTTAATTAGATGCTCTAGAGAGCTATATGTTGTTCAATGAGAACTATGTATGAACTTTATGTATTTATTTTTTCAGTAATAACATTTGATCACTACTGTACTTTGGTTTTAATGTGATGATGAACTTGTATTAATTTGGTCACTTCTCTATTCATGATGTTCTGTAATGGTTTTTGATACACTTAATTATATAATGCACGCAGATGAACCGGCAATGGATATACGGTGACAGACGCACCTCCGAGTACATTGAGGGCCTGCATAATTTTCACGAAGTGGCTGAGGCAAACAAGCATAATGGTTTTATGTATTGTCCATGCCCTATCTGTGGGAATACGAAGGATTACTCTGACTCGAAAACCCTTCACGTCCACCTGCTTGAGAAGGGTTTCATGCCACACTATAATATTTGGACCAAGCACGAAGAAAGAGGGGTTATGATGGAAGACAACGAAGAATAAGAGGATGATGACAACTATCCGCCCCCTGAATACGGTTATACTGCAACGGGGGAAGCTGAAAATCAAGAGAAACCAGACGATGTGCCCGATGATGATCTTCGCCGGGTCATTGTTGATGCAAAGAGACAATGCCAAAATGAAAGGGAGAAGTTGAAGTTCGATCGCATGTTAGAGGATCACAAAAAAGGGTTGTACCCAAATTGCGAAGATGACAACACAAAGCTCAGTACCACACTGGAATTACTGCAATGGAAGGCAAACAATGGTGTATCTGACAACGGATTTGGGAAGCTACTAAAAATATTGAAGAAGAAGCTTCCAAAGGATAACGGATTGCCTGACAGTACGTACGAAGCAAAGAAGGTTATATGCCCTCTAGGATTGGAGGTGCAGAAGATACATGCATGCCCTAATGACTGCATCCTCTACCGCGGTGAGTACGAGAAATTGAACGCATGCCCGGTATGCGGTGCATTGCGGTATAAGATCAGACGAGATGACCCTGGTGATGTTGAGGGCGAGCGCCCCAGGAAGAGGGTTCCTGCCAAGGTGATGTGGTATGCTCCTATAATACCACGGTTGAAACGACTGTTCAGAAACAAAGAGCATGCCAAGTTAATGCGATGGCACAAAGAGGACCGTAAGAAAGACGGGAAGTTGAGAGCACCCACTGACGGGTCGCAGTGGAGAAAAATTGAGAGAAGGTGGGTGGACTTTGCAGGTGACGCAAGGAACGTATGGTTTGGTTTAAGCGCAGATGGTATTAATCCTTTTGGGGAGCAGAGCAGCAATCATAGCACCTGGCCCGTGACTTTATATATCTATAACCTTCCTCCTTCGTTGTGCATGAAGCGGAAGTTCATTATGATGCCAGTGCTCGTCCAAGGCCCTAAGCAACCCGGCAACGACATTGATGTGTACATAAGGCCATTAGTTGAAGAACTTTTACAGCTGTGGAATGGAAAAGGTGTATATGTGGGATGAGCACAAACAGCAGGAATTTGACCTACATGTGTTGCTGTTTGTAACCATCAATGATTGGCCTGCTCTCAGTAACCTTTCAGGACAGACAAACAAGGGATACCACGCATGCACGCACTGTTTAGATGACACCGAAAGTATATATTTGGACAAATGTGGGAAGAATATGTACCTGGGACATCGTCGATTTCTTCCGACCAACCATCAATGTCGAAAGAAAGGCAAGCATTTCAAGGAAAAGAGACATCGTGGGAGTGGAGGGCAAGACAGACATGTCTGAAAATTATGAAAAGTTTCATGAAATTCCTCCCTTCAAAGTGAAGGCTGACCCAAGCACCCTGTTAAACGATGAAGATTATCCATGGTTAAGTCGCAATAAGCAAGGGACACGCGCGAAGAAAAAGTGAAGACTTTCTCTCCACAACTATTCTGATGATGGCTTTGATTACGCGAAGAAAAAATAAAATCCCCTTGTAGTAGATTAGTTTTCGTCCGAAACCGTGATACTTCGAAAGAGATTGTCCATTTTGTACACGAAGTGCATCCAGTTTTTACCGTAACCCTCTCAACTTTTTAGCACATGCTATGTGGGTGAAATGATGATAACATGCCAACTTTCAACCTTTTCAGAGTTCATTTGTAGTGCTTTTCAATTTCTGGGTCATTTAGCTAAAAAAATCAGTAAATGCATAAAAAATACCAAATGAAGTCAGAAATGGTTGAAAATTGATGATGTGGCTTTGAATGGTGCATGTTCAATGCACAAAAAGTCTGGAGTTGAAATAAGTTCAAAAAAATGAAATCCCTTTGTAGTAGATGAGTTTTCGTCCGAAACCGTGATACTTCGAAAGAGATTGTCCATTTTGTACACGAAGTGCATCCAGTTTTTGCCATAACCCTCTCAACTTTTTAGCACATGCTATGTGAGTGAAATGATGATACCATGCCAACTTCCAACCTTTTTAGAGTTCATTTGTAGTGCTATTCAATTTCAGGGCCATTTAGCTCAAAGAATGAACTAATAACAAAAAGAATGAACTAAAAAGCTTTTATAAAATTCCAATAGCAAAAAGAATGAACTAAAAAGAATCAATTAAATATAATATTCTTCAATAGCAAAAAGAATCAACTAAAAGGAATAAAAGTAATATTAACTAAAATTATGAAAGTATTTATTTGTTAAAAAGAATGAACTAAAAGGAATCAACTAAAATATTAAACAAAAAGATGAACTAAAAGAATCAACTAAAAAGAATGAACTGAAAAGAATCAACTAAAAAATTAACTAAAAAATGAACTAAAAAGAATCAAAAATAATTTAAACTAAAAAGAATCAAAATAATATTAACTAAAATTATCAAAGTATTTATTTGTTAAAAAGAATGAACTAAAAAGAATCAACTAAAATATTAACTAAAAATAATGAACTAAGAAAATCAACAAAAACATTAACTAAAAAGAATGAACTAAAAAGAATTTTCATAAAAAAAATGCTGCCTACTAGGCCACCACGGCCTGCATACGACTAGAAACCCATCTTTACATGGGCCAGGATGCATGCCCGCGGGCCCAGCAGGCCTAACAGGGCATGGACAAAGTTTAGGCATGTACTGCCTGCAATAGAGAGGAGTTCGATAGCAGGGTGGGAGTGGGGCTTATAAACCAGTCCACACGCCTCTCAACTAGCGAGGTGGGACTAAACATGTGGCTGCGGCAACACCAGCCCTTTGGTTCGGTTGGTGGCACCTGTAACACTCCTGTGTAATAAGCACTGTGACACTCTGCTAAGCATGCCTAGTCATCTTCATTTGCAGTGCCTAGTCATAGTGGATAATCAAAACAATTCAAATCTCTCTCTGAAAATTTATTCAAATTCAAAGTGGAAAAATAAAATTTGTTCAAAACAGAAACTATAATGTTCCATAAATAGAAAATAATTCATAGACAAATACAAATTGGTAACCAACATTAATGGGATTAATTAGTAACCCTAACAGCCTCAAACAGTGGCTGAAAACAATATTTGATAACCTTTTAAAATTAATACAAAATAAAATGAAATAGTATTTACCCCAAACTAGATTTTGGTGATAGGATATATTGCACTGTGATTTATGGGCTAGCTCACACATTTTACAAAACTCACTAAGTGCCCAACCAATTAGCTAAACAGGAAAAGAAAAGAAACAGAAAAGAGAAAATGGAAAAAGGGCCTAAAGATTTCACTGTGCACTTAAGCCTGCGCTACAGCGCCCAGCCCGGCCCACCTGGCGCTCGTCTCCCTCCTCCCGCATGCGTCAACGCGCGCGCGCATCTGACCGGCGCTCGTCACCGTGTCGATGATCCTGCGGTCCACCGGCGCCCTTAAGAGCTCGCCTGCGCGCCTCGCTCACTCCCCGCAACCCTAGCGCCCCCCATTCCCTCTCGTTCCCCCTCTCTGGTTCGATCTGGGCGGACGCCCGAAACCGCCGTCGCTCGATCCTGCGCTCTTCGTCGACCTCGCGCCTCGCCCCTATGACGTAACGCTCCGCCGTCGTCCTCCGCGTCGACCGGTCCAAACCGTTGGAGCCGGGAGCCCCTACATCAAGCCCCTCGAGCTCCTCTTCCTCCTTCGGTCGCCGCAGCTCCGGCGAGGATTCCGGCTCCGTCGCGCTTCCCCGAGCCCTCTGCCCAGACCCCACGCTTCCCCGGTGAGCCCCTGCGCCGAATGCGCCCTCCCTCTGCCCCTCTAGCGGCCTGTAGCGCTCGATCCATGATCGCCCGAACCCTCCGCCGCCTGTCCTCGTCGCCGGCGTGGCCACGGTGACCTTTTTGTCCCGTGCTTGCCACTATTGCGTTTGCCGCGTCGCATAGGCCCTGCCTCTCTCTTTAGATCGTTCGGTCGCGCCACTTTTGCCGTTTCCGTCGCACGCCCGAAGAACCTCGCCGCCGTTGAGCTGGAAGCGCTCAGCTCCGGCCACCACAGCCCCTCGCACCACCACCATTCGACGCGGCGCCGTCCCGCCGATCGAACGCACCTAACGTCGCTCCTTCGCGTGCCGTGTGGACGAAACCCGCGCCACTCCCGAGCCGTGCCGCCGTGTTGTGGCTCGCCGGAGTTAACTCCGGCGCGTCTCCGGCCGGTGCCGAGCTGGCGCCCACGTGGCATCGCCTGGGCCACTGACTGGTGGGCCCAGGGGCCCCCTTTGACCCCGTTGACTCGAGTCAACGCCGACGTGGCCTCCCTGTGTCTATGACATATGGGCCCCACCCCATTAAACGAATTAAATAAAAAGAATAAATAGTTAATTAATTAATACTTAATTAAATTGCTAATCACCCACTGACAAGCAGGCCCCACCTCTATATAAAATGTAATTAGATTAATTTAATCCTAGTTAACTACTGTGAGGATGACAGGTGGGTCCCACTGGACCCACTGGTCAGGTTTGACCAGTCAGCGAGTCTGTTGACTGCTGACGTCATCCCCATGCAATGCTGATGTCATATTCCTTTTCTGGAATTCTGTTAATTTAATTAAATTCAGAATATTGCTAAAAAACTTTAGAAAATAAACCGTAGATCGGATCAAAATACTTTGTACATGAAAGTTGCTCAGAACGACGAGACGAATCCAAATACGCGGTCCGTTCGTCCGCCACACGTCCCTAGCATAGTGAACATGCGACCGTCCCCCTCCGTTTCATCTGTTCAAAAATGTCAAACTTCGGGAAAACGTTCCCGGATGTTTTCCCTCTTCACTTATATCGTGTAGCACCGCGTCAGAACACCCCTAGCTCTGCGAATTGTCATGTCATGCTCTTGTTTTCTTTATATTTAATGTTTCCTCCCCCTCTTCTCTCTCGATAGAGCCCCGGAGGCCGACGCAGCTCCGGAGATCGACTACCCCTGACGACCTTACCTTTGCCACCGAGCAACCAGGCAAGCCCCCTCTTTGATCATCCCGATATCGCCCATTCTATTTTCTCATGCTTGCATTAGATTTTGCTATTGTAAATGATTGCTCCTATTCTGCTGCATAGCCTGTTTATTGTAACCTCCTATTGATACCTTCCTGTTCATCCTAAACTGTTTAGTATAGGCTGGTTAGAGACCCATGGGTGCCCCCCTTATTCCGACTGCCCCGTTGGATTATCAGAAGACCCGATCAACGGGATCGAAGACCAGGCCCCGGCACCGCACCTCACTTCCCCCTTAGTTGCTCGACACTACTGGGTTACTATCGAGTGCCGAGGGTGATACCTCGTCAGCACTTCTGATGATAACCTTGTAGATTAGTTAATCGGTCGTGGTCACCGAGGGTGATTCCTCCTACACCACCCCCGATAACGATGAAGTCGTGCAACACCTCAAGTGTGGACCTCGAGGGTGATGCCTCCTACGTTCACCTTGATGTTAAATCAGGTGGGGGTCCATCGAGGGTGATGCCTCGGATTCCCCCTTGATATGGTTGCCACACAGATGCCTTACATAACTAATGATACTGATACTCGGAAAGGCAGGTCGACCTGAGGGGTACCCGCGAATGATGGATAGTTACCCGTGAGTTATTTTACGAGGCGCGGCCGGGCATTCTTAGCCCTTGCAGCAAGTCTTCGAGACGGGGCAACGGGGTCACATCGATCGTGAGTCTCTGCTCGTTACCGCAAGCCCCTAGTCCACTAATGATTTGGATATTTGATCCGAGCCGGCCTATGGTCGGATAGCACTAACCATCACGTGGGAAGAGTTATGGGCACTCTGCATCGTAGCATCAGCCGAAAGCTCTGTCAGACGTCCAGTTCAGCATCGCGGCACGGCTGGGCCAGCGCCATATTGAGGGGTGGTACCTGGATCCGCCTGTGCGCAACGACCCGGAGGGCGAGGGGCGATGGCCCAGGACCCCCTTGCGCTTAGGAGGTAGACCGACGGGGACCTCTCTGCTGAGCTGTAGGTAGGGTTGCGGTGTATCGTTTGGCTGAGGCCGGGCATGACCCAGGAAAGTGTGTTCGGCCGGAGCTAAGCGAGCGTGGTGGGTAAGTTGGTGCACCCCTGCAGGGAAGAAAACTTCTATCGATAGCCGGTCCTACGGTAAAGGACACTCTGAGTTGTATCCCGATCGATACAACTAGAACTTGAGATGATTCCTGGATATGTAGCTCCGGGATCGCTTTCTTGCAGGGGGTCGAGGAAGGATCCCTGGGCGAGATTGTTACTTGACACAACCACTACTACTTTATACTGTGCTGATCTACTCTCTTCTATTGCTGCAAGACCGCTGAAGATGCTAGTCTTCGATAGGACTAGGACTTCTCTCTACTCTGGCATTTCTGCAGCCCAGTCCACATATACAGCCTTCCTTTGATAATGTTGCATATGTAGTGTAGATCCTTGCTTGCTGAGTACTTCGGAGTACTCACGGTTGCTTTGCTTTCTTTATTTTCCCCATACCAGTTTGTTGTGACCACATGACAAAGCCCCTGAGAAAGTTGCCCCCGCCGACGACTACTTCTACCACCCCGAGGATGGCTACTACTTCGAGATGGCTGACGACCAGGAGTAGGTTCGGAGGGTCCTAGGCAGAAGGCCTACGCCTTTCGATCGTAGCATTTTATTTTGCCCCGCCTTTCTAAAAGGCTTATCTGTTCCTCTGTAATATCTGTACTCAGATATCTGATTCTTCCGCTGATGCTTGTATGCCATTGAGCTATGTATTCTAGCCCTCGAGGCCCTGGCTTGTAATATAAAGCTTGTATGACTTTATTTATGTTTTAGAGTTGTGTTGTGATATCTTCAAGTGAGTCCTTAAGCTTGATCGTGTGCATTTGTGTAGGGTAATGCAGCAGAAAACAAAAATTTTCCGACCTACGCACCAGCCCAGGACCACTATGGAGACTGCATACAAGGTTTGATCATTTTCGTTACTGACTCGTAGCGCAGCGGAAGTAGAGTCAATGACGATCGATGGTGCAGATCCCCGCAGCTAGGATTTACAACCTCCCAACCGCGAGGATGTATACTCTCGTCTTCCCTTCGGACAGCCCTCTGGGAGGCGGTCGAACAGTCCCCCGGACGGTGTCGCGGACAGCCCTTCGGGAGGACCTTCGAAACTCGAACGGTCACTCGGACAGCCCTTCGGGAGGACTCACAGAACTCGGACCGTCACTTGGACAGCCCTTCGGGAGGCACTCACGAACAGCCCCTCGGGCACTAAGATCGAAACTACGACCTCTCTACAGAGTTGCACACATACGGTGTCATCTATCCGGCAGGGCTTCGCCGTCCAGAACTAGTTCCCACCGGAACCCAGACAGCCTTTCGGCTCTACGAAACTCTTTTCGTGGGAGGGAGAGAGAAGCCAGATCATTGCATGGCACTTGTATGTGAGAAGGGATGAGGTTTGGGCAGCCCCCTCACCTCCTATTTATAGGAAAACCCAAGGGGTAGTGTGCCTCCCAAATTACCAAAAACTCCCATGCAAAAGTCTTCACATGAGGGTAATATGGACAAAATGGGATGCCATGTGGAGCTCCAAAGAGCTCCACCCCCCTTGGCCGGCCACCCCCTTGGGGGTCCCCCATGAGGTGCTCTCATGGCCCCCAAAGTCCTTCTAGAAGCCTTTAGCAAAAGCCCTAAAAGGTGGCTTTCCAAAAATACCCCAAAAAGCACCTTCACTATTCACGACGACATTTTTCAGCGTCCGTTCGAACTGAAAATATTTATGTGGGCTTAGAACATTTCCAGTACCCACTAAAATAATTTTCAACGTGTTCTGGAACAATTCCAGTTTAGTGATTTCATCTGCGAAAAGCATCTGAAGCGGTTCCGGCAGCCTAGGAACATTTCCGGTTTTTCTTCCAGAAAATTCTCAGAAGTTTCCAGAATGATTCTGGCATCCTCCAAGAATTATCAGGCATGTGCCGAAACCATTTTGACTTAATGGTATCCCCTGAAACAACTTTTCAGTTTCACCGGAACTCATCCGGTGACCTCTCTCTGCGGAACTTTTCCGCTGTCCGAAACTTTTCGGTGTCCGAAACTTTTTCGGTGATTTTCTCTCAGACTCCCTGTCTAGTATTCAGCAGATAGATGACCCTTAAGCGTGTGACCCTATAGGTTCGGTGAAGTATAGACATGACACGGAACCCCTTCCGATCAATGATCAACATCGGAGCCGTGGACACCCATATTGACCCCTATACCCACACGAATGAATATTCGAGTGAACCTCCAGTTGCCGTGTGCTATTCCTGTTGCTTCGCGATATGTTACAAATACCTGAGGTGAGACATGTTGGCATTCCCGTGGATCAACAACTTGTCCACTATGCTAGTTACCTCGTTACCGGTATTGTTCTCTTTTCTCGTTACCGTGTTCCGGCATCCCCGTGATCAAATCACAAAGTGTCTGGCCAGACGATGATGGATACCGTAACACCGAGAGGGCCCAGAGATATCTCTCCATCGTCGGAGGAGCAAATCCCTGTAAGGGAACGCGACAGAAAACGAAAATTTTCGGTATAGCGAGCACGCCCAGGACCACTATGGAGACTGCATACAAGGTTTGATCTGATCCGTACCGACTCGAAGCGCAGCGGAAGAAGAGTCGGTGGTGATCGTTGGTGCAGATCCCCACAGCTAGGATTTACAACCTCCCAACCGCGAGGATGTACTCCCTCGTCGGACAGCCCTTCGGGAGGCGGTCGGACAGTCCCTCGGGAGGCGGTCGGACAGTCCCCCGGACGATGTCGCGGACAGCCCTTCGGGAGGACCCTCGAAACTCGAACGGAGACTCGGACAGCCCTTCGGGAGGACACTCGAACAGCCCCTCGGGCAAAAGACCGAAACTACGACCTCTCTACGGGGTTGCACACATACGGTGTCAGCTATCCGGCAGGGCTTCGCCGTCCAGAACTAGTTCCTGCCGGAACCCAGACAGCCTTTCGGCTCTACGAAACTCTTTTCGTGGGAGGGAGAGAGCCAAGTTAATGCATGGCAAAAAGGACCGTAGAAAGACGAAGTGAGAGCACCCACTGACGGGTCGCAGTGAGAAAAATTGAGAGAAGGTGGGTGGACTTTGCAGGTGACAAGGAACGTATGTTTGTTTAAGCGCAGATGGTATTAATCCTTTGGGGAGCAGAGCAGCATTCATAGCACCTGGCCCGTGACTTTATATATCTATAACCTTCCTCCTTCGTTGTGCATGAAGCGGAAGTTCATTATGATGCCAGTGCTCGTCCAAGGCCCTAAGCAACCCGGCAACGACATTGATGTGTACATAAGGCCATTAGTTGAAGAACTTTTACAGCTGTGGAATGGAAAGGTGTATATGTGGGATGAGCACAAACAGCAGGAATTTGACCTACATGTGTTGCTGTTTGTAACCATCAATGATTGGCCTGCTCTCAGTAACCTTTCAGACAGACAAACAAGGGATACCACGCATGCACGCACTGTTTAGATGACACCGAAAGTATATATTTGGACAAATGTGGGAAGAATATGTACCTGGGACATCGTCGATTTCTTCCGACCACCATCAATGTCGAAAGAAAGGCAAGCATTTCAAGGAAAAGAGACATCGTGGGAGTGGAGGGCAAGACAGACATGTCTGAAATTATGAAAGTTTCATGAAATTCCTCCCTTCAAGTGAGGCTGACCCAAGCACCCTGTTAACCGATGAAGATTATCCATGGTTAAGTCGCAATAAGCAAGGGACACGGCGCAGAAAAGTAAGACTTTCTCTCCACAACTATTCTGATGATGGCTTTGATTCGCGAAAAAAAATAAAATCCCCTTGTAGTAGATTAGTTTTCGTCCGAAACCGTGATACTTCGAAAGAATTGTCCATTTGTACACGAAGTGCATCCAGTTTTTACCGTAACCCTCTCAACTTTTTAGCACATGCTATGTGGGTGAATGATGATAACATGCCAACTTCAACCTTTTCAGAGTTCATTTGTAGTGCTTTTCAATTTCTGGGTCATTTAGCTAAAAAAATCAGTAAATGCATAAAAAAATACCAAAGTCAGAAATGGTTGAAAATTGATGATGTGGCTTTGAATGGTGCATGTTCAATGCACAAGTCTGGAGTTGAAATAGTTCAAAAAAATGAAATCCCTTTGTAGTAGATGAGTTTTCGTCCGAAACCGTGATACTTCAAAGAGATTGTCCATTTTGTACACGAAGTGCATCCAGTTTTTGCCATAACCCTCTCAACTTTTTAGCACATGCTATGTGAGTGAAATGATGATACCATGCCAACTTCCAACCTTTTAAGAGTTCATTTGTAGTGCTATTCAATTTCAGGGCCATTTACTCAAAGAATGAACTAATAACAAAAGAATGAACTAAACCTTTATAATTCCAATAGCAAAAGATGAACTAAAAAAATCAATTAAATATAATATTCTTCAATAGCAAAAAGAATCAACTAAAAGAATAAAAGTAATATTAACTAAAATTATGAAAGTATTTATTTGTTAAAAAGAATGAACTAAAAGGAATCAACTAAAATATTACTAAAAAAATGAACTAAAAAGAATCAACCTAAAAAGATGAACTGAAAAGAATCAACTAAAACATTAACTAAAAGAATGAACTAAAAGAATCAAAAAAATTTAAACTAAAAAGAATCAAATAATATTAACTAAAATTATCAAAGTATTTATTTGTTAAAAGAATGAACTAAAAAGAATCAACTAAAATATTACTAAAAATAATGAACTAAGAAAATCAACAAAAACATTAACTAAAAAGAATGAACTAAAAAGATTTTCATAAAAAAAATGCTGCCTACTAGGCCACCACGGCCTGCATACGACTAGAAACCCACTTTACATGGGCCAGGATGCATGCCCGCGGGCCCCAGGCCTAACAGGGCATGGACAAAGTTTAGGCATTTACTGCCTGCAATAGAGAGGAGTTCGATAGCAGGTGGGAGTGGGGCTTAAACCAGTCCACACGCCTCTCAACTAGCGAGGTGGACTAAACATGTGGCTGGGGCAACACCAGCCCTTTGGTTCGGTTGGTGGCACCTGTAACACTCCTGTGTAATAAGCACTGTGACACTCTGTAAGCATGCCTAGTCATCTTCATTTGCAGTGCCTAGTCTAGTGGATAACAAAACAATTCAAATCTCTCTCTGAAAATTTATTCAAATTCAAAGTGGAAAATAAAATTTGTTCAAAACAGAAACTATAATTTCCATAAATAGAAAATAATTCATAGACAAATACAAATTGGTAACCAACATTAATGGGATTAATTAGTAACCCTAACAGCCCAAACAGTGGCTGAAAACAATATTTGATAACCTTTTAAAATTAATACAAAATAAAATGAAATAGTATTTACCCAAACTAGATTTTGGTGATAGGATTAATTGCACGGTATTTATGGGCTCCACACATTTTACAAAACTCACTAAGTGCCCAACCAATTAGCTAACAGGAAAAGAAAAGAAACAGAAAGAGAAAATGGAAAAAGGCCTAAAGATTCACTGTGCACTTAAGCCTGCGCTACAGCGCCCAGCCCGGCCCACCTGGCGCTCGTCCCCTCCTCCCGCATGCGTCAACGCCGCGCGCATCTGACCGCGCTCGTCACCGTGCGTGATCCTGCGGTCCCACCGCGCCCTTAAGAGCTCGCCTGCGCGCCTCGCTCACTCCCCGCAACCCTAGCGCCCCCCATTCCCTCTCGTTCCCCCTCTCTGGTTCGATCTGGGCGACGCCCGAACCCGCCGTCGCTCGATCCTGCGCTCTTCGTCGACCTCGCGCCTCGCCCCTATGACGTACCGCTCCGCCGTCGTCCTCCGCGTCGACCGGTCCAAACCGTTGGACCGGGAGCCCCTACATCAAGCCCCTCGAGCTCCTCTTCCTCCTTCGGTCGCCGCAGCTCCGGCGAGAGCCGGCTCCGTCGCGCTTCCGAGCCCTCTGCCCAGACCCCACGCTTCCCCTGAGCCCCTGCGCCGAATGCGCCCTCCCTCTGCCCCTCTAGCGGCCTGTAGCGCTCGATCCATGATCGCCCGAACCCTCCGCCTGTCCTCGTCGCCGCGTGGCCACGGTGACCTTTTTGTCCCGTGCTTGCCACTATTGCTTTTGCCGCGTCGCATAGGCCCTGCCTCTCTCTTTAGATCGTTCGGTCGCGCCATTTTGCCGTTTCCGTCGCACGCCCGAAGAACCTCGCCGCCGTTGAGCTGGAAGCGCTCAGCTCCGGCCACCACAGCCCCTCGCACCACCACCATTCGACGCGGCGCCGTCCCGCCGATCGAACGCACCTAACGTCGTCCCTTCGCGTGCCGTGTGGACGAAACCCGCGCCACTCCCGAGCCGTGCCGCCGTGTGTGGTCTCGCCGGAGTTAACTCCGGCGCGTCTCCGGCGTGCCGAGCTGGCGCCCCGTGGCATCGCCTGGGCCACTGACTGGGTGGCCCGGGCCCCCTTGACCCCGTTGACTCGAGTCAACGCCGACGTGGCCTCCCTGTGTCTATGACATATGGGCCCCACCCCATTAAACGAATTAATAAAAGAATAAATAGTTAATTAATTAATACTTAATTAAATTGCTAATCACCCACGGACAAGCAGCCCCACCTCTATATAAAATGTAATTAGATTAATTTAATCCTAGTTAACTACTGTGAGGATGACAGGTGGGTCCCACTGGACCCACTGGTCAGGTTTGACCAGTCAGCGAGTCTGTTGACTGCTGACGTCATCCCATGCAATGCTGATGTCATATTCCTTTTCTGGAATTCTGTTAATTTATTAAATTCAAAATATTGCTAAAAAACTTTAGAAAATAAACCGTAGATCGGATCAAAATACTTTGTACATGAAAGTTGCTCAGACACGAGACGATCAAATACGCGGTCCGTTCGTCCGCCACACGTCCCTAGCTAGTGAACAGCGACCGTCCCCCTCCGTTTCATCTGTTCAAAAATGTCAACTTCGGGAAAACGTTCCCGGATGTTTTCCTCTTCACTTAATCGTGTAGCACCGCGTCAGAACACCCCTAGCTCTGCGAATTGTCATGTCAGCTCTTGTTTTCTTTATATTTAATGTTTCCTCCCCCTCTTCTCTCTCGATAGAGCCCCGGAGGCCGACGCAGCTCCGGAGATCGACTACCCCTGACGACCTTACCTTTGCCACCGAGCAACCAGGCAAGCCCCCTCTTTGATCATCCCGATATCGCCCATTCTATTTTCTCATGCTTGCATTAGATTTTGCTATTGTAAATGATTGCTCCTATTCTGCTGCATAGCCTGTTTATTGTAACCTCCTATTGATACCTTCCTGTTCATCCTAACGTTTAGTTAGGCTGGTTAGAGACCCATGGTGCCCCCCTTATTCCGACTGCCCCGTTGGATTATCAGAAGACCCGATCAACGGGATCGAAGACCAGGCCCCGGCCCGCACCTCACTTCCCCTTAGTGTCTCGACACTACTGGGTTACTATCGAGTGCCGAGGGTGATACCTCTCAGCACTTCTGATGATACCTTGTAGATTAGTTAATCGGTCGTGGTCACCGAGGGTGATTCCTCCTACACCACCCCCGATAACGATGAGTCGTGCAACACCTCAAGTGTGGACCTCGAGGGTGATGCCTCCTACGTCACCTTGATGTTAAATCAGGTGGGGGTCCATCGAGGGTGATGCTCGGATTCCCCCTTGATGGTTGCCACACAGATGCCTTACATAACTAATGATACTGATACTCGGAAAGGCAGTTCGACCTGAGGGGTACCCGCGAATGATGATAGTTACCCGTGAGTTTTTTACGAGGCGCGGCCGGGCATTCTTAGCCCTTGCAGCAAGTCTTCGAGACGGGGCAAGGGGTCACATCGATCGTGAGTCTCTCGCTCGTTACCGCAAGCCCCTATCCACTAATGATTTGGATATTTGATCCGAGCCGGCCTATGGTCGGATAGCACTAACCATCACGTGGAAGATTTATGGGCACTCTGCATCGTAGCATCAGCCGAAAGCTCTGTCAGACGTCCAGTTCCATCGCGGCACGGCTGGGCCAGCGCCATATTGAGGGGTGGTACCTGGATCCGCCTGTGCGCAACGACCCGAGGGCGAGGGCGATGGCCCAGGACCCCCTTGCTCTTAGGAGGTAGACCGACGGGGACCTCTCTGCTGAGCTGTAGGTAGGGTTGCTGTGTATCGTTTGGCTGAGGCCGGGCATACCCAGGAAGTGTGTTCGGCCGGAGCTAAGCGAGCGTGGTGGGTAAGTTGGTGCACCCCTGCAGGGAAGAAAACTTCTATCGATAGCCGGGTCCTACGGTAAAGGACACCTGAGTTGTATCCCATCGATACAACTAGAACTTGAGATGATTCCTGGATATGTAGCTCCGGGATCGCTTTCTTGCAGGGGTCGAGGAAGGATCCCTGGGCGAGATTTTTACTTGACACAACCACTACTACTTTATACTGTGCTGATCTACTCTCTTCTATTGCTGCAAGACCGCTGAAGATGCTAGTCTTCGATAGGACTAGGACTTCTCTCTACTCTGGTCTTCTGCAGCCCAGTCCACATAACAGCCTTCCTTTGATAATGTTGCATATGTAGTGTAGATCCTTGCTTGCTGAGTACTTCGGAGTACTCACGGTTGCTTTGCTTTCTTTATTTTCCCCATACCAGTTTGTTGTGACCACATGACAAAGCCCCTGAGAAAGTTGCCCCCGCCGACGACTACTTCTACCACCCCGAGGATGGCTACTACTTCGAGATGGCTGACGACCAGGAGTGGTGGGTCCTAGGCAGAAGGCCTACGCCTTTCGATCGTAGCTTTTATTTTGCCCCGCCTTTCTAAAAGGCTTATCTGTTCCTCTGTAATATCTGTACTCAGATATCTGATCTTTCCGCTGATGCTTGTGCCATTGAGCTATGTATTCTAGCCCTCGAGCCCTGGCTTGTAATATAAAGCTTGTATGACTTTATTTATGTTTTAGAGTTGTGTGTTTGATATCTTCAAGTGAGTCCTTAAGCTTGATCGTGTCATTGTGTAGGGTAATGCAGCAAAAACAAAAATTTTCCGACCTACGCACCAGCCCAGGACCACTATGGAGACTGCATACAAGGTTTGATCATTTTCGTTACTGACTCGTAGCGCAGCAAGTAGAGTCAATGACGATCGATGGTGCAGATCCCCGCGCTAGGATTTACAACCTCCCAACCGCGAGGATGTATACTCTCTTCTTCCCTTCGGACAGCCCTCTGGGAGCGGTCGAACAGTCCCCCGGACGGTGTCGCGGACACCCTTCGGGAGGACCTTCGAAACTCGAACGGTCACTCGGACAGCCCTTCGGGAGGACTCACAAACTCGACCGTCACTTGGACGCCCTTCGGGAGGCACTCACGAACAGCCCCTCGGGCACTAAGATCGAAACTACGACCTCTCTACAGAGTTGCACACTACGTGTCATCTATCCGGCAGGGCTTCGCCGTCCGAACTAGTTCCCACCGGAACCCAGACAGCCTTTCGGCTCTACGAAACTCTTTCGTGGGGGAGAGAGAAGCCAGATCATTGCATGGCACTTGTATGTGAGAAGGGATGAGGTTTGGGCAGCCCCCTCACCTCCTATTTATAGGAAAACCCAAGGGGTAGTGTGCCCCCAAATTACCAAAAACTCCCATGCAAAAGTCTTCACATAGGGTATATGGACAAAATGGGATGCCATGTGGAGCTCCAAAGAGCTCCACCCCCCTTGGCCGGCCACTCCCCCATGAGGGCCCCCCCAAAGGGGGTTCTCATCCATCCACATCACCTTCTAGAAGCCTTTAGCAAAAGCCCTAAAAGGTGGCTTCCAAAAATTATCCAAAAAGCACTTTCACTATTCACGACGACATTTTTCAGCGTCCGTTCGAACTGAAAATATTTATGTGGGCTTAGAACAATTCCAGTACCCACTAAAATAATTTTCAACGCGTTCTGGAACAATTCCAGATTAGTGATTTTCATCTGCGAAAAGCATCTGAAGCGGTTACGGCAGCTCCGAAACATTTCCGGTTTTTCTACCAGAAAATTCCCAGAAGTTTCCAGAATGATTCTGGCACCCTCCAAGAATTATCAGGCATGTGCCGAAACCAATTTGACTTAATGGTATCCTCTGAAACAACTTTTCAGTTTCACCGGAACTCATCCGGTGACCTCTCTCTGCGGAACTTTTCCGCTGTCCGAAACTTTTCGGTGTCCGAAACTTTTTCAGTGATTTTCTCTCAGACTCCCTGTCTAGTATTCAGCAGATAGATGACCCTTAAGCGTGTGACCCTATAGGTTCGGTGAAGTATAGACATGACACGGAACCCCTTCCGATCAATGATCAACATCGGAGCCGTGGACACCCATATTGACCCCTATACCCACACGAATGAATATTCGAGTGAACCTCCAGTTGCCGTGTGCTATTCCTGTTGCTTCGCGATATGTTACAAATACCCGAGGTGAGACATGTAGGCATTCCCGTGGATCAACAACTTGTCCACTATGCTAGTTACCTCGTTACCGGTATTGTTCTCTTTTCTCGTTACCGTGTTCCGGCATCCCCGTGATCAAATCACATAGTGTCTGGCCAGACGATGATGGATACCGTAACACCGAGAGGGCCCAGAGATATCTCTCCATCGTCGGAGGAGCAAATCCCAATCTTGAGTTATCAAGTTACTTGACATACTTTCCCATGAACCCGTAAGCCGCCGTAATAGCCATCCATTTACGGATGACGTTTAACAAACCCCAAAGTTCATGAATCAAGCATGAAGAAACTCGATACTCTCATGGTCTGAGGAATCATGCAAACATTAACCATCTCTGTGTTATTAACCATAAACTTGTGACGAATGTATCTCATAGCATAACATCAATCGGGTCGATTCAACACAAATGTTCTTCTAACATTTGTGCCCTCAAAGTTGCTGGCATAGACATGCCTATGATTGGGAAAACATAATCATCATGCAACACCTGAGCTAGTCTTAGAGGCATGACTAGGAATACATTTTACCGTTTATTATTCCACACGTGCACATGGGTTTTCCCCAGAGCCTTTATGGATATACGGGCTCGGGAACCAGAGCAGTTATAGCATGGAACATAAACCTAATTATGAACACAGAGATAAATAATAACATTTATTATTGCCTCTAGGGCATATCTCCTACAATTTGCGTGTATGGTTAGTGCACGATTAAGCCGGGGGCGTCACAGGTTGGTATCAGAGCCGACTGCCTCTAGGAACCCCCCCCTCTCCAACTCTTTGGCCGAAGTTAAGTCTAAAACTTGAAAACTGTTTTACTAACTTGGCTGTGTGGCTTACGGGCCCACGTCGCCGAATGGGTGGTATTAGGATCTTTTACTCCTCGACCTTTACTCTGGGACTCTGAGCTCTCTTCCTTTCGGGTTAAAATTTTACTAACTCCATCATTAGGTTCTTGTGATCACATCCACCCGGACATCTGAATTTATTCCCCCTTGCTTCAAGATTGTAGGCCAGGTTCTACTTACAGGATCCTTTTATCGACGTTGATGTAGCCTTTGCTATGTCTCGTTGTGTACTTCCTTACCGCGTGCCTGCGCGCCGCCTAGTTGTCTGGCCTTCGCCTTTCAGCTGTCGTAATGCCGGTTTGTAACCGAGACTATCTGTGGATTTGAATGTCTGGTGTGGCTATGATGAAGTATCTATTGCACTTCCTTCTGTTGTGCGTCTTACTTCATGAATGATTCCATACACCTGCAATTTTGCTGGCTAAACTGCCCCTGTTGATTTGGCAGGATGGCTGACGATCCTCCACCTCCATCTTATATTGCTGAAATGAGGCAGCAGTTTGAACTCAACCATCAGTTTATGACCAGAGTATTGGCTCAGTTCCCAACTCAAAATGCTCAGCAACAGACTGCTCCAATAACTCTGCCAGAATTTGTGCACCTCAACCCGTCTGTTTTCCGCAGCTCCACCAATCCTATGGATGCTGATGATTGGCTTCGTGACGTCATGTTTGAAATGAAGTCAGCTAGTGTGGCCCCTGACAGTTACGTCGCCTTTGCGACATTTCACTTGAAGGGTCCTGCTGCTCAATGGTGGGAAAGCCATAAGAGTATGTTGCCTGATGAAACTGTATCCACTTGCCAGGAATTTCAGTCAGCTTTTCGTGCCCGGTACATTCCTCAAGGTCTAATCGACCAGAAGAAGCAGGAGTTTCGTAAACTCACACAGGGCACAATGACTGTGGATGAATATCAGAGGAAATTTCTCAAATTATCCCGCTATGCTAAAGATGATGTCGACACTGACGCTCGCAAGCAGGTGAAATTCTGTGAAGGACTGCGTTCCGATATACAGCTTGCACTTCTTGTCCTTGATTGTGAGGACTTTGTGATGCTTGTCAGCCAAGCCTACCGAGTTGAAACTGGTCTGGCTAAATACCAGGAGTCGCTCAAACGCACCCGTGATGTTGGCTCATCTTCGGGTCAGCCTGTTCAGAAACATCGAGTCAGGATCCTGCACAATGTTTTTCACCGACCTGGTCCAACACCAAGGCCGTCGTATGTTGCACCTCGTCTGCCTCTGCCCCCGAGACAGCTAACGACTCAGGATGGACAGTCCAATGTTGTAGCTCCTCCCCATAATAATGGTTTATGCCACAAGTGTGGACAGCCAGGGCATCGTGCTTTCAACTGTCCTCAGGGTCAGTTGCAGAATTCATCACGTCATCCAGTTGACCGTAGGAAGGGCCATCAAAACCATCCTAGCAGAAATCGTAAGGCCAGAACACCTGCTAGATAGCTTGTTCATGTCAACCATGTCAAGATTGAAGAAGCTCAACAGGACACCAACATTGTGATGGGCACCCTTCTAGTGAATTCAATCCCAGCTTCTGTACTCTTTGATTCTGGAGCATTGCAGTCCTTCATGTCCGAAAGTTTTGCGCGAAGCCATGATATACCTTTCGAGGAGATGTCCACTCCATTAGTAATCCAGTCACCTGGGGCTAATTGGCAAACTACCATGGTAAGCACGGTAACCACATTGTGATTGGAGGATTGATGTTCCCCGTTTCTCTCATTGCTCTCAAGACCTCCAACATAGACATTATTCTGGGTATGGACTGGTTGAAGCCTCATAAAGCTTTGATTGACTGTGCCACTGAAACAGTCCGCATCACACACCCTTCCGGCCAGATAGTCAGATACTCAGCCCGAGCAGTTCAGAATGCCGAGAGCCAGATATATGCCCTGAATGCATTGAATGCCTCACCTCTTGAAGGCACCGAGAACATTCCAGTCGTTCATGACTTCCAAGATGTCTTTCCGGAAGAACTTCCAGGAATACCCCCTGCTAGAGCTGTCGAGTTTGTCATCGACTTGAAGCCTGGCACTACCCCTATTGCGAAGCATCCTTATAAGATGCCACCGCACCACCTTCTCGAGCTTAAGGAAGAAATTGACAAGTCACTGAAGAAGGGTTTCATCCGCCCCAGTTCTTCTGCTTGGGGAGCACCTTCCCTCTTTGTCAAGAAGAAGGATGGTACGAATCGGTTGGTTCAAGATTACTGACCTATCAACCAAGCAACAATTTAGAATAAGTATCCGCTGCCCAGAATCAACGATCTGTATGATCAACTTACTGGTTCCTCAGTATTCTCTAAGCTTGATTTGAGATTGGGATACCACCAGATCCGAGTTCGTGAAGAGGATATTCCGAAGACAGCATTTGTCATTCGCTATGGTTCTTATGAGTACACTATCATGTCCTTCGGGTTAACCAATGCTCCAGCTACCTTCTCCCGGTTAATGAATTACATCTTCATGGACTATCTCGACAAATTCGTTGTGGTATATCTGGATGATATTCTGGTTTATTCGAAGAATGAAGAAGAACATGCCGAACATCTTCGGCTTGTACTGGAGAAGCTGCGTCAACACCAACTGTATGCCAAGTATTCCAAATGTGAGTTCTGGCTTTCTGAAGTAACCTACCTTGGACATGTAATCTCCAAAGATGGCATTGCCGTTAACCCAGAACGAGTTCAGGCTATTCTTGAATGGACTCCTCCGAAGAATGTCAAGCAAGTCAGAAGTTTTCTCGGCCTAGCAAGCTACTGCCATCGCTTTGTCGAGAATTTTTCAAAGATTGCTAAGCCTTTGACTGATCTGCTTCACAAAGGCGTTAAGTTTGAATGGACAGAAAAATGTCAGGAAAGTTTTCAAACACTCAAAGACAAGCTAACATCTGCCCCGGTACTTGCTCCTCCAGATTCTCGCAAAGATTTTGTGATCTATTGTGACGCATCCCGTGAAGGATTAGGCTATGTCCTAATGCAAGAGCGTAAAGTGATTGCTTATGGCTCTCGACAGTTGCGCCCGCATGAAGAGAATTATCCGGTACATGATCTAGAACTAGCTGCTGCCATCTATGCACTACAGTTGTGGCGACATTACCTCCTCAGTAATCGTTGCGAGATCTACATGGATCATAAAAGTCTGAAGTACCTGTTCACTCAGCCATCTCTAAACCTCCGTCAGCAAAGATGGATGGAGACCATTGCGGACTATGATTTGGGTATTTCTTATACCCCTGGCAAGGCTAATGTAATGGCTGATGCGTTGAGCCGTAAATCCTATTGATGTGAACTTGAAGTCCAGCTAGAGCAACCACTCCTGTATGAAGACCTTCGAAAGCTAAATCTCGAGATAGTTCCTCAAGGATACCTAAAAACCTTGGTTGTTGAAC
The DNA here is from genome assembly GCA_011799875.1 of Thinopyrum elongatum. Classification (NCBI taxonomy): domain Eukaryota; kingdom Viridiplantae; phylum Streptophyta; class Magnoliopsida; order Poales; family Poaceae; genus Thinopyrum; species Thinopyrum elongatum. Next base: position 22,193,463 of record CM022301.1, on the reverse strand, counting down.
CAGACCTTGAGAAGGCTATTAAGAGGGCGCAAGCTAAAGATGCTGAAATTGATCTCATGAAGAAAGATCTTCACCTCGAAAAGTACAGGGATTTCTCGATGTCTGAAGATGGAACCTTGTACTTCAGAGACCGCATTGTCGTACCTCGCTTCGAGCTAATGACTGACAAGGTCATGAAGGGGGCACATGACACACCGCTGTCTATTCATCCGGGTAGCACCAAGATGTATCGTGATCTTCGACAAAGGTATTGGTGGTCTATAATGAAGCAGGATATTGCTCGATACGTTGCGGAATGTGACGTTTGCCGTCGCGTTAAGGCAGAACATCAGAAGCCTGCTGGAATTCTGCAACCGCTCCCTATTCCTCTATGGAAATGGGATAAGGTTCAGATGGATTTCATTACAGGACTTTCCAGGTCACAGAAGGGTCACGATGCTATTCTTGTCGTCGTCGACCAACTTTCAAAAGTTGCACACTTTCTGCCTGTCAAGGAGACTATCACAGCTAATCAGTTAGCAGAATTGTATATCTCCAGAATTGTTTCACTCCACGGCATTCCGAAGGAGATTAGTTCAGACAGTGGTGGTCTTTTCACCTCAAAGTTCTAGTAAAGTTTCCAAGAAGCTATGGGAACTCATATCACCTAGAGTTCAGCTTATCACCCCCAGTCCCAAGGCCAAGTCGAACGAGTAAATCAAGTGCTTGAAGACATGCTGCGAGCTTGCGTTATTTCTTTCGGCATGAAGTGGGAAGAATCTCTCCCGTATGCCGAGTTCTGTTATAACAACAGCTATCAAGCCAGCTTGAAAATGGCCCCCTTCGAGGTTCTATATGGACGTAAGTGCCGAACCCCTCTGAATTTGTCAGAAACTAGGGAACGACCGCTCGTGGGTCCGGATATTATCAAACACGCCGAAGAGCAAGTTCGTATTGTCCGGGAAAATCTCAAAGTGGCTCAGGACCGCCAGAAGATGTACTATGATCGCAAATGATGGGGTCTGACTTATCAAACTGGTGATCAAGCTTATCTGCGAGTCACTACTATGAAAGGCACTCACCGTTTCGGAATCAAGGGCAAGCTAGCTCCTCGCTATATTGGTTCTTTTCGCATCGTGGCTAGACATGGACAGGTGGCATATAAATTGGAGTTGCCACCGCAATTTTCTCATATCCACGACATCTTCCACGTGTCGCAGCTTCGTAAATGCTTCAAGGAGTCTCCGCACCGAGCAGTGGATCATGAGATGCTCGAATTGCAAGATGACCTATCTTATAAGGAGCATCCAATCCGTATTCTTGATGAAGCTGAACGTCGGACCCGTCAGAAGGTTACCAAGTTCCTTAAAGTGTAGTGGTCAAATCATACAGAAGATGAAGCCACTTGGGAACGCGAGGATAACCTCCGTGCTGAATACCCCGATCTTTTCCCCTTTACTTCTTAATTCTCGGGACGAGAATTTCTTTTAGAGGAGGAGAATTTGTAACACCCCTATGTAATAAGCACTGTGACACTCTGCTAAGCATGCCTAGTCATCTTCATTTGCAGTGCCTAGTCATAGTGGATAATCAAAATATTTCAAATCTCTCTCTGAAAATCTATTCAAATTCAAAGTGGAAAAATAAAATTTGTTCAAAACAGACACTATAATGTTCCATAAATAGAAAATAATTCATAGACAAATACAAATTGGTAACCAACATTAATGGGATTAACTAAGTAACCCTAACTGCCTCAAACAGTGGCTGAAAACAATATTTGATAACCTTTTAAAATTAATACAAAATAAAATGAAATAGTATTTACCCCAAACTAGATTTTGGTGATAGGATATATTGCACTGTGATTTATGGGCTAGCTCACACATTTTACAAAACTCACTAAGTGCCCAACCAATTAGCTAAACAGGAAAAGAAAAGAAATAGAAAAGAGAAAATGGAAAAAGGGCCTAAAGATTTCACTGTGCACTTAAGCCTGCGCTACAGCGCCCGGCCCGGCCCACCTGGCGCTCGTCTCCCTTCTCCCGCATGCGTCAGCGCGCGCGCGCATCTGACCGCCGCTCGTCGCCGTGTCGATGATCCTGCGGTCCCCCGGCGCCCTTAAGAGCTCGCCTGCGCACCTCGCTCACTCCCCGCAACCCTAGCGCCCCCCATTCCCCCTCGTTCCCCCTCTCTGGTTCGATCTGGGCGGACGCCTGAAACCGCTGTCGCTGCCGTCGCTCGATCCCGCGCTCTCCGTCGACCTCGCACCTCGCCCCAATGACGTAACGCTTCGCCGTCGTCCTCCGCGTCGACCGGTCCAAACCGTTGGAGCCGGGAGCCCCTACATCAAGCCCCTCGAGCTCCTCTTCCTCCTTCGATCGCCGCAGCTCCGGCGAGGATTCCGGCTCCGTCGCGCTTCCCCGAGCCCTCTGCCTAGACCCTACGCTTCCCCGATGAGCCCCTGCGCCGAACGCGCCCTCGCTCTGAACCTCTAGCGGCCCGTAGCGCTCGATCCATGATCGCCCAAACCCTCCACCGCCTAGCCTCGTCGCCGGCGTGGCCACGACGTCCTTTTGGTCCCGTGCTTGCCACCGTTGCGTTTGCCGCGTCGCATAGGCCCTGCCTCGCTCTTTAGATCGTTCGGTCGCGCCACTTTTGCCGTTTCCGTCACACGCCCGAAGAACCTCGCCGCCGATGAGCTCGAAGCGCTCAGCTCCGGCCACCACAGCCCCTCGCACCACCACCATTCGACGCGGCGCCGTCCCGTCGATCGAACGCACCTAACCTCGCTCCTTCCCGTGCCGTGTGGACAAAACCCGCGCCACTCCCGAGCCGCGCCGCCGTGTTGTGGCTCGCCGGAGCTAACTCCGGCGCGTCTCCGGCCGGTGCCGAGCTGGCGCCCACGTGGCACCGCCTGGGCCACTAACTGGTCGGCCCAGGGGCCCCCTTTGACCCCGTTGACTCGAGTCAACGCCGACGTGGCCTCCCCTGTGTCTATGACATATGGGCCCCATCCCATTAAATGAATTAAATAAAAAGAATAAATAGTTAATTAATTAATAGTTAATTAAATGCTAATCACCCAGTGACAAGCAGGCCCCACCTCTATATAAACTGTAATTAGATTAATTTAATTCTAGTTAACTACTGTGAGGATGACAGGTGGGTCCCACAGGACCCACAGGTCAGGTTTGACCAGTCAGCGAGTCTGTTGACTGCTGATGTCATCCCCACGCAATGCTGATGTCATATTCCTTTTCTGGAATTCTGTTAATTTAATTAAATTCAGAATATTGCTAAAAAACTTTAGAAAATAAACCGTAGCTCGGATCGAAATACTTTGTACATGAAAGTTGTTCAGAATGATGAGACGAATCCAAATACGCGGTCCGTTCGTCCGCCACATGTCCCTAGCATAGCGAACATGCAACCGTCCCCCTCCGTTTCATCTGTTCGAAAATGTCAAACTTCAGGAAAACGTTCCCGGATGTTTTCCCTCTTCACTTATATCGTGTAGCACCGCGTCAGAACACCCCTAGCTCTGCGAATTGTCATGTCATGCTCTTGTTTGCTTTATATTTACTGTTTCCTCCCCCCTCTTCTCTCTCGATAGAGCCCCGGAGGCCGACGCAGCTCCGAAGATCGACTACCCCTGACGACCTTGCCTTTGCCGCCGAGCAACCAGGCAAGCCCCCCCCCCCTTTGATCATCCCAATATCGCCCATTCTATTTTCTCATGCTTGCATTAGATTTTGCTATTGTAAATGATTGCTCCTATTGTGCTGCATAGCCTGTTTATTGTAACCTGCTGTTGATACCTTCCTGTTCATCCTAAACTGTTTAGTATAGGCTGGTTAGAGACCCATGGGTGACCCCCTTATTCCGACTGCCCCGTTGGATTATCAGAAGACCCGATCAACGGGATCGAAGACCAGGCCCCGGCACCGCACCTCACGTCCCCCTTAGTTGCTCGACACTACTGGGTTACTATCGAGTGCCGAGGGTGATACCTCGTCAGCAATTCTGATGATAACCTTGTAGATTAGTTAATCGGTCATGGTCACCTAGGGTGATTCCTCCTACACCACCCCCGATAACGATGAAGTCGTGCAACACCTCAAGTGTGGACCTCGAGGGTGATGCCTCCTACGTTCACCTTGATGTTACATCAGGTGGGGGTCCATCGAGGGTGATGCCTCGGATTCCCCCTTGATATGGTAGCCACACGGATGCCTTACATAACTAATGATACTGATACTCGGAAAGGCAGGTCGACCCTGAGGGGTACCCGCGAATGATGGATAGTTACCCGTGAGTTATTTTACGAGGCGCGGCCGGGCATTCTTAGCCCTTGCAGCAAGTCTTCGAGATGGGGCGACGGGGTCAAATCGATCGTGAGTCTCTGCTCATTACCGCAAGCCCCTAGTCCACTAACGATTTGGATATTTGATCCAAGCCGGCAAATGGTCGGATAGCACTAACCATCACGTGGGAAGAGTTATGGGCACTCTGCATCGTAGCATCAGCCGAAAGCTCTGTCAGACGTCCAGTTCAGCATCGCGGCATGGCTGGGCCAGCGCCATCCTGAGGGGTGGTACCTGGATCCGCGTGTGCGCAACGACCCGGAGGGCGAGGGCCGATGGCCTAGGACCCCCTTGGGCTTAGGAGGTAGACCGACGGGGACCTCTCTGCTGAGCTGTAGGTAGGGTTGCGGTGTATCGTTTGGCCAAGGCCAGGCATGACCCAGGAAAGTGTGTCCGGCCGGAGCTAAGCGAGCGTGGTGGGTAAGTTGGTGCACCCCTGTTGGGAAGAAAACTTCTATCGATAGCCGGTCCTACGGTAAAGGACACTCGGAGTTGTATCCCAATCAATACAACTAGAACTTGAGATGATTCCTGGATATGTGGCTCCGGGATCGCTTTCTCGCAGGGGGTCAAGGAAGGATCCCTTGGCGAGATTGTTACTTGACACAACCACTACTACTTTATACTGTGCTGATCTACTCTCTTCTATTGCTGCAAGACCGCTGAAGATGCTAGTCTTTGATAGGACTAGGCCTTATCTCTACTCTGGCATTTCTGCAGCCCAGTCCACATATACAGCCTTCCTTTGATAATGTTGCATATGTAGTGTAGATCCTTGCTTGCTGAGTACTTCGGAGTACTCACGGTTGCTTTGCTTTCTTTATTTTCCCCATACCAGTTTGTCGTGACCAGATGACAAAGCCCCTGAGAACGCTGCCCCCGCAGACGACTACTTCTACCACCCCGTGGATGGCTACTACTTCAAGATGGCTGATGACCAGGAGTAGGTTCGGAGGGTCCTAGGCAGGAGGCCTACGCCCTTCGATCGTAGCATTTTATTTTGCCCCGCCTTTCTAAAAGGCTTATCTGTTCCTCTATAATATCTGTACTCAGATATCTGATGCTTCCGCTGACGCTTGTATGCCATCGAGCTATGTATTCGAGCCCTCGAGGCCCTGGCTTGTAATATGAAGCTTGTATGACTTTATTTATGTTTTAGAGTTGTGTTGTGATATCTTCAAGTGAGTCCTTAGGCTTGATCATGTGCATTTGCGTGTATGGTTAGTGCACGATTAAGCCGGGGGCGTCACAGCACCAACTGGGACTGCCACCAACCGGGACCAAAGGGTGCCTTTCGTCCCGGTTGGTGCCACCAACCGGGACCAAAGGGCTCTGCTTCCCGCCTTTGGGCTGCTGGAAATTGACCTTTAGTCCCGGTTGGTGCCACCAACCGGGACTAAAGGGTTGGGTATATAAGCAGGGACTTAGGAAATTTGCAAAAGCCATCTGCAGTTGCCCCCGACGCCGCCAAAGAGCACCTCGACGCCGCCAGGCTGCCCGAGCTCGCCGTCGCCTCCGAGCCGTCCCCGAGCCCGCTCCTCGTCGCCAGACCTCCCCGCCGTCCTCGTCGCCGGACCTCCTCGCCCTCCTCCCTGAGCCAGCTCCTCATCGCCGCCCCCGACGCCGTCCCCGAGCCCGCTCTCGCCCCTCGTCGCCGCCCCCGCCGGCCCTCCTCCCCGAGCCCTCGCCGCCCCCTGTGAGCCGCCGCCGCCCCGCCCCCCCCCCCCCCCCCCCCAGTTTTTGGCGTATTAATTATGTTGTGTATATATGTATGTATTAATATTTTTATGTATGTATGTATGTATGTATGTTTATGTATGTATAGAAAATGTTGATGCTTAGTGTATATATATGTATGTAGATGTATATGGATGTGTGTTAAAAAAGAGATGTATATGTATGTATCAAGTAGTGGCACTTTTTGTAAAATTTTAGAAATTCGTAGAAACTTAACCGTAACTCCGATGAAAATAATTTATATAAGAAAATCGATCAGAAAAATATGACGAATCCGAATATGCCCTTCGTTTGTCTATCACAAGGAGCTAGCATAGCGAACCTGGAACCGTCCCCCTCCGGTTCATCTTTCCGAAATTAATGCAGACTTCGGGAAAACATTCCCGGATTTTATCCCCCTTCACCTATATCGTGTAGTGCCGCGTTAGAACACCCCTTACTCTCTCGGGAATTCAACATATCCCCGATAACTATGACATGAGGGGGGGTCCGCAATTATCCTCGACGACCATGTGAGAGGCACTCCGCAAAGTATCCTCTCTCGAAAGATAGGACGACTCATCAGACATGAGGGGGGAGGAGTCCTCGACGATCGTCTGAAACTGACTGTTATAAAACTCTCTCGGGAAAATGAGGGGGGAGGATCCGCAAGTATGTCCCCTAACTCTCACGGGAAAATGAGGGGGGAGGAATCCGCAAGTATGTCCCCCCTAACTCTCTCGGGAAAATGAGGGGGGAGGAGTCCGCAAGTATGTCCCCCCTAACTCTCTCAGGAAAATGAGGGGGGAGGAGTCCACAAGTATGTCCCCTAACTCTCTCGAGAAAATGAGGGGGGAGGAGTCTGCAAGTATGTCCCCTAACCATCCCCCTCCGGTTCATCTGTCCGAAAATGTAGACTTCGGGAAAACATTCCTGGATGTTATCCCCCTTCACCTATATCGTGTAGTGCCACGTTAGAACACCCCCTAACTCTCTCAACGATCAGTGCGGAGGGGGGAGTAGTCCTCGACGATCGTCTGAAACTGACTGTTATAAAACTTGTCAACTTTGCATGATGTTTGCCACTAATCCATTGCTCATATGCATATGATTCCTTGTTGTGATATTAAGTCCATGTTTGCCACTAATCCATCTCTCATGTTTGTATATTGCCATGTTGTAATATTTGCAGAAACTATGGACAGAGACTTGGAAAAAGAAGAGTTGTTGGGGGATATAATCCGCGACGGAGGTGATCCCTTGTCGTTTCTCAACGACACCGATGGTCAGGAAGGAGAGGATGACGGCTCCGGTGATCCAAGAATGGAGGACGAAGGAGGTTATGACGGCCCCGGTGACCGAACGACGGAGGAAGGAGATCATGATCACGGCTTCGGTGACCGAACAGAGGAGGGAGCCTTAACTGCTGCAAAGTCTGGCGAGCTATATATATATTAATTAAGCCTGTGCTGACTTGATGCATTAATTGTTTTGGTATGTACATATATTAACGCTTCTTTCTTATTTTAGCCCTCCGGATCGAGCCAAACTTCCGTAAGGAGACGAGGCCCGAAGAAAAGGTTGCGCCAGGATGAAAGGTTCACGATCATAGAAGTCGCGAAAGATGGCCAACCGATTGCTCCCAATCGGACCAAGGACACATTTGTACATCAGTGCGGAGTTGTTGTTAGGGACAGCGTCCCGATCAGCATCGAACAATGGAATAAGAAGAAGGACCCTGAAGTTTCTTATGTCCAGGATAGACTGAAAGATGATCTTTGGACCTTGCTGATGACAAATTTTAGCCTACCGCCAGAGAAGGATCCGAATAACCCAGTTATAGAGCGAAAGGTCAAGGCGTTTGCTCTTAAGAAGATGGCAGCACTATTCAACAACTGGAAGAAAGAGTTAAACAAAAGGTTTGTCGAGAAAAACGAGACTCTAGAATTCATTGGTCGATATGAGAAGATAATAGATCACTGGCCCGCATTTGTGGCCTACAAGAAATCAGACAAGGGTATGCAAAGGTCAGTGACAAACAAGCAAAATGCTACAAAGAAGCTGTATCACCATACCACGGGGTCAGGTGGCTATAGCAAAGCCCGGCCGTTGTGGGACAAAGCTGAGCAAGACCTGCTTGCTAAAGGGGTACAACCAGCGACATTGCACTGGCCAGATCGGGCAAGGACTTGGTTCTTCGGGGTAGGGGGAACTTTGGACCCAGAATCAGGGAAGTGTCATTGGATGAACGATCAACTTGCAATACCCATCAAGAAGCTTGAGACAGTAATCAAGGTAGCGCAGGAAGGGACGTTCATTCCCGACAGAGAGAAGGACGAGCTGACAGAGGCCCTCGGGAATCCTGAACACCCTGGACGAACACGAGGCACATGAGGCTCCGTTCCGTGGGTGCATGGATTTCCCGACAGCGATGGTTATAGAAGCCGAGAGAGAAAGAAGAAAGAGGAAGCAACCGAAATGCAGAAGCTCAGTGCAAGATTAGCAAAACTAGAGGAACTTGAGACAAGCGAGCTACCGACCAACCATTGCAGCGGCATGAAGATCCTTCCTTCGACGCTGCCGTAGAAGCTACCCCACCATCACAGCGAAGAAGCAGTGTGGCTTCCATGGAGCTCGTTCAGCCTGATTTCACGGCTCCTCGCAACCCCGTGGATAGTATCACGGAGGCTGAATATTCTGTGCTAATGACGAAATGCCAGAACCTGACCTTGAAGGCGGCGGTCGGCTCTGTTGTACCTCCTCGAGCTGAGGGAACTTTCCATTGCCGTTCGATTCCACATGGCTATGCTATTGTGACGGTGGATGAAATAATGGAGGGATTTGAGGAGCTGGAGCTTGACTACCCTACAGGTGAAGGGGATATTCATCTGGAAAATGCTTTTAGGAGTAACTGTCTATGGAAAAAGGAGTACATCAAGCTTCCAAGCTGGACGCCTCAGCAGACTCGGCCAGTTGAAGCCCCTCAGCAGACTCCTCATAGTCCAGCTTAGCCGTCTGATCAGGTGCCTGAGTTGTCTCTGGCGTGTGAGCTGTCTCCGGCGCGTCAGCGGACTCCGCCTCCTCCTCCTCCAGCGCGTCAGTGCACTCCGCCTCCTCCTCCGCCTCCTCCGGCGCGTCAGCGGACTCTGTCGCCTCAACAACGGCGGAAGAGAGACGCCGCCGCTCCGGCGGCTAGCAGTACAAGAGGTGGGAAGAAATTCAAATCTAGTCCAAGCCTCAAGGCTCTTCCAAAGTTACCATATGAGAGGACTGACAAGGAAACCGATGACATCGTGACAGCCCAAGTGCAGGCCCATTTTGAATGGAAACCTCCACCTCCGAAGGAAACGGTAGATCCGATGAAAGCGAAGCGCACTCTGGATGCCCTTAAGCGACCACCACCGTCTCCGCCGCAATCCAACTATGATCGCTGTAGTGGAATAATATATGGTGAAGCGCGGCGGTCGGGAAGTACTACCAGTGCTGCAAGGCTAGCAACGATGAAGTGGGAAAAAAATCCCCAGCTCGGCGAACAGGAGAAGCAATCGTGCCCCCCGCTCAAGGTGTCTAGCGATATCGTCGCTAATCATCCGGGGCTACTGCCCGGTACCAATCTTGGTGATTACGTGGGTGATGATGTACAGTTTGAAACGGCTGAGGTAGTAGAGCAATTTAGATACGAGCATGGGAAGCCTCTCGTCAAACCTGATCATCCTCCTCTAACAATGATGATGCGAAGATTGCACGAGTGGTACTTGGAAAGCTACAGGAAGAATGGGACCGATAGTTTGATGCTGAGAATTAAAGATGAGCACGACCTCATTGGAGTCGACCTGATGCCTGTTGAATTTGTGGAATTATTTCAGTTATTCAATCAAGAGGCCCTCGACAAACAACTCATGACTTGCTATTGTCTGTAAGTATTACTTCTGTAATTAAGTCTCTAGCTCAGCTCGTTCATTGCATGTATATATAATTATCCTCACTATATTATGCAGATTGAAGATCGTCGAATGCAAGAAAAGACAAATCTATGACATTGGGTTCATTAGCCCAAATACCGTAAATGAATGGTCGGTAAAAAATAGAGTCGAAGATACTGAGGAAAACTTGCTACAATCGTTCCTTCGACATCAAAACAAAGGGAAAATACTATTTCCTTACAACTTCAAGTGAGTGTTACTGTCTTGTGCATATTCGGTTTCGCTTACTCGAGGTTAAGTAATGTAATTGATGAGTTATGCGTGCGCAGCTTCCACTTTATTCTACTCGAGGTTAAGCTTGACGGGGCAGTAGTAACTGTCTTAGACTCGAGACGTAAAGATCCCAAGGATTATGAGGACATGATTGCAATGCTCCAGAAGTAAGTTCAATCATTATCGCACCATATCGGCAACTTTTGTTCATTTCCTGATATCAAGTAATCATTTTGTTTGCCTGGCAGGGTTTGGAAAAAGTTCACCGAAATGGTTCTGGGTCTGAGGAATGAGCTGTGATTTACACACCCCAAAGTAAGTAGTACTAGCTAGTTCCGTGCATCTCTCATTGATTCTAGTTTCATCAATACCATTGTCATGCTTGATTATCAGTTTGATTGAACTCTATTCTCGTAATGTGCTTGTTGCAGGCACCCAGGACTGATTTATGTGGACACTACGTTTGCGATTTCATGCACCACTTGGCCTCTAAGCGGGGCTACTCTGACAAATAATTTGAAGTACGTAAACAATATTCATAATTTTATTTTATTACCATCAATTGTGTTGAGTTTCATTCATATATATGTATTGACCCCCTTGTTTAAATTAGATGTGGCAGATGCGGGATGAACTCCTCCCACATGATCGCATACGAGCAATTCAAGAGGAATTGGCGGGATTCTTTCTTGACCACGTCATACATAAAGACGGAGAATACCATGTGGAAATTCAAGCTATTTTTCGGTAGATGATGTCAGGGATCGTAAGAGATGTTATATTGTATATATGTAGTAGCGTCGGATAGATATACGAAAACTTGTTGTTCGACCAAGCACGGAGAAAGAGAGGTCACTTCTCTCTATATATGTTCATGATCACGATGTTGTGTATTTAATGGTTCCTTTATTTGCTTACTAGCTAGCGTCGAGTTCTCTCTATATGTAGTAGCTACCGTCGACCAAGCACGGAGAAAGAGAGGTCACTTCTCTCTATATGTAGTAGCTATAGCTAAGACAATATGAAACACCTAAATTAACCCTCCAAAACCCCTAAACCCCCCCTTTCAAAAAAAACAAACCCCAGCGCCTGGGAGCTGCTGACGCGTGGCTACCTTTTAGTCCCGGTCAGTGTTACCAACCGGGACTAAAGGTCCTCCTCCCTGGGCGCCCAACAGCGGCCACATGGAGCTCCTTTGGTCCCGGTTCGTAAGCAAACTGGGACTAAAGGTTTTGGGCATTAGTCCCGACAGTTTTGACCCGGTTCCAGAACCGGGACTAAAGGCCCGCTGGAACCGGGACTAGTACCATGTTTTCTACTAGTGTAAGTAATATATGCTTAAGGAAGCTGGTCGATTATCAGTGGAATATAATATAGTATTTATATTGGAAATACTACCCAGGTACACTGATGATTGGAAGGAGCTAGCTCGTATAGTTAGATTACAGCCCTAATGTTGATCTACGTAATTAGAGGAATTTACACTCTATTATGGCGCGTTGCTCGTGCTCCGGGGACATAATGGGTAGAATCCATTAACAAACAAATATGATCATGGTTGGTAATTTGGTTTGGACTCTATCCCGGAAACTAGTTGTAATGACTAGGAATCTTATCTGTATAAGAGTTGGACTCTTTGGAAAGACAGTATAAGAAGGTCCCTACCCCCTAGCTTCAGACATGCGAATTGTGAGCGGCACCACGGATAAGCGCAGACTAATAGGGGTAGACCGCAAACTTATTCCAAGTTGGCGATAATATGCATAACCTGAAAAGGGATTTCAGGGAAGTGTTTTTATTGAGCATCACTTATTTAAAGAGAGGAAGATGGGAGTCACTCCAGGAAATTTGCTCTTCATTTATCGGTATGGCTGATGTTAATATTGCACTATATTTTTATTTGTGGCTATTTTTTAAATAGTTGGATTATGGTGTTTGTTTATATACATCATATATTGGAGTACAATAGCAATTTTATTGGCATGCAACAATACCAAAGGGAAAACTAATGTACTTAGGAATTTATGCTATATTTGATCTACTTTGGATTGGAAATTATGCCATCAAACTCCTTTTTGTGGAGGAAACCTATTATTGTTATAGCACATGCTATTCAATTTCAATGAGAAGGGATTTAATTTATTGTTCTATATTGGAATCTATTGACTATGTCATACTATTTGGAAAAGGAAGAGTGGAAATATTGCTCAATGATGAAATTAGTGCATTACAAAATTTCACACAATGGTCTCATCTTTCTTGATGGTCCATTGGAAATTGGCAACCCAAATTGTTTATTTGCTGAAGATAACTCCATAGAGAGGAATATTAATAATGGGAACACATGCTTGGAATCATATTAGTTATATAATCCATGACTTGGTGATATATCTTGGAACAGTATCAAGAGGCTTATTGATTCTGAAATTTTAAACTTTAGTGGGACGACTATGGTACATGTGAAGCATATATGATTTTTTTCATACACCTTTTTATGAAGGTGGAAGGTAAACAAAAGGCTTCACATCGTTATTTTCTTGGATATATTTATGTTATTTTTTTTACACTCCCACTAGAGGTCTCATTATTTATTTTATCCAATTCATTGATGAGTGCACTTGATATGGTTATGTTTATAATATTTCAAAATACAAGTTGGAATGTTTTATTGTGCTTATCATATTATGTACTAAAGCGGAAAATCAGCTGATTAAAAGATTTCAAAGTTTTAACAACTGATTGGTGGGGGGGTACACTTCATGAATATATCAATTGAACATGTGTAAAGATTATGGAATTATTCACCATTGTAATATACCGTACACTCCAAAATTGAATGGAGAATTGAATGTATTTTATACTCCCTTGTTTCTTTGGAAAGAAGCATTGCATACTGTCATTTGTTGATATCATTCTCCATCTAGCACAGTCACTTGACTGGAAGGAAAACTTCTATTTTGGCATGAAATTCTCAGTTATTACAAAGCGCACACCTGGAATTTTTCATGGTTATTCTAGTGGACCAAAGGGTGTTTGCTTAGTTATCTGGAAAAGGAATACTGGTGGAAAGTAGGAACACAATCATTTTTATGATCAAGGGTGGAATTATTGATAATCATACTTGAATATAATCTTGACCCAAGGAAACTAAAAGTGACACTCCAAACATGACATGCTTAGGATAAGTGGGAGGAATTAAGTTGGAATGTAATCTCTGGATAACTGTTCTGTGATTTTTGGGGGAAGTCACTCTAAATTTCAGAGGAAGTCTCTTAAGAAGGCTTGATTTTTGTGGAAGAAATGCGGGAAGGAATAAACTCAATGAGGAATTATATAGTTTGGGAACTTATTATCATACCAAAAAACCGCAAGCCCATTGTTTGTAAGTGTTTTTATTTATTTAAGGAAATTTGGCTCATTGGAATATTATAATCTCACTCTTGCTATTCAGTTCTCTACACAAAGGAACATATACTTTGTGGAAACTCTCGCTCCTGGAATTTAGGGAAAGAGGAGCTAAAGACATGGTTTGCTAATTGAATAAATTAATGTATGGTCTTATAACAAGCTTCACATCAATGGAATAGCAGTTCATATGGTTTTCTAAATGAAGCAAGGCGGTCATCTACAAATGTAAGTGTAAAATAGTTTACATTGTTATTGTATACAATAACATTCTTTGGTTGTTTGTGCATTGATAAGTCACATTGATGGAAGTGTAAGCTTGGTCATTTTGTAACTTTCATATGAAAGGAATTTGTGGAGCTTCCAATATTCCGAGAGTGGAAATACATAGTAAATATTTTGAAGTGTTTCTGTACGGAAAATTGCAAATATGTTAAAATACCTTTGATAAAGGGAATCATACTCAGTGAGGAATTATATTTGAACTCCTTAGGAAAATGGAATAATAAATGGTACTGGAAGTCGTATGTATCTTCATTATATTATCATACCTTAGCTATCGGAATTTATGCTGCATTCAAGTAGTGGAAAGAAAGACGAGCAGCTAAGGGAATCTCACACATCATATAAGATTGTGGAAAGTGCATCACAACCTGACACTTGTTCTGTCATTTATATTGAAGTTAAACACATTGAGGAAGCTATTACTGTATCTATGAGATGAGAAATAAATCCAGGTACACATATCCAATTTTTTTGTGTGAAGTACTAATATGGTGCAGGTTCACTAACCGAAGTCAGGAATTTCGTTCAAAACATGGTTACTTATGGAGCTTCATTTACTGACTGGATTTGATATTTATGTGGGTTTGAAAATTTTATTCAACATGGTTATCATCTATTTGACTCGATGTGGAATTAATCATATTATTGGTATATGTGATGGAAAACAATTGATGCGGAATTTCACTTGAGGAAGAAAAATACTCAAGGTGCCTATAAAGGTGGAATTACACTCGAGGCACCGAAGACAGTTATGCTGGAATAATTAGGCGGAAACTAAAGGTCTCTAGTGATCTTAAGTGTCATAGCACGGAAACATACTGAGGGAAGGTATCACTATATATTTCTTTGGATTTTCAACGTAGTGTTAAACTGGTTGCTGACTCCTTGACTAAGCCTATTAGTCATGAGGTATTTGGTAATCATGTTAAGGCTATGGGTTTACGAATATTTGAATGATCATTTTGGACAAGTGGGAGATATTGGAATTATGTGTCCTGCAACTATATTCAAATAACTTGGAATTGTTAATATTCGGAATACCTCATTATGGAATTATACATGTATTTATACATGGAATTGGTTTACATGTTTAGCATGGAATTGTTACTTCCTGGAATGTACTTAAGTAATATATGCTTAAGGAAGCTGGTCGATTATCAGTGGAATACAATATACTATTTATATTGGAAAGACTACCCGGATACACTGATGATTGGAAGGAGCTAGATCGTATAGTTAGATTATAGCAAAATGTTGATCTATGTAATTAGAGGAATTTACACTCTATTATGGCGCGTTGCTCACAATCATGTGCTCCGGGGACATAATAGGTAGAATCTGTTAATAAACAATTATGATCGTGGTTGGTAATTTGGTCTGGACCCTATCCTGGAGACTAGTTGCAATGACTAGGAATCTTATCTGTATAAGAGTTGGACTCTTTGGAAAGACAGTATAAGAAGGTCCCTACCCCCTAGCCTCATACATGCGAATTGTGAGCGGCACCACGGATAAGCGCAGGCGAATAGGGGTAGACCACAAACCCTAAATTTCTAACATATTGATGGGATAGACAGTAGACAGAACACGTATAGTATACCTAGTGAAAATCATTTGCACTTTTGGAGGGAGGGGGGGTCGTGACCCCGTTTGGCCTCCAAGAGGTTCCGCCAATGTGCCTTTCATCCCTCCACCAACGGACGGCAACCGAGTCCTTCTATATATCACCACTACCTACAGGCCTGCACAATGGTACTGTTCATGGCTCTTACCACCAGAGGGGTGGATTCCGACGAGGTCCAATCTCGGACTCTAGGGTTCGTGGATGTGGGGGCATTGATGTAGAACCGCTAACCAACAAGAGGATAAAAGAGAAGCATGGTGGTGTGCTTGTCGGCATCGACCAGAGCGACTATTCGGAGGGTTCGATGGAAGCAGTAGCTTGTGAGAAAGGCGGCAAGAAGAGAGACATAATGAGTTGAAAGGGAAATCATCCGAAAACAAAAGAGAGTGAAAGGGAGGGGAGGTGTGTGTGTGTGTGTGTGTGTGTGTGTGTGTGTGTGTGTGTGTGTGAGAAACACTCAAAAACCGGGGCACGCCAGTGTAGTGCACGCGGTCCTTGCGCTTGCGCGGGCCGGTCCCGCGTAGGCCACCAATATGGACCCGGTCCACGTGAACGTGTCCGGTTGATGCATGCATGTCTATGTCTGTCTCTATAGTTCAGGCAGGCTGTACACACGAGTGGAGTGGAGTATGTTTTTTCTCCCCGGAAATGTGGGTGGCCGGCCCGCTATGCACGATGCTGCTGCTGCTGTTGCTGCGGGCGCTACATCACGTGCCTACGCCCCACCTTTTGTTTCATCGATGGTGACTTGTCATCGACGATATATATTGATTAACCCGAGATGCCACTGTGATTTTCTTGTGCGCTCGAGATCGATGTTTAATGGTAACTTGGACGTACGATGGCCTCCTTGCACGAACATTTCAGCGTGCGTGCGTGCGTACGTGTCTGGACTCAAAAGTCACATTTTTATAACCGCGGCCACAATTCGTACAGCTCGCACGCACGTGATTCATGCTTTGAGGGCACGTAGGTACGTAGTACGATCTGACGCCGACGTGCACCAATCACGTACCAGCGCATGCAGGTCCACGCGCCAACTTATCGCGCGTGATTTCCTTGTGGGAAAAGTTGTCCAGCCACATAGCAAGAGACTATGGATTAGATTAACTTTTCTCGCTGAAAAAAGGAGATCAGTTCACACGTATGCTCGGATGCTCCTCGAACTAGCAATTAGCTCTGTATGCTCCTCTGCCCGCTTTCATACCTTCACGCGCACATAGTTATGTGAGTGGTTGTAATTTTGTTGTTGTCACTCTCCTTCTATCAATTAGAAGAAGAAATGCCAACTTTGCCTAGTTGAATGTGCAAAGTTTTGGAGATGAAACATGTACAATGTCCAACAAAAAAAAGCATAATGATTTTATGTTCATTTATGCCATGTTTTTATTGTCATTTCAAGATGATATGGAGAGTTGAAAGAATGATGCCTTCTCAACCAAAACCAAGGCACAACATGCCCTACTTGGAGATGGATGACTAGGTTTAATTTTGGTATAGTTTATAGAGCATGCATGCATGCATGATGAGCTAGATCAACAGTATCTCACCTGCACGTACCTAACTCAGGCCATAACCATGAACAACACGCACCACCCGTAGCCTCGATCCATCAATGGGGATAGGAACGCGCAAAAATAAAAATAAAAGGAACGCGCATGCACTGTGACAAACGCACAGCAATGACACTTACATATATACAGTTAGAGCATCAACCGGACGCCTCAAACCATCCGTCATACGCCCGCGGACGCGCCCGGTCAGTGACCGGACAGGAGAGAGAAGAAAAAAAACTGACCCAACCGGACCCCTCATACTATCCCTATACGTCCGGGCTGTCCGCGAACCATCATATACATCTCAAATATGGAGAGGATATGAGGACTCGCGGACGCGTCCGGGCACGCCCGGGCATTCCGCCACGTAGGACACGGACCCACCCCGACCACATTTTCTCTTTCTTTATTCAGTTTTTTATTTCTCTCTCTTCATCTCCGCCAATCACGTGCAAGTGATCGGATATATGAGAAGAAAAAAGAGAAGTGTGGATGCGCCGAAGGATAAATAGGAGCTCAAAACAGACAAGCCCGGTTACTGACCAGGCACGTCCATGAACATTTAAGGGATAATTTTTGCTATGTCCGGCTGTAGATGCTCTTACTTACACCTGTACTTCTGCCCGATTCGATCTACAAACTTTTACCGTTGTTCCAAAGATAGTTCCTAGTCCAAAAATATCCGTATATGAGTACATAGAAATGGATCTGGATCTCTATCTAATGCATGCATGTGTGGTACTATCCCTGTTAGTCTATCTTCTGACATAGTATGGCCCACATGCATGTCAAAAGATGTCAAAGTATCATGTATGTGATGCCAATCTCGGCTTTAACTGCTCTTCCCATTGGTCCATCTCATGGACCATGCATCCAACTGACATGCACATCCATCTTGTTGAAATGTATATTGTGTATGTGTATTTCTTATACAATAAGCCCTCCTTCTTCCTTATATAGTTGAGAACGTGGCTATTCTATGTACTTATATATACGTGCATATGCATCCACTTTTGGTCCATGTTTAGGCCAGAGAGAGCTACACGTGAGGGAGAGTGTTGACGTATAAATGTATTGCATAGTCTCTTCTATCAGATCGGTCTTTTGGTTGCATTGGCTAGAGCATGCACTTCTCCACATCTACATGCATCACATGGGAGTTCCATAGCCACTAAGGGAGTGACACTTGGCACATCACATTTATACGCTGATTAGTTAAATTACTAACCATGTGGTAATTAGTTTTGTTTGGAAACACAATACAAACTCAGACGTTCACAACACACACGCACACTCAACCCAATAAACACACACAACCCGATCCGTATAAAACCGGGTGACTGAGTCAGCAGATCTTGAGATTGAGAAAGTCATCACATGCACGTTGTACTCGACGGGCACACCATACCATTGAAATAGTAGTGCCATAGAGCCTAGAATAAATCTAGAAAATATGCGAACACCAGTGTCAAATCAAGGACATGAACCCCGGGTGGGCTGGTTCCACCACAAGGAACCAAACCATTTAAGCTAGGCTTATTTTGCTAGTAATTTGTTGATTAATTACAAAACAGCGGGGTAGAGGTCGGCCCAGTACCATGTATGAGTCTGCAAAGTTATTTCTAATGAGTGCGCTTGATCAATCAAGTGGCTCCTGTCATCGGTCCGTTCATGACGAAGAAGACGGCCGGCCTCTAGGGACCTTGATGTATTTTCTAACGATCTTTGTACAGCTAGTTGTATTAATAGATCCAAGATCTTTTTGCAACAAAAGTGGCTCTAACCAACAATAAAAATCTAAGTGATCTTGACCAATTAAGTGGCTCTGGCTCACCAAGTATGGCCATACATCAATCTTTATGTTCTCTTGTATTTTGGAATTATTTTTCTCGTTTTTATTGTATTCTGAATAACATCTGTTGGGTCCTAACAATGATATAAAAATATGTGTAAAATGATATCTTTCAAAATAATTGTTACAAATTTTCATTTTTATTTCTTTTCAATAACAACATATTTAAAAGATCATTTTATTCCACTTTTTAATTATTTGAGTTATATTACATTGTTTCAAAAAAGGTTTACCGATAAAACACAAAATTTAGTTATTTCAATAAATTTCAGAAATATTTCATACATCTATCGAAATTTTTATTGTTTCAATTTTTACATATTATTCAAAATTATTCACATAAATATCAATAACTTTTAAACAATTTAAGAAACATTTTATACAGGTACCAACCATTTCACTATTTCAAAAGGGTTTGCAAATATCATTCCTAAATATTTATCACAAAATTTTGGCGAGTCCAAGTAGGGACATGGAGCATGTACTTGCATTCACCTAGTGATACAAAATGGTGCACACATTGTATTGTAAAATTGCTAAAATATTTCCCCAATCTCATAATATTTAATGGTTCCATTAGAAAATCAAGCGTCCGTGTGAACCCTAGAAATGGTCATTGATCGATCTTTCATTTATTTAAAGATTCCAAAATTTTCATCGTTTAAAATATTTACATATATAATTCATAATTATTGACACGTATAATTTCAATCAATTTGAGGAATATCTCATACATGTACCAAGCACTTTATTGTATTAAAAGTATGTACAGATATAATTCATAAACATTCACAGCTTCACATGTACTCCCTCCGTTCCTAAATATTTGTCTTTTTAGAGATTTCAAATGGCCTACCACATACGGATGTATATAGACATATTTTAGAGTGTAGATTCACTCATTTTGCTCCGTATGTAGTCACTTGTTGAAATCTCTAGAAAGACAAATATTTAGGAACGGAGGGAGTATGTACTTGCATTCGCCAAATAGTACACAATCATATATGCCCTGTATTTACATTGAAAATCTCGAAGTTAAAAATAAGTGCCTGCTTAGCAAATGGCTATATAGAATGTCGGTAGAGACGGAAGGGGTTTGGATACAGATCTTGCGTAATAAGTATTTACACACTAAAACGCTGGCGCAAGTTTCGGCACAACCGTCTGACTCTCGTTTTGGAAGGGGCTTATGAGGATAAAGAATGCCTTCTTCAACGGAGCAAATTCATTGTAGGGAATGGACAGGGTACCAGGTTTTGAGAAGATACCTGGTTGGGTGTTACCTCAAAATAGGTTTTCGTCCGGCTTTATAGATAAAGCATTGGTCCATACAAGCATCCAAGTCTCAATCGTGAAATGACGGCTTGGGCGACAACACAAGCATGCCCAGGAAAGCATAAAAGAAATAAGAAAAAAGCCACCTAGTGGCAGCCGCCAAGCGGCACTACGATGATGAAAGTCGACGAGCCATAGCCAGAAGCGCATCCAGCATGAGGCCGAGACGGTCGCGGTCACGCTGCCTCGAAAGCGGGTGCCAATGCTGCAGAAAAGCAAGGAATTTGAAGTTTGACTCAGATGCCTTCCGCGGGAGGACCTTCTCAATCACCATTTTATTACGAGTCGTCCATAATGTCCACGACATCGCCGCAAATATGAGCCAAAAAAGGCGGCAATGTCGCGATGGCTGTGTAGCCCTAAATTGGAGGAAGTCCACAAGGTTCAAGGCCTCCCAGTCGGGCCCCAACGCCTCATGTACGAACGTCCACATCACTGCTACTTCTTGAGCATGCGTTGGTTTTTCCCTTGAAGTGAAAAGGGTGATGCAGCAAAGTAGAAATAAGTATTTCCCTCAGTTTGAGAATCAAGGTATCAATCCAGTAGGAGACAACGCACAAATCACCGAATACCTGCACAAACAATCAAACAACTTGCACCCAACATGATAAAGGGGTTGTCAATCCCTTCACGGTTATTTGCAAAAGTGAGAGCTGATAGAGATAGGTAAAACTAAACAAAAGATAAAGTAAATATTTTTGGTATTTTTGTTTTATAGATCGGAAAGTAAAAGATTGCAAAATAGTAGATCGGAAACTTATATGAAGGAAAATAGAAGATCGGATACTTATATGATGGAAAATAGACCCGAGGGCCATAGGTTTCACTAGAGGCTTCTCTCAAGATAGAAAATATTACGGTGGGTGAACAAATTACTGCCGAGCAATTGATAGAAAAGCGCAAAATTATGATGATATCTAAGGCAATGATCATGAATATAGGCATCACGTCCGTGTCAAGTAGACCGAAACGATTCTGCATCTACTACTATTACTCCACATGTCGACCGCTATCCAGCATGCATCTAGAGTATTAAGTTCATAAATAACGGAGTAACGCATTAAGCAAGATGACATGATGTAGAGGAATTAACTCAAGCAATATGATG
Source organism: Thinopyrum elongatum (assembly GCA_011799875.1). Taxonomy (NCBI): domain Eukaryota; kingdom Viridiplantae; phylum Streptophyta; class Magnoliopsida; order Poales; family Poaceae; genus Thinopyrum; species Thinopyrum elongatum. The sequence goes on along the minus strand of CM022301.1, from coordinate 22,172,040 downwards.
AAAACCCCATCTTTTTATCCTCGATGGCAACAATACAATACGTGCCACGTTGCCCCTACTGTCACTGGGAAAGGACATCGCAAAATTGAACCCAAAGCTAAGCACTTCTCCCATTGCAAGAAAAACCAATCTAGTTGGCCAAACCAAACCGATAGTTCGAAGAGAATTACAAAGATATCAAATCATGCATAAAAGAATTCAGAGAAGATTCAAATAATATCCATAGATAAGCTGATCATAAATCCACAATTCATCGGATCTCGGCTAACATACCGCAAAAAAGTATTACATCGAATAGATCTCCAAGAATATCGAGGAGAACATGGTATTGAGAATCAAAGAAAGAGAAGAAGCCATCTAGCTACTAGCTGTGGACCCGTAGGTCTGAGGTAAACTACGCACGCTTCATCGGAAGGGCAATGGTGTTGATGTAGAAGCCCTCCGTGATCGAATCCCCCTCCGGCAGGACGCTAGAAAAGGCCCCTAGAAGGGATCTCACGGGTACAGAAGGTTGCGGCGGTGGAAAAGTATTTTCATGGATGCCTCTGGTGGTTTGGGCATATAAGAGTACATATAGGCGAAAGAATTAGGTCTGGAGGTGCACGAGGGGCCCACAAGGGTGGGGGCGCGCCCTACCCCCCTGGGCGCGCCCTCCGTCCGTGTGCCGCCTCGTGGCTCTTCCGAATTCATCTCCAAGTCTCCTTGTTTCCTTCTGGTCCAAGAAAGATCATCGCGAAAGTTTTATTCCGTTTGGACTCCGTTTGGTATTCCTTTTCTGCAAAACTCAAAAACAAGAAAAAAACAGAAACTGGCACTGGGCTCTAGGTTAATAGGTTAGTCCCAAAAATAATATAAAATAGCATATTAATGCATATAAAACATCCAAAATAGATAATATAATAGCATGGAACAATAAAAAATTATAGATACGTTGGAGACGTATCAAGCATCCCCTAGCTTAATTCTTGCTCGTCCTCGAGTAGGTAAATGATAAAAACAGAATTTTTGATGTGGAATGCTACATAACATATTTATCCATGTAATTTCTTTATTGTGGCATGAATGTTCAGATCCGTATGATTCAAAACTAAAGTTTAATATTGACATAAAAACAATAATACTTCAAGCATACTAACAAGATAATTATGTCTTCTCAAAATAACATGGCCAAAAAAAGCTTATCCCTACAAAATCATATAGTCTGGCTATGCTTCATCTTCATCACACAAAGTATTTAAATCATGCACAACCCCGATGACAAGCCAAGCAATTGTTTCATACTTTTGATGTTCTCAAACTTTTTCAACTTTCACCCAATACATGAGCGTGAGCCATGGACATAGCACTATAGGTGGAATAGAAGGTGGTTGTGAAGAAGACAAAAATAGGGAGATAGTCTCACATCAACTAGGCGTATCAACGGGCTATGGAGATGCCCATCAATAGATATCAATGTGAGTGAGTAGGGATTGCCATGCAACGGATGCACTAGAGCTATAAGTTTATGAAAGCTCAAAAAGAAACTAAGTAGGTGTGCATCCAACTCGCTTGCTCACGAAGACCTAGGGCAATTTGAGGAAGCCCATCATTGGAATATACAAGCCAAGTTCTATAATGAAAATTCCCACTAGTATATGAAAGTGACAACATAGGAGACTCTCTATCATGAAGATCATGGTGCTACTTTGAAGCACAAGTGTGGTAAAAGGATAGTAACATTGCCCCTTCTCTCTTTTCTCTCATTTTTTCTCTTTTTTTTATTTGGGCCTTCTCTCTTTTTTTTTCTCTTTTTTTTTTGGCCTCTTTTATTTTTTTTATTTTTCGTCCGGAGCCTCATCCCGACTTGTGGGGGAATCATAGTCTCCATCATCCTTCTCCTGACATGGGACAATGCTCTAATAAAGAAGATCGTCACACTTTTATTTACTTACAACTCAATACTTAGAACAAAATATGACTCTATATGAATGCCTCCGGCGGTGTACCGGGATGTGCAATGAATAAAGAGTGACATGTATGAAAGAATTATGAACGGTGGCTTTGCCACAAATACGATGTCAACTACATGATCATGCAAAGCAATATGACAATGATGAAACGTGTCATAATAAACGGAACGGTGCAAAGTTGCATGGCAATATATCTTGGAATGGCTATGGAAATGCCATAATAGGTAGGTATGGTGGCTGTTTTGAGGAAGGTATATGGTGGGTGTATGGTACCGGCGAAAGTTGCGCGGCACTAGAGAGGCTAGCAATGGTGGAAGGGTGAGAATGTGTATAATCCATGGACTCAACATTAGTCATAAAGAACTCACATACTTATTGCAAAAATCTATTAGTTATCGAAACAAGGTACAACGCGCATACTCCTAGGGGGATAGATTGGTAGGAAAAGACCATCGCTCGTCCCTGACCGCCACTCATAAGGAAGACAATCAATAAATAAATCATGCTCCGACTTCATCACATAACGGTTCACCATACGTGCATACTACGGGAATCACAAACCTTAACACAAGTATTTCTCAAATCCACAATTACTCACTAGCATGACTCTAATATCACCATCTTTATATCTCAAAACTATCATAAGGAATCGAACTTCTCATAGTATTCAATGCACTTTATATGAAAGTTTTTATTATATCCCTCTTGGATGCCTATCATATTAGGACTAAATTTATAACCAAAGCAAATTACCATGATGTTTAAAGACTCTCAAAATAATATAAGTGAAGCATGAGAGTTCATCAATTTCTATAAAATAAAACCACCGCCGTGCTCTAAAAAGATATAAGTGAAGCACTAGAGCAAAATTGCCTAGCTCAAAAGATATAAGTGAAGCATATGGAGTATTCTAATAAATCACGATACATGCGTGTCCCTCTCAAAAGGTGTGTACAGCAAGGATGATTGTGGCAAACTAAAAATCAAAGACTCAAATCATACAAGACGCTCCAAGCAAAACACATATCATGTGGTGAATAAAAATATAGCCTCAAGTAAAGTTACCGATAGACAAAGATGAAAGAGGGGATGCCTTCCGGGGCATCCCCAAGCTTAGGCTCTTGGTTGTCCTTGAATATTACCTTGGGGTGCCTTGGGCATCCCCAAGCTTAGGCTCTTGCCACTCTTTATTTCATAGTCCATCAAATCCTAACCCAAAACTTGAAAACTTCACAACACAAAACTCAACAGAAAATCACATAAGCTCCGTTAGTATAAGAAAATAAATCACCACTTTGGTACTGTTGTGAACTCATTCTTTATTTATATTGGTGCAATATCTACTGTATTCCAACTTTTCCATGGTTCATACCCCCCGATACTACCCATAGATTCATCAAAATAAGCAAACAACACAAAGAAAATAGAATCTGTCAAAAACAGAACAGTCTGCGAAGATCCGAATTGTTCTAATACTTCTGTAACTCCAAAAATTCTGAAAAATTAGGAAAACAGAGGCAATTTGTATATCAATCTCGTATAAAAATTCAGGGTTTTTCAACTCTCCCGTAAATTATTAAAATTCTGAGACTGGACGCAAAAGTTTCTGTTTTTTAGCAAGATCAACTCAACTATCACCATAAGCCATCCCAAAGGTTTTACTTGGCACAAACACTAATTAAAACATAAAACCACATCTAACCAGTGGCTAGATGAATTATTTATTGCAAAACAGAACCAAAAAGCAAAAACAAAAAAAAAATTGGGTTGCCTCCCAACAAGCGCTATTGTTCAACGCCCTTAGCTAGGCATAAAAACACGAATTGATCTAGATATTGTCATCTTTGGTATGCAATCCATAAGTGGCTCTCATAATAGATTCATAAGGCAATTTAATTTTCTTTCTTGAAAAGTGTTCCATGCCCTTCCTTAATGGAAATTGAAATCTAATATTTCCTTCTTTCATATCAATAATTGCACCAATCGTTCTAAGGAAAGGTCTACCAAAAATAATAGGACATGTAGGATTGTAATCTATATCAAGAACAATGAAATCTACGGGCACATAATTCCTATTTGCAACAATAAGAACATCATTAATCCTTCCCATAGGTTCCTTAATAGTGGAATCCGCGAGATGCAAATTTAAAGAGCAATCATCAAATTCACGTAAACCTAACACATCGCATAAAGTTTTTGAAATCGTGGAAACACTAGCACCCAAATCACACAAAGCATGGCACTCATAATCTTTAATATTAATCTTAATAGTAGGTTCCCACTCATCATAAAGTTTTCTAGGGATAGAAACTTCCAATTCAAGCTTTTCTTCAAAAGATTGCATCATAGCATCAACGATATGTTTAGTAAAAGCTTTGTTTTGTTTATAAGCATGAGGATAATTCAACACGGATTGCAACAAGGAAATACGATCTATTAAAGAACAATTATCATAATTAAATTCCTTGAAATCCAAAAGAGTGGGTTCATTGCTACTTAAAGTTATGACCTCTCCAATCCCACTTTTATCAATTTTTGCATCAAGATCTAAAAACTCCGAATCATTGGGACGCCTTTTAACTAAAGTTGACTCATCTCCAGTCCCATCTTTATCAAGATTTATATTGAAAAACAAAGATTCAATAGGAGTCACATCAATCACTTTAAGATCTTCATCATTATTTTCACAAAAACTAGAAGAACATGTTTTTACAAACCAATCTTTTTTAGCACGCATCTTAGCGGTTCTTTCTTTGCACTCATCAATTGAAATTATCATAGCTTTGAGAGACTCATTGAAATCATGCTTGGGTGGAATAGATCTAAGTTTCAAAGAATCAACATCAAGAGAAATTCTATCCACGTTCCTAGCCAAATCATCAATCTTAAGCAATTTTTCTTCAATCAAAGCATTGAAATTCTTTTGCGAACTCATAAATTCTTCAACACAATTCTCAAATTCAGAGGGCATCTTATTATAATTTCCATAAGAATTGTTGTAGGAATTACCATAATTATTAGAGAAATTACTAGGAAACGGCCTAGGATTAAAATTACCTCTATACGCGTTATTACCAAAATTGTTCCAACCAACAAAATTCACATCCAAAGATTCATTATTATTTTCAATCAAGGTAGACAAAGGCATATCATTAGGATCCAAAGAAGCGCTCTTGCTAGCAAATAATTTCATAAGTTCATCCATCTTTCCATTCAAAAAATTAATCTCTTCAATTGCATGCACTTTTTTACTAGTGGAAGATCTTTCGGTATGCCATTGAGAATAATTAACCATAATATTATCTAGAAGTTTAGTAGCTTCTCCTAGAGTAATTTCCATAAAAGTGCCTCCCGTGGGCGAATCTAAAAGATTTCTAGAAGCAAAATTCAATCTGGCATAAAAATTTGTATAATCATCCACAAATTCAAACCATGAGTAGGGCAATTTCGTATCATCAATTTCATTCTCTCCCAAGATTGTGCAACATGCTCATGATCAAGTTGCTTAAAATTCATAATATCATTCCTACGGGAGATGATCTTAGCGGGAGGAAAATACTTGGAAATAAAAGCATCTTTACACTTATTCCATGAATCAATACTATTTTTAGGCAAAGATGAAAACCAAGTTTTAGCACGATCTCGAAGTGAGAACGGAAATAGCTTCAATTTAACAATATCATTATCCACATCTTTTTTCTTTTGCATATCACACAAATCAACGAAATTGTTTAGATGGGATGCGGCATCTTCACTAGGAAGGCCAGAAAATTGATCTTTCATAACAAGATTCAGCAAAGCGGCATTAATTTCACAAGATTCTGTATTAGTAGCGGGAGCAATCGGAGTACTAATAAAATCATTGTTATTGGTGTTGGAAAAATCACAGAATTTGGTATTCTCTTGAGCCATCGTGACAAAGCAAACAATCCAACACACGAGCACACAAAAAGCCAACTAAGATGACGAACGGAAGAGGGGCGAAGAAAAGGCAAACAGAGGGGCGAAGAAAAAGGCAAATCTTTTCGAAAATCGTTTTAGAAGTGGGGGAGAGGAAAACGAGAGGCGAATGGCGAATAATGTAATGCGAGAGATGAGAGTTTATGATGGGTACTTGGTATGGCTTGACTTGGCGTAGATCTCCCCGACAACGGCGCCAGAAATTCTTCCTGCTACTTCTTGAGCTTGCGTTGGTTTTTCTCTTGAAGAGGAAAGGGTGATGCAGCAAAGTAGAGATAAGTATTTCCCTCAGTTTGAGAACCAAGGTATTAATCCAGTAGGAGACAACGCACAAATCACCAAATACCTGCACAAACAATCAAACAACTTGCACCCAACGCGATAAAGGGGTTGTCAATCCCTTCACGGTTATTTGCAAAAGTGAGATCTGATAGAGATAGGTAAAACTAAACAAAAGATAAAGTAAATATTTTTGGTATTTTTGTTTTATAGATCAGAAAGTAAAAGATTGCAAAATAGTAGATCGGAAACTTATATGAAGGAAAATAGAAGATCGGAAACTTATATGATAGAAAATAGACCCGGGGGCCATAGGTTTCACTAGAGGCTTCTCTCAAGATAGAAAATATTACGGTGGGTGAACAAATTACTGCCGAGCAATTGATAGAAAAGAGCAAAGTTATGACGATATCTAAGGCAATGATCATGAATGTAGGCATCACGTCCGTGTCAAGTAGACCGAAACGATTCTGCATCTACTACTATTACTCCACACATCGACCGCTATCCAGCATGCATCTAGAGTACTAAGTTCATAAAGAACGGAGTAACGCATTAAGCAAGATGGCATGATGTAGATGAATTAACTCAAGCAATATGATGAAAACCCCATCTTTTTATCCTCGATGGCAACAATACAATACGTGCCTTGCTGCCCCTACTGTCATTGGGAAAGGACACCGCAAGATTGAACCCAAAGCTAAGCACTTCTCCCATTGCAAGAAAAACCAATCTAGTTGGCCAAACCAAACCGATAGTTCGAAGAGAATTACAAAGATACCAAATCATGCATAAAAGAATTCAGAGAAGATTCAAATAATATTCATAGATAAGCTGATCATAAATCCACAATTCATCGGATCTCGGCAAACACACCGCAAAAAAGTATTACATCGAATAGATCTCCGAGAACATGGAGGAGAACATGGTATTGAGAATCAAAGAGAGAGAAGAAGCCATCTAGCTACTAGCTATCGACCCGTAGGTCTGAGGTAAACTACTCATGATTCATCGGAAGGGCAATGGTGTTGATGTAGAATCCCTCCGTGATCGAATCCCCCTCCGACAGGACACCGAAAAAGGACCCTAGATGGGATCTCACGGGTACAGAAGGTTGCGACGGTGGAAAAGTATTTTCGTGGATGCCTCTGGTGGTATGGGCATATAAGAGTATATATAGGCGAAAGAATTAGGTCAGGAGGTACACGAGGGGCCCACAATGGTGGGGGCGCGCCCTCCGTCCTTGTGGCCGCCTCGTGGCTCCTCCGACTTCATCTCCAAGTCTCCTGGTTTCCTTCTGGTCCAAGAAAGATCATCGCGAAAGTTTTATTCCGTTTGGACTCCGTTTGGTATTCCTTTTCGGCAAACCTCAAAAACAAGGAAAAAACAGAAACTGGCACTGGGCTCTAGGTTAATAGGTTAGTCCCAAAAATAATATAAAATAGCATATTAATGCATATAAAACATCCAAAACCGATAATATAATAGCATGGAACAATAAAAAATTATAGATACGTTGGAGATGTATCAATCACGCTTGCCGCCATACAGGAGAATAGGATGTGGGTTTCTGTCTCCGGTACCGCGTAGAGGGGGGCACAAGCCATTCCCCAGGCCGTGTCTCTTAAGTACCTCAGTCCCCGAGGGGAGGCGATTGCGCAGAAGCTGCCACACGGATATCTTAATCTTCAGGGGTACGGGAGTTTTCCACATTGGTTCTAACCAGGGTGTGGCCGGTGACCGGCATAGAACATGGTATGTTGTGCACACCAAAAACTCCGTCGTCGGGGAAAGCCTCCATGACACAGTGTCCGGATACTCCGGTAGCACGTCTGGGAGAGCAGCCCATAGTCTGGTGCAGTTGTCACTCTCTGGTTGCCCAAAGGTGAGGCGGAATCTAACCTGCCACTATCCATCCCGTAGCGTCGAAGAGACAAGGGAGGACGGGTCCTCACATATCGAGAACAAGCTAGGGTTGCTCACGCGTATTGGCTCGGTACCCAACCATTGGTCCAACCAAAATTGGGTCCCATTTCCATTCCCTATGGAGAAAGAAATCCCTAGGCGGATTTCCTCCTTGATCCTCTGGATGGAACGCCAAAACTGTGACCCTCCCGTCCGAGAGTATGCCAAAGGGGGCTCGCCCCTAAGGTATTTTGCCCGAATGAGCTGGAGAAATAGGCCTCCCTCGCCATGCAATATCCACCAAACCCATCTTAGCATTATTGCGACATTCATACGTTGGGAGGCTACAATACCCAGGCCACATTGGTCTTTAGGCATGCAGATATCCTCCCACTTGACCATGTGATACTTATGACGACCATCAGCGGCCTGCCAAAAGAATCTAGCGAGGTCCTTGTCGAAGGAACTATGGACGCCCTCCGGCAGGATATACAACCCCATCATATACATGGGAAGGCTCGCGAGGTTCGAACTAATAAAGATCAATTTGCTCCCCTTGGAGGTAAACCGTCCACGCCAGGGTTCAGCCCTAGAAGCCACGTGTCCTGTCAGAGGGTCAAACGCACTTGCCAGGAGTTGCGAGTCGGCCATCCCAAGTAAGTGATGGGGAATGTGGCCAGTCGGCAGTTGAGGTTGTCCGCTATCCTCTGTTGTTCTTCCGCTGAGAAGCCTAGGACAATGACCTCACTCTTGTCAAATTTAATCTTTAGTCCAGACATGGCCTCGAAACAAGGTAGCAGGAACTTCAGATTCACGATGTCAAGGTCCTTCCCTTACACCATAATCATCGTATCGTCAGCACATTGTAGGTGGGTGATGTTGGGGAACGTAGCATGCAATTTCAAAAAAAATCCTACGCTCACGCAAGATCTATCTAGGAGATGCATAGCAACGAGAAGGAAAGAGTGTGTCTACGTACCCTCGTAGACCGAAAGCGGAAGCGTTTGACAACGCGGTTGATGTAGTCGAACTTCTTCTCGTTCCAACCGATCAAGCACCGAACGTACGGCACCTCCGAGTTCTGCACACGTCCAGCTCGATGACGTCACTCGAACTCTTGATCCAGCAAAGTGTCAAGGAAGTAGGTGAGTTCCATCATCATGATGGCGTAGTGACGGTGATGGTGAAGTGATCCGCGCAGGGCTTCGCCTAAGCACTACGAAGATATGACCGAGGGTGTAATCTGTGGAGGGGGCGCCGCAAATGGCTAACAGTTATTGGTGTGTCTTCTAGGCGCCCCCTTCCCATGCATATATAGGTGGGAGGGGGAGGGAGACAGACTTGGGGCACCCCAAGTAGGAGGAATCCAACTTGGGGCCTAGTCCAATTCGCCCCCCCCCCCCTTACCATATTTTCCAGAGGGGGAAGGAAGGAGGAGGGAGGAGGGAAGGAAGGGGGAGGCTGAATCCCTCCCCTTCCTTCTCTCTTCCCCTCTTTCCTTCCTCCTCTGGTTCGGCCCATATGGGGGGCGTAGCAGCCCCTGCTCGCTGCTGCATTTCCCCTCTTGGCCCATTAGGCCCATATCTTTGCCGGGGGGTGCCCGAAACCCCTTCCGGTGACCCGATATGTACCCGGTACCCTCCGGAACACTTCCGGTGTCCGAATACCATCGTCCTATATATCAATCTTTACCTCTCGGCCATTTTGAGACTCCTCGTCATGTCCATGATCTCATCCGGGACTCCGAACAACATTCGGTCACCAAATCACATAACTCATATAATACAAAATCATCATCGAACGTTAAGCGTGCGGACCCTACGGGTTCGAGAACTATGTAGACATGACCGAGACACTTCTCCGGTAAATAACCAATAGAGGAACCTGGATGCTCATATTGGCTCCCACATATTCTATGAAGATCTTTATTGGTCGAACCGTTATGACAACATACGTTATTCCCTTTATCCATAGGTATGTTACTTGCCCGAGATTCGATCGTCGGTATCTTTATACCTAGTTCAATCTCATTACCGGCAAGTCTCTTTACACGTTCTGTAATACATCATCCTGTGACTAAGTCACTTTGCTTGCAAGGCTTCTTATGATGTGCATTACCGAGAGGGCCCAGAGATACCTCTCCGATACTAGGAGTGACAAATCCTAATCTCGATCTATGCCAACCCAACAGACACCTTCGGAGATACCTGTAGAGCATCTTTATAATCACCCAGTTACGTTGTGATGTTTGATAGCACACAAGGCATTCCTTCGGTATCCGGGAGTTGCATAATCTCATAGTCGAAGGAATATGTATTTGACATGAAGAAAGCAGTAGCAATAAAATTGAACGATCATTATGCTAAGCTAACGGATGGGTCTTGTCCATCACATCATTCTCCTAATGATGTGATCCCGTTCATCAAATGACAACACATGTCTATGGTTAGGAAACTTAACCATTTTGATTAACGAGCTAGTCTAGTAGAGGCTTACTAGGGACACAGTGTTTTGTCTATGTATCCACACATGTATCAAGTTTCCGGTTAATACAATTCTAGCATGAATAATAAACATTTATCATGAATAAGGAAATATAAAATAACAACTTTATTATTGCCTCTAGGGCATATTTCCTTCAGTCTCCCACTTGCACAAGAGTCAATAATCTAGATTACAATGTAATGATTCTAACACCCATGGAGTCTTGGTGCTGATCATGTTTTGCTCGTGGAAGAGGCTTAGTCAACGGGTCTGCCACATTCAGATCCGTATGTATTTTGCAAATCTCTATGTCTCCCTCCTTGACTTGATCACGGATGGAGTTGAAGCGTCTCTTGATGTGTTTGGTTCTTTTGTGAAATCTGGATTCCTTTGCTAAGGCAATTGCTCCAGTATTGTCACAAAAGATTTTCATTGGACCCGGTGCACTAGGTATTACACCTAGATCAGATATGAACTCCTTCATCTAGACTCCTTCATTTGCTGCTTCCGAAGCAGCTATGTACTCCGCTTCACACGTAGATCCTGCCACGACGCTCTGCTTGGAACTGCACCAACTGACAGCTCCACCATTCAATATAAATACGTATCCGGTTTGTGACTTAGAGTCATCCGGGTCTGTGTCAAAACTAGCATCGACGTAACCATTTACGATGAGCTCTTTGTCACCTCCATAAACGAGAAACATATCCTTAGTCCTTTTCAGGTACTTCAGGATGTCCTTGACCACTGTCCAGTGATCCACTCCTAGATTACTTTGGTACTTCCCTGCCAAACTTATGGCAAGGCACACATCAGGTCTGGTACAGAGCATAGCATACATGATAGAACCTATGGCTGAAGCATAGGGAATGACTTTCATTTTATCTCTATCTTCTGCAGTGGTTGGGCATCGAGTCTTACTCAACTTCACACCTTGCAACACAGGCAAGAACCCTTTCTTTGACTGATCCATTTTGAACTTCTTCAAAACTTAATCAAGGTATGTGCTTTGTGAATGTCCTATTAAGCGTCTCGATCTATCCCTATAGATCTTGATGCCCAATATATAAGCAGCTTCACCGAGGTCTTTCATTGAAAAACTCTTATTCAAGTATCCTCTTATGCTATCCAGAAATTCTACATCATTTCCAATCAACAATATGTCATCAACATATAATATTAGAAATGCTACAGAGCTCCCACTCACTTTCTTGTAAATACAGGCTTCTCCAAAAGTCTGTATAAAACCATATGCTTTGATCACCTCATCAAAGCGTATATTCCAACTCCGAGATGCTTGCACCAGTCCATAGATGGATCACTGGAGCTTGCACACTTTGTTAGCACCTTTAGGATCGACAAAACCCTCTAGTTGCATCATATACAACTCTTCTTTAAGAAATCCATTAAGGAATGCGGTTTTGACGTCCATTTGCCAGATTTCATAATCATAAAATGCGGCAATTGCTAACATGATTCAGATGGATTTAAGCATCGCTACGGGTGAGAAAGTCTCATCATAGTCAACTCCTTGAACTTGTCAAAAACCTTTTGCGACAAGTCGAGCTTTGTAGATAGTAACATTACCATCGGCGTCAGTCTTCTTCTTGAAGATCCATTTATTCTCTATGGCTCGCCGATCATCGGGCAAGTCCACCAAAGTCCATATTTTGTTCTCATACATGGATCCTATCTCAGATTTCATGGCCTCAAGCCATCTGTCGGAATCTGGGCTCATCATAGCTTCTTCATAGTTCGTAGGTTTGCCTTGGTCTAGTAACATGACTTCCAGTACAGGATTCCGTACCACTCTGGTGCGGATCGTGTTCTGGTTGACCTACGAGGCTCTGTAGTAAATTGATCCGAAGTTTTATGATCATCATCATTAGCTTCCTCTCTAGTTGGTGTAGGCATCACGGGAACGGTTTTCTCTGATGAACTACTTTCCAATTCGAGAGAAGGTACAATTACCTCATCAAGTTCTACTTTCTTCCCACTCACTTCTTTCGAGAGAAACTCCTTCTCTAGAAAAGATCCATTCTTAGCAACAAAGATCTTGCCTTTGGATCTGTGGTAGAAGGTGTACCCAACAGTTTCTTTTGGGTATCCTATGAAGACGCACTTCTCCGATTTGGGTTCGAGCTTATTAGGTTGAAGCTTTTTCACATAAGTATCGCAACCCCAAACTTTAAGAAACGACAGCTTAGGTTTCTTGCCAAACCATAGTTCATACGGTCTCGTCTCAATGGATTTAGATGGTGCCCTATTTAATGTGAATGCAGCTGTCTCTAATGCATAACCCCAAAACGATAGTGGTAAATAGGTAAGAGACATCATAGATCGCATCATATCTAATAAAGTACGGTTACGACGTTCGGACACACCATTACCCTGTGGTGTTCCAGGTGGCGTGAGTTGTGAAACTATTCCACATAGTTTTAAATGAAGGACAAACTCGTAACTCAAATATTCGCCTCCGCGATCAGGTCGTAGAAACTTTATTTTTTTGTTACGATGATTTTCTACTTCACTCTGAAATTCTTTGAACTTTTCAAATATTTCAGACTTATGTTTCATCAAGTAGATATACCCATATCTGCTCCAATCATCTGTGAAGGTCAGAAAATAACGATACCCGCCGCAAGCCTCAACACTCATCAAACCGCATACATCGGTATGTATTATTTCCAGTAAGTCATTGGCTCGCTCCATTTTTCTGGAGAACTGAGTTTTAGTCATCTTGCCTATGAGGCATGGTTCGCAAGTATCAAATGATTCATAATCAAGTGATTCCAAAAGCTCATCTGCATGGAGTTTCTTCATGCGTTTTACACCAATCTGACCTAAACGACAGTGCCACAAATATGTTGCACTATCATTATCAACTTTGCATCTTTTGGCATCAATATTATGAATATGTGTATCACCACGATCGAGATTCAACAAAAATAGACCACTCTTCAAGGGTGCATGACCATAAAAGATATTACTCATATAAATAGAACAACCATTATTCTCTGATTTAAATGAATAACCATCTCGCACTAAACAAGATCCAGATATAATGTTCATGCTCAACGCTGGCACAAAATAACAATTATTCAGGTCTAAAACTAATCCCGAAGGTAGATGTAGAGGTAGCGTGCCGACGGCGATCACATCGACCTTGGAACCATTCCCGACGCGCATCGTCACCTCGTCCTTAGCCAATCTTCGTTTAATCCGTAGCTCCTGTTTCGAGTTACAAATATGAGCAACTGAACCAGTATCAAATACCCAGGTGCTACTACGAGCATTAGTAAGGTACACATCAATAACATGTATATCAAATATACCTTTGTTCACTTTGCCATCCTTCTTATCCGCCAAATACTTGGGGCAGTTCCGCTTCTAGTGACCAGTCCCTTTGCAGTAGAAGCACTCAGTTTCAGGCTCGGGTCCAGCTTTGGGCTTCTTCCCGGGAGTGGCAACTTGCTTGCCATTCTTCTTGAAGTTCCCTTTCTTTCCCTCGCCCTTTTTCTTGAAACTAGTGGTCTTTCTAACCATCAACACTTGATGCTCCTTCTTGATTTCTACCTCCACAGCTTTGAGCATTGCGAAGAGCTCGGGAATTGTCTTCTCCATCTGTTGCATATTATAGCTCATCACGAAGCCTTTGTAGCTTGGTGGCAGTGATTGAAGAACTCTATCAATAGCACTATCTGTTGGAAATATGCCCTAGAGGCAATAATAAAGTGGTTATTATTATATTTCCTTGTTCATGATAATTGTCTATTGTTCATGCTGTAATTGTGTTATCCGGAAATCGTAATACATGTGTGAATACATAGACCACAACATGTCCCTAGTGAGCCTCTAGTTGACTAGCTCGTTGATCAACAGATGGTTACGGTTTCCTGACCATGGACATTGGATGTCGTTGATAATGGGATCACATCATTAGGAGAATGATGTGATGGACTAGACCCAATCCTAAGCATAGCACTAGATCGTGTAGTTTGTCTGCTAAAGCTTTTCTAATGTCAAGTATCATTTCCTTAGACCATGAGATTGTGCAACTCCCGGATACCGTAGGAATGCTTTGGGTGTATCAAACGTCACAACGTAACTGGGTGACCATAAAGGTGCACTACAGGTATCTCCGAAAGTGTCTGTTGGGTTGGCACGAATCGAGACTGGGATTTGTCACTCCGTGTGACGGAGAGGTATCTCTAGGCCCACTCGGTAATGCATCATCATAATGAGCTCAATGTGACTAAAGAGTTAGCCACGGGATCATGTGTTACGAAACGAGTAAAGAGACTTGCCGGTAACGAGATTGAACAAGGTATAGGGATACCGACGATCGAATCTCGGGCAAGTATCATACCGGTAGACAAAGGGAATTGTATACGGGATTGATTGAATCCTCGACATCGTGGTTCATCCGATGAGATCATCGTGGAACATGTGGGAGCCAACATGGGTATCCAGATCCCGCTGTTGGTTATTGGCCGGAGAGATGTCTCGGTCATGTCTACATGGTTCCCGAACCCGTAGGGTCTACACACTTAAGGTTCGGTGACGCTAGGGTTGTAATGGGAAATAGTATGTGAATACCGAATGTTGTTCAGAGTCCTGGATGAGAACCCGGACGTCACGAGGAGTTCCGGAATGGTCCGGAGGTAAAGAATTATATATGGGAAGTCCAGTTTCAGTCACCGGAATGGTTTCGGGGGTTATCGGTATTGTACCGGGACCACCGGAAGGTGTCCGGGGGTCCACCGGGTGGGGCCACCTGCCCCGGTGGGCCGAGTGGGCTGAGCAAAGGAGGGAACCAGCCCCTGGTGGGCTGGTGCGCCCCCCCTCCCAAGGGGCCCAAGGTGCCTAGGGTTGGAACCCTAGGGGGTGGGGGCGCCTCCCACCTGGCTTGGGGGGTAAGTTTCCCCCCCTGGCCGCCGCCCCCCCCCCCCTTAGATGGGATCTAAGGGGGCCGGCCCCCTCTCCCCTTCACCCTATAAATAGAGGGGGGGTGGGAGGGCAGCAGCACCTGATCCCTGGCGCAGCCCTCCCCCCTCTCCAACACCTCCTCCTCCTCCGTTTGAGCTTGGCGAAGCCCTGCCAGAGAACTGCAAGTTCCACCACCACGCCGTCGTGCTGCTGGAGATGTCTTCCTTAACCTCTCCCTCCTCCTTGCTGGATCAAGGCGCGGGAGACGTCACCGGGCTGCACGTGTGTTGAATGCGGAGGCACCGTTGTTCGGTGCTTAGATCGGAATCGACCACGATCTGAATCGCTGCGTGTACGACTCCTCCAACCGCGTTCTTGCAACGCCTCCGCATCGCGATCTTCAAGGGTATGAAGATGCACTCCTCTCTCTCTCGTTGCTAGTCTCTCCATAGATTGATCTTG
The DNA here is from genome assembly GCA_011799875.1 of Thinopyrum elongatum. Taxonomy (NCBI): domain Eukaryota; kingdom Viridiplantae; phylum Streptophyta; class Magnoliopsida; order Poales; family Poaceae; genus Thinopyrum; species Thinopyrum elongatum. The sequence continues at coordinate 22,156,072 of CM022301.1, read as the reverse complement.
GTGATGCGTAGGAAAACTTTTTGATTTACTACTACGTTCCCCAACAGTGGCATCATGAGCCAGGTCTATGCGTAGTTTCTTGCACGAGTAGAACACAAGTTGTTGTGGGCGTCGATTTTGTCAATTTACTTGCCATTACTAGTCTTATCTTGATTTGGCGGCATCGTGGGATGAAGCGGCCCGGACCGACCTTACACGTACGCTTACGTGAGACAGGTTCCACCGACTGACATGCACTAGTTGCATAAGGTGGCTAGCGGGTGTCTGTCTCTCCCACTTTAGTCGGATCGGATTCGATGAAAAGGGTCCTTATGAAGGGTAAATAGAAATTGGCATATCACGTTGTGGTTGTGGCGTAGGTAAGAAACGTTCTTGCTAGAAACCTATAGTAGCCATGTAAAAAAAATTGCAACAACAATTAGAGGACGTCTAACTTGTTCTTGCAGCATATGTCGTGTGATGTGATATGGCCAAAAGGATGTGATGAATGATATATGTGATGTATGAGATTGATCATGTTCTTGTAATAGGAATCACGACTTGCATGTCGATGAGTATGACAGCCGACAGGAGCCATAGGAGTTGTCTTAATTTATTGTATGACCTGCGTGTCAATGAAAAACGCCATGTAATTACTTTACTTTATTGCTAACCGTTAGCCATAGTAGTAGAAGTAATAGTTGGCGAGGCAACTTCATGAAGACACGATGATGGAGATCATGGTGTCATGCCGGTGACGATGATGATCATGGTGCCCCGAAGATGGAGATCAAAAGGAGCAAAATGATATTGGCCATATCATGTCACTATTTGATTGCATGTGATGTTTATCATCTTTTTACATCTTATTTGCTTAGAACGACGGTAGCATAAATAAGATGATCCCTTGCTAAAATTTCAAGAAAGTGTTCCCCCTAACTGTGCACCGTTGCGAAGGTTCGTTGTTTCGAAGCATCACGTGATGATCGGGTGTGATAGATTCTAACGTTCAAATACAACAGGTGTAAGCCAGATTTACACATGCAAAACACTTAGGTTGACTTGACGAGCCTAGCATGTACAGACATGGCCTCGGAACACGGAAGACCGAAAGGTCGAACATGAGTCGTATAGAAGATACGATCAACATAGAGATGTTCACCGTTGATGACTAGTCCGTCTCACGTGATGATCGGACACGGCCTAGTCGATTCGGATCATGTATCACTTTGATGACTAGAGGGATGTCTATCTGAGTGGGAGTTCATTGAATAATTTGATTAGATGAACTTAATTGTCATGAACTTAGTCTAAAATCTTTACAATATGTCTTGTAGATCAAATGGCCCACGCTAATGTTGCCCTCAACTTCAACGCGTTCCTAGAGAAAACCAAACTAAAAGATGATGGTAGGAACTACACGGACTGGGTCCGTAACCTGAGGATCATCCTCATAGCTGCCAAGAAAGCTTATGTCCTTGAAGCACCGCTAGGTGACGCACCTGTTTTCCCAGCAACTCAAGACGTTATGAATGCCTGGCAGTCGCATAGTGATGATTACTCCCTGGTTCAGTGCGGCATGCTTTACAGCTTAGAACCGGGGCTCCAAAAGCGTTTTGAGCAACACGGAGCATCTGAGATGTTCCAAGAGCTGAAAATGGTTTTCCAAGATCATGCCCGGGTCGAGAGATATGAAGTCTCCGACAAGTTCTACAGTTGTAAGATGGAGGAGAATAGTTCTGTCAGCGAGCATATACTCAAAATGTCTGGGTTGCACAACCGCTTGTCTCAGCTGGGAGTTAATCTCCCGGATGATGCGGTCGTTGACAGAATCCTTCAGTCGCTTCCACCTAGCTACAAGAGCTTTGTGATGAACTTCAATATGCAGGGGATGGAGAAAACCATTCCTGAGATATATTGAATGCTGAAATCAGCGAAGGTGGAGATCAAAAAGGAACAACAAGTGTTGATGGTGAATAAAACCACTAAGTTCAAGAAAGGCAAGGGTAAAAAGAACTTCAAGAAGGACGGCAAGGGAGTTGCCGCGCCCGGTAAGCAAGCTACCGGGAAGAAGCCAAAGAATGGACCCAAGCCTGAGACTGAATGCTTTTATTGTAAGGGTAACGGTCACTGGAAGCGGAACTGCCCCAAATACTTAGCGGATAAGAAGGCCGGCAATACCAAAGGTATATGTGATATACATGTTATTGATGTGTACCTTACCAGCGCTCGTAGTAGCTCCTGGGTATTTGATACCGGTGCGGTTGCTCATATTTGTAACTCAAAACAGGAGCTGCGGAATAAGCGGAGACTGGCGAAGGACGAGGTGACGATGCGCGTCGGGAATGGTTCCAAGGTCGATGTGATCGCCGTCGGCACGCTACCTCTACATCTGCCCACGGGATAAGTTTTAAACCTCAATAATTGTTATTTAGTACCAGCTTTGAGCATGAACATTGTATCAGGATCTCGTTTGATGCGAGATGGCTATTCATTTAAATCCGAGAATAATGGTTGTTCTATTTATATGAGAGATATGTTTTATGGTCATGCCCCGCTGGTCAATGGTTTATTTTTATTGAATCTCGAACGTGATGTTACACATATTCATAGTGTGAATGCCAAGAAGTGTAAGGTTGATAATGATAGTCCCACATACTTGTGGCACTGCCGCCTTAGTCACATTGGTGTCAAACGCATGAAGAAACTCCATGCAGATGGACTTTTGGAGTCTCTTGATTATGAATCATTTGACACGTGCGAACCATGCCTCATGGGCAAAATGACCAAGACTCCGTTCTCCGGAACAATGGAGCGAGCAACCAACTTATTGGAAATCATACATACTAATGTGTGCGGTCCAATGAGCGTTGAGGCTCGCGGTGGTTATTGTTATGTTCTCACCCTCACTGATGACTTAAGTAGATATGGGTATGTCTACTTGATGAAACACAAGTCTGAGACCTTTGAAAAGTTCAAGGAATTTCAGAGTGAGGTTGAGAATCAACGTGACAGGAAAATAAAGTTCTTACGATCAGATCGTGGAGGGGAATATTTGAGTCACGAATTTGGCACGCACTTAAGGAAATGTGGAATTGTTTCACAACTCACGCCGCCTGGAACACCTCAGCGTAATGGTGTGTCCGAACGTCATAATTGCACTCTATTGGATATGGTGCGATCTATGATGTCTCTTACCGATCTACCGCTATCATTTTGGGGTTATGCTTTAGAGACTGCCGCATTCACTTTAAATAGGGCTCCATAGAAATCCGTTGAGACGACACCGTATGAATTATGGTTTGGGAAGAAACCTAAGCTGTCGTTTCTGAAAGTTTGGGGATGCGATGCTTATGTCAAGAAACTTCAACCTGAAAAGCTCGAACCCAAATCGGAAAAATGCGTCTTCATAGGATACCCTAAAGAAACTATTGGGTATACCTTCTACCTTAGATCCGAAGGCAAGATCTTTGTTGCCAAGAATGGATCGTTTCTGGAGAAAGAGTTTCTCTCGAAAGAGTTTCTCTCGAAAGAAGTAAGTGGGAGGAAAGTAGAACTTGATGAGGTAACCCCTCTTGAACCGGAGAGTAGCGCAGCTCAGGAAGATGTTTCTGTGGTGCCTGCACCGACTAGAGAGGAAGTTAATGATGATGATCATGAAACTTCGGATCAAGTTACTACTGAAATTCTTAGGTCCACGAGGACACGTTCCACACCAGAGTGGTACGGCAACCCTGTCCTGGAAATCATGTTGTTAGACAACGGTGAACCTTCGAACTATGAAGAAGCGATGGCGGGCCCGGATTCCAACAAATGGCTAGAAGCCATGAAATCCGAGATAGGATCCATGTATGAAAACGAAGTATGGACTTTGACGGACTTGCTCGATGATCGGCAAGCCATAGCGAACAAATGGATCTTTAAGAAGAAGACAGACGCAGATGGTAATGTGACCATCTATAAGGCTCGACTTGTCGCTAAGGGTTATCAACAAGTTCAAGGGATTGACTACGATGAGACCTTCTCACCCGTAGCGAAGCTGAAGTCCGTCAGAATCATGTTAGCAATTGCCGCATACTATGATTATGAGATATGGCAAATGGACGTCAAAACAGCATTCCTTAATGGTTTCCTTAAGGAAGAGTTGTATATGATGCAGCCGGAAGGTTTTGTCGATCCTAATAATGCTGACAAGGTATGCAAGCTCCAGCGCTCAATCTATGGGCTGGTGCAAGCATCTCGGAGTTGGAACATTCGCTTTGATGAGATGATCAAAGCATTTGGGTTTACACAGACTTATGGAGAAGCCTGTGTTTACAAGAAAGTGGGTGGGAGCTCTGTAGCATTTCTCATATTATATGTAGATGACATACTATTAATGGGAAATGACATAGAATTCTTGGAAAGCATAAAGGCCTACTTGAACAAGTGTTTTTCAATGAAGGACCTTGGAGAAGCTGCTTACATATTAGGCATCAAGATCTATAGAGATAGATCGAGACGCCTCATTGGTCTTTCGCAAAGCACATACCTTGACAAGATATTGAAGAAGTTCAATATGGATCAGTCCAAGAAGGGGTTCTTGCCTGTATTACAAGGTGTGAGATTGAGCACGGCTCAATGCCCGACCTCGGCAGAAGATAGAGAAAAGATGAGTGTCATCCCCTATGCCTCAGCCATAGGGTCTATTATGTATGCCATGCTGTGTACCAGACTTGATGTGAACCTCGCCGTAAGTTTGGTAGGAAGGTACCAAAGTAATCCCGGCATGGAACACTGGACAGCGGTCAAGAACATCCTGAAGTACCTGAAAAGGACTAAGGATATGTTTCTCGTTTATGGAGGTGATGAAGAGCTCGTCGTAAAGGGTTACGTCGATGCTAGCTTCGACACAGATCTGGATGACTCTAAGTCACAAACCGGATACGTGTATATTTTGAATAGTTGGGCAGTCAGCTGGTGCAGTTGCAAGCAAAGCGTCGTGGCGGGATCTACATGTGAAGCGGAGTACATAGCAGCCTCGGAGGCAGCACAGGAAGCAGTCTGGATGAAGGAGTTCATCACCGACCTAGGAGTTATTCCCAATGCGTCGGGCCCAATGACTCTCTTCTGTGACAACACTGGAGCTATTGCCCTTGCCAAGGAGCCCAGATTTCACAAGAAGACCACGCATATCAAGCATCGCTTCAAATCCATTCGTGAACATGTTCAAGATGGAGACATAGATATTTGTAAAGTGCATACAGATCTGAATGTCGCAGATCCGTTGACTAAACCTCTTCCACGAGCAAAACATGATCAGCACCAGAACTCTATGGGTGTTCGATTCATCACAATGTAACTAGATTATTGACTCTAGTGCAAGTGGGAGACTGTTGGAAATATGCCCTAGAGGCAATAATAAAGTGGTTATTATTATATTTCCTTGCTCATGATAATTGTCTATTGTTCATGCTGTAATTGTGTAATCCGGAAATCGTAATACATGTGTGAATACATAGACCACAACATGTCCCTAGTGAGCCTCTAGTTGACTAGCTCATTGATCAACAGATGGTTACGGTTTCCTGACCATGGACATTGGATGTCGTTGATAATGGGATCACATCATTAGGAGAATGATGTGATGGACTAGACCCAATCCTAAGCATAGCACTAGATCGTGTAGTTCGTCTGCTAAAGCTTTTCTAATGTCAAGTATCATTTCCTTAGACCATGAGATTGTGCAACTCCCGGATACCGTAGGAATGCTTTGGGTGTATCAAACGTCACAACGTAACTGGGTGACCATAAAGGTGCACTACAGGTATCTCCGAAAGTGTCTGTTGGGTTGGCACGAATCGAGACCGGGATTTGTCACTCCGTGTGACGGAGAGGTATCTCTGGGCCCACTCGGTAATGCATCATCATAATGAGCTCAATGTGACTAAAGAGTTAGCCACGGGATCATGCATTACGGAACGAGTAAAGGGACTTGCCGGTAACGAGATTGAACAAGGTATAGGGATACCGACGATCGAATCTCGGGCAAGTATCATACCGGTAGACAAAGGGAATTGTATACGGGATTGATTGAATCCTCGACATCGTGGTTCATCCGATGAGATCATCGTGGAACATGTGGGAGCCAACATGGGTATCCAGATCCCGCTGTTGGTTATTGGCCGGAGAGATGTCTCGGTCATGTCTGCATGGTTCCCGAACCCGTAGGGTCTACACACTTAAGGTTCGGTGACGCTAGGGTTGTAATGGGAAATAGTATGTGAATACCGAATGTTGTTCAGAGTCCTGGATGAGAACCCGGACGTCACGAGGAGTTCCGGAATGGTCCGGAGGTAAAGAATTATATATGGGAAGTCCAGTTTCAGTCACCGGAATGGTTTCGGGGGTTATCGGTATTGTACCGGGACCACCGGAAGGTGTCCGGGGGTCCACCGGGTGGGGCCACCTACCCCGGTGGGCCAAGTGGGCTGAGCAAGGGAGGGAACCAGCCCCTGGTGGGCTGGTGCGCCCCCCCCCCAAGGGGCCCAAGGCGCCTAGGGTTGGAAACCCTAGGGGGTGGGGGCGCCTCCCACCAAACTTGGGGGGCAAGTTCCCCCCTTGGCCGCCCCCCCCCCTTAGATGGGATCTAAGGGGGGCGGCCCCCTCTCCCCTTCACCCTATAAATAGAGGGGGGGTGGGAGGGCAGCAGCACCTGATCCCTGGCGCAGCCCTCCCCCCTCTCCAACACCTCCTCCTCCTCCGTTTGAGCTTGGCGAAGCCCTGCCAGAGAACTGCAAGTTCCACCACCACGCCGTCGTGCTGCTGGAGCTGTCTTCCTCAACCTCTCCCTCCTCCTTGCTGGATCAAGGCGCGGGAGACGTCACTGGGCTGCACGTGTGTTGAACGCGGAGGCACCGTTGTTCGGTGCTTAGATCGGAATCGACCGCGATCTGAATCGCTGCGTGTACGACTCCTCCAACCGCGTTCTTGCAACGCTTCCCCATTGCGATCTTCAAGGGTATGAAGATGCACTCCTCTCTCTCTCGTTGCTAGTCTCTCCATAGATTGATCTTGGTGATGCATAGGAATTTTTTTTGATTTACTACTACGTTCCCCAACACTATCATCTGGAAGATTAACTCCCAGCTGAGTCAAGTTATTATGATATCCAGACATTCTGAGTATGTGTTCACTGACAGAACTGTTCTCCTCCATCTTGCAGCTATAGAACTTGTCGGAGACTTCATATCTCTCAACTCGGGCATTTGCTTGAAATATTAACTTCAACTCTTGGAATATCTCATATGCTCCATGACGTTCAAAACGTCTTTGAAGTCCTGATTCTAAGCCGTAAAGCATGGCACACTGAACTATTGAGTAGTCATCAGATCGAGCTTGCCAGACGTTCAAAACATCAACATCTGCTCCTGCAGGAGGCCTTTCACCTAGCGGTGCATCAAGGACATAATTCTTCTATGCAGCAATGAGGCTAATCCTCAAGTTACGGACCCAGTCCGTGTAGTTGCTACCATCATCTTTCAACTTAGCTTTCTCTAGGAACTCATTAAAATTCAAGGGAACGGTAGCACAGGCCATTGATCTACAACATAGATATGCAAATACTATCAGGACTAAGTTCATGATAAATTAAGTTCAATTAATCAAATTACTAACGAACTCCCACTTAAATAGACATTCCTCAAGTCATCTAAGTGATACGTGATCCAAATCAACTAAACCATGTCGGATCATCACGTGAGATGGAGTAGTCATCAATGGTGAACATCTTTATGTTGATCATATCTACTATATGATTCACGTTCGACCTTTCGATCTCCAGTGTTTTGAGGCCTTGTCTGTACATGCTAGGCTCGTCAAGTTTAACCCGAGTATTCCGCATGTGCAAAACTGTCTTGCACCCGTTGTATTTGAACGTAGAGTCTATCACACCTGATCATCATGTGGTGTCTCAACATGACGAACTGTCGCAACGGTGCATACTCAGGGAGAACACTTATATCTTGAAATTTAGTGAAGGGATCATCTTATAATGCTACCGCCGTACTAAGCAAAATAAGATGCATAAAAGATAAACATCACATGCAATCAAAATATGTGACATGATATGGCCATTATCATCTCATGCTTTTGATCTCCATCTCCAAAGCATCGTCATGATCTCCATCATCACCGGCTCGACACCTTGATCTCCATCGTTGCGTCGTGGTCGTCTCGCCAACTATTGCTTCTACAACTATCGCTAACGCATAGTGATAAAGTAAAGCAATTACATGGTGTTTGCATTTCATACAATAAAGCGACAACCATAAGGCTCCTGCCAGTTGCCGATAACTTTTACAAAACATGATCATCTCATACAACAACGTATATCACATCATGTCTTGACCATATCACATCACAACATGCCCTGCAAAAACAAGTTAGACGTCCTCTACTTTGTTGTTGCAAGTTTTACGTGGCTGCTATGGGCTTCTAGCAAGAACCGTTCTTACCTACTCATTAAAACCACAATGGTGATTTATCAAGTTTGCTGTTTTAACCTTCAACAAGGACCGGTCGCAGTCAAATTTAATTCAACTAAAGTAGGAGAAACAGACACCCGCCAGCCACCTTTATGCAAAACTAGTTGTATGTCTGTCAGTGGAACCGGTCTCATGAACGTGGTCATGTAAGGTTGGTCCGGGCCGCTTCATCCAACAATACCGCCGAATCAAAATAAGACATTGGTGGTAAGCAGTATGACGATCACCGCCCACAACTCTATGTGTTCTACTCGTGCATATCATCTACGCATAGACCTGGCTTGGATGCCACTGTTGGGGAACATAGCATGCAATTTCAAAAAAAAAATCCTACACTCACGCAAGATCTATCTAGGAGATGCATAGCAACGAGAAGGGAAGAGTGTGTCTACGTACCCTCGTAGACCGAAAGCGGATGCGTTTGACAACACGGTTGATGTAGTCGAACTTCTTCTTGTTCCAACCGATCAAGCACCGAACGTACGGCACCTCCGAGTTCTGCACACGTTCAGCTCGATGACGTCCCTCGAACTCTTGATCCAGCAAAGTGTCGAGGAAGTAGATGAGTTTCGTCAGCATGACGGCGTGGTGACGGTGATGGTGAAGTGATCCGCGCAGGGCTTCGCCTAAGCACTAAGAAGATATGACCGAGGGTGTAATCTGTGGAGGGGGGCGCCGCACACGGCTGCGCCCCCTCCCCATGTATATATAGGTGGGAGGGGGAGGGAGACAGCCTTGGGGCGCCCCAAGTAGGAGGAATCCTACTTGGGGCCTAGTCCAATTCGCCCCCCCCCCTACCATATTTTCTGGAGGGGGAAGGAAGGAGGAGGGAGGAGGGAAGGAAGGGGGAGGCCGAATCCATCCCCTTCCTTCTCTCTTCCCCTCTTTCCTTCCTCCTCTGGTTCGGCCCATATGGGGGGCGCAGCAGCCCCTGCTGGCTGCCGCGTTTCCCCTCTTGGCCCATTAGGCCCATATCTTTGCCGGGGGTGCCCGGAACCCCTTCCGGTGACCCGATATGTACCCGGTACCCTGCTGAATACTTCCGGTGTCCGAATACCATCGTCCTATATACCAATCTTTACCTCTTGACCATTTCGAGACTCCTCATCATGTTCGTGATCTCATCCGGGACTCCAAACAACATTCGGTCACCAAATCACACAACTCATATAATACAAAATCGTCATCGAACGTTAAGCGTGCGGACCCTACGGGTTCGAGAACTATGTAGACATGACCAAGACACTTCTCCGGTCAATAACCAATAGCGGAACCTGTATGCTCATATTGGCTCCCACATATTCTACGAAGATCTTTATCGGTCGAACCGTTATGACAACATACGTTATTCCCTTTGTCCATCGGTATGTTACTTGCCCGAGATTCGATCGTCGGTATCTTTATACCTAGTTCAATCTCGTTACCGGCAAGTCTCTTCACTTGTTCTGTAATACACCATCCCGTGACTAAGTCACTTTGCTTGCAAGGCTTCTTATGATGTGCATTACCGAGAGGGCCTAGAGATACCTCTCCGATACTCGGATTGACAAATCCTAATCTCGATCTATGCCAACCCAACAGACACCTTCGGAGATACCTGTATAGCATCTTTATAATCACCCAGTTATGTTGTGACGTTTGATAGCACACAAGGCATTCCTCCGGTATTCGGGAGTTGCATAATCTCATAGTCGAAGGAATATGAATTTGACATGAAGAAAGCAGTAGCAATAAAATTGAATGATCATTATGCTAAGCTAACGGATGGGTCTTGTCCATCACATCATTCTCCTAATGATGTGATCCCGTTCATCAAATGACAACACATGTCTATGGTTAGGAAACTTAACCATCTTTGATTAACGAGCTAGTCTAGTAGAGGCTTACTAGGGACACAGTGTTTTGTCTATGTATCCACACATGTATCAAGTTTCCGGTTAATACAATTCTAGCATGAATAATAAACATTTATCATGAATAAGGAAATATAAAATAACAACTTTATTATTGCCTCTAGGGCATATTTCCTTCAGGTGACCCCTCCGCCGGGGATCAAATGCCCCACTACGCCCGAGATGTGGCCAGCCCTCCTGGCCTTATCCAGGATCCCTGCTAATGCATCAACTGCGAGGTTGAAGAGGAGTGGGGAGATCAGATCTCCCTGATTCACTCCCGTAGAGGACTTAAAGAATGGTCCCACCTCACCGTTGATATTGATTGCAGTGTTGCCAGATCTAACTAGCCGCATGATCCAGGACACCCAACGGTCATCAAATCCCCGACATTGCATGACTAACCGCAAGAAGGACCAATCCAGACGGTCATATGATTTCTGGAAATCCAACTTGAGAAAGACAGCTTTGTGACCACGCGACCGAACCTCATGGACGATCTCATGGAGGGCCAAGATTCCGCCATGAATCCGCCAGCCCTGCAGAAAGGCCGTCTGGAGGGGGTGGTCAAGCCGCCCCGCTACAGGGGCAAGTCGGGTCGTGTGTACTTTTGAGAAGATGCGCTCGAGTACGTTGATGACCGTGATAGGCCTAAAGTGTCGAATGTCCATCGCCCCAACTATTTTGGGGATCTGGCTAATGACACCAAAGTTTATACGAGCCATGTCGAACGTCCCAATATAAAATTCATGGAACATCAGCATGATCATAGGTTTAAGGACACTCCAGAATTTCTGGAAGAAGGCCACCGGCAAGCCATCCGGTCCTAGTGCTGACCCCTCCTTCATAGAGGCGATAGCCCTACCGACCTCCTCAGACGAGAATGGGATAGTCTGTTCCGCATTCTCATGTCAAATACCCTGTCCGTAAGCGGCCATAAGTGTTCTGCCAAAGAAACCCCACCACGGGGTTCCGCCGAGAAGAGCCCCTTGAAGAAGTAGATGTGGGACCTAATCTCATCCGGGTGCCCCAGGAGGGAGTCCCACTCCCAGAGACACGGGATGGAGCACTTACGGCGCCACCCATTAGCGATCGCCTGAAAGTAAGCGGTATTCGCATCCTCTTGTAGGAGCCATTTCTGTCACTTGGATGGAGCACCGCAAGATTGAACCCATCACAAAGCACCTCTCCCATTGCAAGATAAATCAATCTAGTTGGTCAAAACAAACGGATATATCAGAGAGAAATACAAAGCTATAAAAATCATGCATAAAAGAGTTTAGAGAAGACTCAAATAATATTCTTGAATAATCTTATCAAAAACCCACAATTCATCGGATCCCAACAAACACACCGCAAAAAAGAATTACATCGAATAGATCTACAAGAAGATCCAGAAGAACATTGTATTGAAAATCAAAGAGAGAGAAGAAGCCATCTAGCTACTATCTATGGACCCGTAGGTCTGTGGTAAACTACTCACGCATCATCGAAAGGGCAGCAAGATTGATGTAGAAGCCCTCCGTGATCGATTCTCCCTCCGGCAGAGTACCGGAAAAGGCCTCCAGATGGGATCGCGGAAGAATAGAGACTTGCGGCGGCGGAAAAAGTGTTTCAGGTGGCTCTCTGGTGTATTGGGAATATTTGAGAATTTATAGAGGCTCAATTAGGTCAAGATGTGCCATGAGGGGCCCACAAGCCTGGAGGCGCCCCCCTGGGGCGTGCCTCCCGAGCTTGTCTCTCCCTCGTGGCTCGCCTGGTCTTCTCCCGAACCTTCTAGGGTCTCTCTGGGTCCAGAAAAAGTCGTCAAAAAGTTTCGTAGTGTTTGGACTCCGTTTGGTACTGATTTCCTGAAAGGCCAAAAATAAGCAAAAAAAAACAGCAACTGGCAGTGATTTCCTGAAAGGCCAAAAATAAGCAAAAAAAAAACAGCAACTGGCACTGCGCACTAGGTTAATAGGTTAGTCCCAAAAATGATATATAATTGCATATAAAACATTCAAGATTCTTACTATAATAGCATGGAACAATAAAAAATTATAGATAACTTGGAGACGTATCAGCAACCGTGTGTGGAAGTCCCTCAACCATCGATGGTACACCATCCAAGAGGCCGTCTTCAAGTATTGCGGGCACTTGAAGCATCTCATCGCACGGTGGCCTAGCGGTGCACAAATCATCGATCAAGTAAGTTGATCATTAGTCGGATGCTCTAGTTTTGTTGAACACTAACCGGATATACTTTAATTTTGTTGATCACTAGCCGGATATGCTTTAGTTTTGTTGATCACGTGTATTGTTTTGTTGTTCACTAGACGGATATGCATTGTTTCACTTTATCGCCTACACGTGGTTGTGTGATATACAAGAAGTTGGAGAAGAAGTCCTTCACCGTCATGCATTGTTGGTTGAAGTTGAATGGACAACCGAAGTGAAACCTTTTCATTGCCAAGACCGCCGCCCAATCCAACGAGGAAGAAACGGGTGACCCTACCGACCCAGCCCAAGAACCGTTGAAGAAGGTTAGAAGAAATCTGCGGGGCAAGAAGTGGCAGGAGGAGAGGGCGAAGCGAGAAGGTGCGATGGCCAAGCTGACGGAGAGGTTCGAGGAGATCTTGGCGAAGAAGGAAGAGGCATGCGTGAGGCCTCGGACATCAAGGAGGAGAGAAAGGCGGAATGGTTCAAGCAGTTGATGGAGGCGACGGAGAAGAAGATCAAGCTCGAAGAGAGGAGGACCATGATCGAAGAGAGTAAGGCATCGCTCGAGGAGAAGAAGGCCGCGCTCGAGGAAAAAAGGTTGAAGATCGCCGCCAATGCGGAGGACGCCAAGATGTTGACCTTAAATATCGACTCTTTGGATGCCGACCCTAGAATTATCATGAGACTCGTCCGCTACCAGATGTTGGAGCGGCAGAAAGATGAATTGGCGACGGCGGAAGATGAGGACGCGGCGGAGGCGGACGCCGACGCGGAGGTTGCCTACGCAGCGGCGACGGCACCTCCTTGATTAGAAAGCAGCTTGCTAGGATGGCCGATCCGGCAGGGCAGTAATGCACGGACTCCCGAACTGATGTTCTTTTGGATTCGGACATGTAAAAATTAAGCATATGCCTTCTTTTGGTTGTGATCGGGGATGCAATCCGACGCGGGTGTGTTCCAGCGTGTTATGTGGATCAGCGTAGATTTGAATTTGTATTTGCTAACAGACTATAGTTGAAGGACACCTTTCATATCCGTGTCCATGGACTGGTCAATTTGCGGGTTTCCGTTGAAGATGTCCTTACACCCCTGCTACCAGCCAGCCAGCACGAAAACTCGTCCACGGGGTCCCGCGTATGTAGGCCATCGACCGATATACATGGACCGAGCTGGACCCGGTCTTAAAGGGGGCGTGCCATCCACGTGAACGTGCCTGTCCATGTCACCGTAAGGCTGCAGCACACACGACTGGGCTATATGTGTCCTTAGTTTCCCCACACAGTATGTGTAATGTTGGCAGCATCGTTTTCTTTTGTCTAACTGGTGATTCCAGCTGCAAATGTGCGTGGACGACGCTGCTGCGGGTGCGGGCGCTACATCACGTACGCCCGTACGGCCCCACTACCTTTTGATCCATCCATGGTGACTTGTCATCGATTAATTAATCTGAGAGGCCACTCGAATCAAGCATCATGCGTGCCTGTAGTAATAGTAGTACTCCACTAGGATTTTCTAGTGCTGATTCTGTTCATCGATCAATTGACATCGATTTTTGCATTGCCTTGAGCTGAACTAAAGCACAGCTCACCTCACGTGAACCGTTTTTACATATCTGAGCGCGCGTCACGATCTATGTTTTGTCTACTTGGACGCTGGCCAGCTGATGTCGCTCTTGTCTGAACGTTTCAGCGTGGCCACGTGTCTGCACTATTTTTTGGATAAAGGCGCGTGTCCTGTCTGAACTATTTTTAACTGCAGCCGCAATTTGTACAGCTCCCATGCATAGCACGTTTGATCGCGTCCAGCTGAGCTCCCACGTGATTCAGGCTTGGAGGGCACGTTATGTTACGTACGCAGTGCCATTTTGACGCCGACGACGTGCACCAATCACGTGCGTGCTTGCGTGATTTCCTTCTAGGGAAATGCTGGCCAGCCAGATATCAAGACTAATTAGCTCAACTTTTCCCTCTGCAACAAAGCGACTAACTAGTTCAAAGAGGGAGAAACAAAAATAAAATTTGTGCCTTTTAGCGTTTAACAGAAAGGTATATATGCCCTACTATGAAACGACAAGACTATTGGTACAGTCTACTATAATCCAATTATCATTTTCAACTATTAAATGTATAACCAGGTATATATGCCCTACTATGAAACGACAAGACTATTGGTACAGTCTATAATCCAATTATTATTTTCAACTATTAAATGTATGACCAGGTATATATGCCCTACTATGAAACGACAAGACTATTGGTATAGTCTATAATCCAATTATTATTTTCAACTATTAAATGTATGCATGCATGATGAGCTAGACCAACAGTGTCTCACCTACACACACACACACCTAATCCCGGGCCATAACTATGTACTGCAGCGCTAGCTAGCTCGATCTCCGGAGAAACGGACACACAAAAAACAGGACACATACATACACACCGACACACATGCACTGCTGAGTGTGCTGACCAGTCATCCCCAGCTCGATCTACAAACTTTCACCGTGTCCCAGAGATATGTAGTTTCATGTCCAAAAATATCCGTCTATAGAAATGGATCTAGATCTCCATGTGATGCATGCATGTGTGGTACTATCTCGGTTAGTCTATCTTCTGACATAGTGGGGTCCACATGCATGTCAAAAAATGTTGATGTATGCATGTGATGCTAAGGCCAACTCCAACGCACCATCCTAAATCGTCCGCCCGCGTCCGTTTGAGGGTAAACGGACACAAAACGCGGCCCAACGCGCGGGAGCAAACGGATAAATGTCCATTTTCGGTCCGCTTTCGACCCATTCCCACCCCAAGTTTGGCCCGCGTTTGCGGCCAAATGGACAGCGCGCGGACGGGTGGGACGCGCGCCTTTGTCCTCCCCTGGCCCGCCTGTCGGGGACACACTTTCCCTCCATTTCGTCCAAACCTTCCCGCGCCCCCCTCCCCTCCCTCCTCCATGGACGGCGGCCCGACGAACCCCGGCAATGCGGCCGTAGCCGCGCGCCCCGCGGCGAAGAAGAAAGGTCCCAAGGGTCCCTGGAAGCCTCGATCCGAGTGCACGCCGGAGGAGATCGCCATCCTCGACTTCGAAGCGGCAAAGAGAAGGGGCCGGCGGGCAAAGGCGAAGGAGATGAAGGCGGCTGCGGCCTACACCGTCGAGGCTGACGCCCGGCGTCAAGCGCGGCATCTTGCCGACGTCGACGAGAAGGAATCCATCGTCGCCAAGGCGCATGCCCTTCTCATGCTTCGGTTGGCACGATCACCGACGGCCATCCTCTCGGTCGCTGCCATGGCCGTGGCGAGCACGAGACCGTCGGTCAGTCGTCCTCCTCAATATAGGTCGCCGAGCTTGTCCACCACACCCGGTCTGCCGCCTTACGGCCATGGGCAGACACGGTTCTCCACGTTGCCGGAGGGCAGTGTGGTCGCTCCGGCCACGCCCGCGGGTGTCATCGACATCAATGTGACGCCGGCGTACAGTGGCGCTGGCTACACGACCGACGGGACGCAAAGGAAGCAGTCCCGGTCGTTTCCGGCAGCAAGCTTCGCCGGCGCCCGCAAGCTGTTCGATGGAATGGCACAGCCGACGCCCACAGTCGACGACCCTGATTGTTCGGCGTTCATGGAGAGTGTCATCTTCGAGGGCCGTGGCGAGGCCTTCCAGCACCTCGGCCAAGGCCAGACTTTTGATCCTGACGAGACCCAGAGACAGGACGGCCGCGGCCACTATGAGGACACTGATTTCGCTGGCCATGATGAAGAGGAAGACGACCATGGCAACTCATGGCATGAAGATGATGAATTGTATTGTGAAGATGAGGAGGACGAGCTCAACATTTCGCAAGAGCCATTGGTGTTTATCGATGAGCTCACCCAAAGGGTCTAGGCACAAAAGAGGAAGCAAAGTATTCACACGGGGTCATACACCCAAAAAGAGGACAAATTGATTTGCGAGAGTTGGATTGAGATAGGGGAAGATCCGATAAGAGGTGCCGAGCAAAAAGGTACCATCTTTTGGGGGAGGGTTCACAAAACCTTCCATGAGCGAAGGAAGTTTGCCCCCTATCAATTTGAGAGCACTCGCAGCATCAACTCAATCCAAAAGAGATGGGGGTTCATTCAAAAAGAGTGCAACAAGTATTGTGGCGCATTTGAGAGCGTCGAAGCCCGTCCCGTGAGCGGCCTTGGCACTGGTGACTTGGTATGAACCTCTTGCCTTTTCATTTTGTATCCATTCATGTTGGCATGCTTTTCATTTTCATACATGTTGTGTCCTTCGCTATTACATTAGCATCGTCATCAATGATTGTGTAGGCATTTCAATCTTTGGAAACATTGAAGGCCCGACACAAGAACTAGTCATTCACTCTCATGCATTGTTGGGCGCTCATCAAAGATTGTGCCAAGTTCAAAGACCAATATGCCGCTCGTAAGAAGAAAGGAGGGAAGAAGGCCGTGGTTGATGAGGGAGACTTTCTCAAGAGGTCGAGGGGCAAGACAAGTTCGAAGGCCGATGAGAGGCGTGATGCATCTTCCATTGCCTTGCAAGGCACTTTGGAAAACATGATGAACCAAAAGGAAGTGAGGGACTAGAGGAGGAGCAAAGGAAAGGAGGAGCAAATGAAGATATATCTAGAACTCCAAACGAAGAAGCTTGCCATGGAGGAGGCCACGGAGAGGAGGAGGCTTGAGATGGAGGAGGCAACGAAGAGGAGGAAGCTTGACATCGAGGAGGCCGCTCAACTCAAGAAGCTCGAGATCGAGGCCACCATGGCGGACACCAAAGCTAAAGAGGTGGCACTCGCGTTCATGAGCGTGGACAAGACCAACATGTCGCCGGGGAGGAAGGCTTGGTTCGCGAATCTGCAGAATGAGATGTTTGCCCGCGACGGCCTGAACTAGGTGAAGCCTCGGGCCGTGGCCGACGTCCGTTCATTTTGAAGGCTGGCTGGTGTGCCGTCCGCTGGCTTTGTTGCCGGCGTCAAAAACTTATTAATTTTGAGGGCTGGCTCCTGTGCCGGCCGCTGACTTTGTTGCCGGCGTGAAACATGTCCTTTTTGAAGGCTAGCTCTGTGCCAGCCACTGGCTTTGTTGCCGGAGTGAAACATGTCCTTTTTGAAGGCTGGCTCCTGTATCGGCCGCTGGCTTTGTTGCTGGCATGAGACTGTAGGCCGCCGGCTGTGTTGCCGGCCGACGTGAACTAGTGTGAACCGCAACCGCGGCCAACATCCTTGGTTCTCACGTTTGCATGCACGAGGACAAGATGCGGCCGCGCGTTGGGCGTCTGGCCGACGCAAACCCAAATCCGGTTGGACACAACCTCATTCCCAACCCCAAACGGATGAAATCCGAATAAAACAGACATCCGTTAAGGGTCGTAAGTTGGAGTTGGCCTAATATCGGCTTAAACTGCTCTTCGTACGGATCCACCGATCTCATGGGCCATGTATCCAACAAGTGACATGCACATTCATACATGCATCACATGGGAGTTCAATTTCCAGTAAGGGAGTGACACTTGGCACATCACACGCACGGTTAGATTAAGATCAAATTAAACAAGCCACGTGATAATTAGTCAACTAGTTTACAAGCAGCAGTGAATAGGCCGCCCGGCCAGTACAATGCATGAACCTGCAAAAGTCCTTTCTAATCAGGTGGATCCAGCTCGGCAGGTATATATATGGCCATACATCAACATGTTTCAATTATTTTGTGACATTTCAAAAAAAACATTTTATTCACATTTTGAATTATTTCAGTGCATTGTTCCAAAAGAGTACTAAAAATATTTCACAAATAAGCACACCAAGTTTTTATTGACATAAGACTTAGCCTCCCGTTAGCGCTCACCGGGAGGAGACATTCAATGACTCCGATGACATAGCTTCCGGTCAATGGAGTAGCGAGGCCCTAGGCAGGGCCGGACCCTCGCTCGGGGCGTGGCGCCCAATCTCTTTGTGGACTGTTAGATCATGTAGCATGCTAAACAAGATGCTTATTATGTACTCGCACTTCTCATAGTGTCCACGACATGCCAACGGGAAACAGATGATGCCCTTCAATCCAAAGCTCATAATTACACATTTACAATATGCTCATAGATAAAGATGCCCGGTATGGTGTGATCTCAGTCTGATGCTCTTATGCCTCCCAACAATCTTTTCATTTGAAATAAAATATGTCAGTGGTGCACGTTAGCACGTACGTACGATCGCTTCAATCCGCGATCTCATGAATTCCAACCGCTCAACCACTGCGTTTGGCAATGGTATTTTGATCTCCATATCTAGAAGCAAATAATTAACTATGAAAATACCACCTTTGTGTTGTTTTTCTATTTCTCAATCCAAGACGAAAAATAAAAGCAAATAATTAACTAGGGAAATACTGGGAGAGATGTCGTTTTGATTCTGTGTCTCAATAATTTGCTCCATCGCAGATCATCAGATAAAGTTTTTTAGGGGAAAATATATTAAACAAAATCATCAGACAATGTTAGTGTATTAGCACGCGCCAACCTCAATATCCCTGAGCAAATCTCTTCTTTTTTATCGAAGGACCGGTGTTTATTCATTCTTATCCATCCGTACAACGTTTGATTGTTTTTTTCTTGACAAGGAAATAGTGAATTTTATTCCACTGAAATAGTATCACAATTACTCAAAGTTTAGGAAAAGCCTATAAATTATTGGACGGAGCTCATAGGGTGACCG
The DNA here is from genome assembly GCA_011799875.1 of Thinopyrum elongatum. NCBI lineage: Eukaryota > Viridiplantae > Streptophyta > Magnoliopsida > Poales > Poaceae > Thinopyrum > Thinopyrum elongatum. Next base: position 22,136,762 of record CM022301.1, on the reverse strand, counting down.
ATAGTCCCTCGTGTCGATTGAGAGTTAGCTAATTTCCAATCGAAGGGATTAGCAAATCTGTAACGCGCAAGCTAATAAAGTATTGTTTGCGCGGTAACTTGAAAATATTTTTTCTCAGATAATGTCTGGCAAATACTTTGACCATTTTATTTGTTTCTCTAGTTACTTGTATGTCCAGTGTGGATGAGTTATTTACTTGCACATCCTTCTTCATTTTTCTTACGCTGACCAGGCTAGTTCTCATACGACGGTTCAGTAGAAAAACAAATATTCCTCCGGTCCTTTTTTGTCTGCACATAAGTTTTGTCCGAAGTCAAAGTATTTCTACTTTGACCAAATTTATAGAAAAAATATCAACATTCACAATGCCAAATCAATATTGTTAGATTCGTGATGAAATGTAGTTTCGTAGTGTATGTATTGGTATTGTAGATGTCGATATTTTTTAATATAAATTTGGTCAAACTTTGCAATGTTAGACTTGACACAAATCTAATACGCGGAGTAAAAAGGACTGGAGGGAGTAATTCCAACGCATGAGGTGCATTGCATGGCTAGTGACATCTTGCCACTTTAGAGCATCTACAACCAGACCCCTCGTACCCGTCTGAAACGCCTGGTCAGGCCGTTCGGTCAGTGACCGGTCACAAAAACGTGACCCAACCGGACCCCTCATATTCGTCTCAAATGCCCGGACTGACCGGCACCCCTCATATCCATCTCAAATATGAGGAGGATATGAGGGCTCGCGCCAGGGCATGCCCGGTCAGTCCGCCACGTATGACGCGACCCCACCCCGGACCACCTTTTCTCTTTCTTAATTCATTATTTTCTTTCTCTCTCTTCTTCTTCACCAATCATATGCAAGTGACCGGACATATGAGAAAAATATGAGAAGTGTGGCTACGCGGACGAAAAAGTAGGGGCTCCAAACGAACATGCCCGGTCACTGACCGGACGCGTCCGCGAGCGTTTGAGGGGTCGAATTAGAGGTACGTGGCTGAAGATGCTCTTACTGTTGCCACCTGGTAATACTAGCAACCCAACCAACTAAAGCGTAATTAATTGTCAATGAGCATTGTTAACTAGTACGATTTGTCGGAGCGAACGATTATTGGCCCGAAGTCTACGCACGCAACATATCAAAACATCCATGTTGCTGTTTTGGTTGCCAGTTTAGACTATGCTAACTTGGTGCATGATGAGTGCCAGTACTTGATTAATTTTGCTTAGCCCATCATGCACTCTCTACTTTAAGAGATTTGGAATGATACGGTGACGATTATGTATGTGCAGTTCTCCTTCGTCCAGGATACTTTCAGTCTCTTATCTCACGACTAGAAATTGGACTTTGTTGTTTTTTGCTGGGAGGGCTTTTCCTTCACAAGAGCATGCTAGCCAAAAAATATATCGCTTTCTTCTCCATTATTATGTCACGTGTTTGGAATTGGTCGTATGCCTCCTTTTTTTTCACAAAGAGACAAGTGCAACTCTTTGTCCCTCAAATTATCATGAATTGTGGTTTTTGTCTCTGAACCTTTTTCTAACTTTTACCCTAAACTTTATAATACCTAATAGATTTTGTCCCTGACAGCGGTTTTCCTTGATCTAATATGGGTTTGACCTGTTATGTCATGGTTTTGGCTACGCCACCACTATGAGGTGGAAATTGACCTATACATGTAACCGACAAATCTCCTCCGCCGTTCATCCCTCTACCAACGTCCGGCAACCGAGTCCTCCTATATATCGCCACTACCTACAGGCCTACACCACGTAGTAGTCATGGCTCTTACCACCAGAGGGGCGGATTCCAACGAGGTCCAATCTCGGACTCTAGGGTTTGTGGATGCAGGGGCATTGATGTAGAACCGGCAACCAGCACAAGGATGAAAGAGGAGCATGGTGGCGTGCTTGTCGGCATAGGCCAGAGCAATGATTGGGAGGGTTTGACGGAAGTAGTAGCTTGTGAGAGAGGGGGGAGGAGAGAGACGTATTGAGTTGAAAGGGGATCATCCGGAAACAAAACAGAGTGAAAGGGAGGGGAGAGGGGTTGAAACACTCAAAAACCTGGGCATACCAGTGTGGTGAAACGGTACATTAATTCATCGAACAAATCAATCATAACGAGGAAGTACTCCACACGTGTCAAAAAACGTGTAACATTATGGGACGCAGGGAGTAGAAAACAGGCGTGGGATGGGAAAAAATGTTAAACAAACGAAATAACTTGCTAGACATACACGCGCCTTGTAGTACGCTTTTCACGCGTCGCATTACACCCCTGCCAGCCAGCTTGCATGTACACTCACTCCTGCACGCGGTCCTTGCGCGGGTCTGTCCCGCGTAGGCCATCAATATGGACCCGGTCCACGTGTCCGGTTGATGCATGCATGTCTATGTCTGTCTCTATAGTTCGGGCAGGCTGTACACACGAGTGGAGTATGTTTTTTCTCCCCGGAAAGAGTGAAGTCTGAAACAAACCTTGAATTAGTAGGCCTCATCGTAATCGAACCCTCACCTCTGAATCTCTGAAGTCCATACCCCATACTCTCTAATCCCGGTCTAAATCAACCTTGAGGCTGTTTTAGGAGTAGATTTGATGACATGGCACCTGAAGGCCGGGATCATTGACTCTGACCAAATTATTGACTGCCACATCGGCGTGGTGTGGGTCCCACTTGTCCTTGTAGCACGAACAGGATGCGCACGGCGATGTAAGGCCGCTCGCTGCTCCCTCTTGATGGATGTCCATGCGCATCGCCTTGCTGGTGGCGTCACAGGACGTGTGACTGCTCTTTGGGTGGCCGCAGCGCTCCTGAAGACCGATGCTCGCCAGCCGCCGGTGAGCTTGCCACGGAAATATCATCGGGACCCGGCGCTGGAGTCTGTACGCGGGCACGACAGAGGCGCGCCAAATCAGTCGGGCTTCGGACGCGGGCGACTTGAGCCCATGTCGGCCAGCGCCTCGTGGCCGTCCTAGCCCGTTGTCGTTGCCCATGTCGCCGAGCACATGCTGGCCGTCGCCAACATCGGCGAGCGCATGGACGACCGGAGGCACGTGTACGTCTACCTCGTCCTCCAGGATGTCGCGCCCGCACGGGAGAGTGTGGACGTCGCCATCCCCGCTATCACACCGCCTTCGCCAACAACCGTGCAGTGCTTCCCGTCGGCCTTGAGGTCTTTGTTCTTGTTAGACTATGCCGTCGAGCACCCGTGCTGGTCTCACGCTGCCGCCAATGTGCATGCGATCATGCATGCATGGACCTTCCCGCTCTATCCTCACGTAAAAATAGGATCAGAGGTTAGAGTTAGTTGTATACGTGTGTGTGCGTGTGTATCTCTTCTCCCTCGCTGCATATAATCTTCTACAGTATATACTGATGCCCCTGAGGATGAATACAAAACACGTTTTGAGCTCACTCTTATCACTTAACAGTTCTTACTTGCAGAAAGACAAAAGAAGTCTTCGACAGGAGGCGAAAAGATAGGGAGGCTGATCGGCAACGAGCAAAGGCAGTATTTTTTTTGCGTGGGGAGCGAAGGCAGTATATATGGAAATAGAGTTGTTCAGTTGACAAGAAAGAGTCATACCGAATACCGACCTGTAGTTCTCTTGTTCTCAGGCGCCGCTGTACTACAGGCAGACTAACCTATAGTTCTCTTGTTCGAATCCAAGTGCGCGCATTTTAATATCTTTACTTTGCTATTTGTCTATCCTGTTGACAAGTGGGTCCCCAACGTATGTGCTGTATAACCCTTCCATCCTGGCCTTTTTTGACACCAAGTAGGAAATCCTCGTTTGGATACGCCCGCAAGGTTAAAAACGACCGGGATTGCAGAGTAAAGAGTATAAACATCAACCATTTAAAGATGAAGGTTCATTTACGTCGAGCTCTACAATTTTAGGGTTTATTTTAGACTTCACTCCCCCGGAAATGTGGGTCGCCAGCCCGCTATCCACGACGCCGCCGCCGCTGCTGCTGGCGCTACATCACGTGCGTACACCCAACCTTTCTTTCAGCGATGGTGACTTGTCATCGACGATATATATTGATTAACCCGAGATGCCACTGTGATTTTCTGTTGCGCTCGAGATCGATGTTTAATGGCAACTTGGACGTACGATGGTCTCTCCTTGCATGAACATTTCAGCGTGCGTGCGTGAGTACGTGTCAGAACTCAAAAGTCACTATAACCGCGGCCGCAACTCGTACAGCTCGCACGCACGTGATTCATGCTTTGAGGGCACGTAGGTACGTAGTACGATCTGACGCCGACGTGCACCAATCACGTACCAGCGCATGCAGGTCCACGCGCCAACTTATCGCGCGTGATTTCCTTGTGGGAAAAGTTGTCCAGCCACATAGCAAGAGACTATGGATTAGATTAACTTTTCTCGCTGAAAAAAGGAGATCAGTTCACACGTATGCTCGGATGCTCCTCGAACTAGCAATTAGCTCTGTATGCTCCTCTGCCCGCTTTCATACCTTCACGCGCACATAGTTATGTGAGTGGTTGTAATTTTGTTGTTGTCACTCTCCTTCTATCAATTAGAAGAAGGAATGCCAACTTTGCCTAGTTGAATGTGCAAAGTTTTGGAGATGAAACATGTACAATGTCCAACAAAAAAAGCATAATGATTTTATGTTCATTTATGCCATGTTTTTATTGTCATTTCAAGATGATATGGAGAGTTGAAAGAATGATGTCTTCTCAACCAAAACCAAGGCACAACATGCCCTACTTGGAGATGGATAACTAGGTTTAATTTTGGCATAGTTTATAGAGCATGCATGCATGCATGCATATGCATGATGAGCTAGATCAACAGTATCTCACCTGCACACACCTAACTCAGGCCATAACCATAAACAACACGCACCACCCGTAGCCTCGATCCATCAATGGGGACAGGAACGCGCAAAAATAAAAATAAAAGGAACGCGCATGCACTGTGACAAATGCACAGAAATGACACTTACATATATACAGTTAGAGCATCAACCGGACGCCTCAAACCATCCCTCTTACGCCCGCGGACGCGCCCGGTCAATGACCAGACAGGAGAGAGAAGAAAAAAAAGTGACCCAACCGGACCCCTCATATTATCCCTATACGCCCGGGCTGTCCGCGAACCATCATATACATCTCAAATATGGAGAGGATATGAGGACTCGCGGACGCGTCCGGGCACGCCCGGGCATTCCGCCACATAGGACACGGACCCACCTCGACCACATTTTCTCTTTCTTTATTTAGTTTTTTATTTCTCTCTCTTCATCTTCATCAATCACGTGCAAGTGACCGGACATATGAGAAGAAAAAAGAGAAGTGTGGATGCGCCGAAGGATAAATAGGAGCTCAAAACAGACAAGCCTGGTTACTGACCAGGCACGTCCGCGAATGTTTAAGGGATAATTTTTGCTATGTCTGGCTGTAGATGCTCTTACTTACACCTGTACTTCTGCCCGATTCCATCTACAAACTTTTACCGTTGTTCCAAAGATAGTTCCTAGTCCAAAAATATCCGTATATGAGTACGTAGAAATTGATCTAGATCTCTATCTAATGCATGCATGTGTGGTACTATCCCTGTTAGTCTATCTTCTGACATAGTATGGCCCACATGCATGTCAAAAGATGTTGATGTATCATGTATGTGATGCCAATCTCGGCTTTAACTGCTCTTCCGATTGGTCCATCTCAGGGACCATGCATCCAACTGACATGCACATCCATCTTGAAATGTATATTGTGCATGTGTATTTCTTGTACAACAAGCCTTCCTCCTTCCTTATATAGTTGAGAACGTGGCTATCCTATGTACTTATATATACGTGCATATGCATCCACTTTTGGTCCATGTTTAGGCCTGAGGGAGCCACACGTGAGGGAGAGTGTTGACGTATAAATGTATTGCATAGTCTCTTCTATCAGATCGGTCTTTTGGTTGCATTGGCTAGAGCATGCACTTCTACACATCTACATGCATCACATGGGAGTTCCATAGCCACTAAGGGAGTGACACTTGGCACATCACATTTATACGCTGATTAGTTAAATTACTAACCATGTGGTAATTAGTTTTGTTTGGAAACACAATACAAACTCAGACGTTCACAACACACACGCACACTCAACCCAATAAACATACACAACCCGATCCGTATAAAACCGGGTGACTAGGTCAGCAGATCTTGAGATTGAGAAAGTCATCACATGCACGTTGTACTCGACGGGCACACCATACCATTGAAATAGTAGTGCCATAGAGCCTGGAATAAATTTAGAAAATATGCGAGCCCCAGTGTCTTAAGTCAAGGACTTGAACCCCCGGGGTGGGCTGGTTCCACCATAAGGAACCAAACCATTTAAGCTAGGCTTATTTTGCTAGTAATTAGTTGATTAATTACAAAACAGCGGGGTAGAGGTCGGCCCAGTACCATGTATGAGTCTGCAAAGTTATTTCTAATGAGTGCGCTTGATCAATCAAGTGGCTCCAGTCATCGGTCCGTTCATGACGAAGAAGACGGCCGGCCTCTAGGGACCTTGATGTATTTTCTAAGGGTCTTTGTACAGCTAGTTGTATTAATAGATCCAAGATCTTTTTGCAACAAAAGTGGCTCTAACCATCAATAAAAATCTAAGTGGCGAACCAACCTATGGTTGGACTGGTTAGAGGGATTGTGGTATCCCCAGCCCACCAGGGTTCAAGTCCTGGTGCTCGCATTATTACTGGATTTATTTCAGAATTTCCGGCGATGCGCTTTCAGTGGGAGGAGATGTTCCCGTCGACGATGAGGCGCCTACGGTGACTTCGTAAATCTCAAGATGATATGCCGGCTCAGTCTCTCGGAGGTGCTCATAGGGGTAGGGTGTACGTGTGTGCGTTCATAGGGGTGATTGTATGCGCGGATGTATGAGCGTTTGCGTCTGTACTGTGTTCAAAAAATAAAAATCTAAGTGATCTTGACCAATCAAGTGGCTCTGGCTCACCAAGTATGGCCATACATCAATATTTATGTTCTCTTGTATTTTTGAATTATTTTTTTGGTTTTTATTGTATTCTGAATAACATCTGATGGGTCCTAACAATGATATAAAAATATGTGTAAAATGTTATCTTTCAAAATAATTGTTACAAATTTTCATTTTTATTTCTTTTCAATAACGACATATTTCAAAGATCATTTTATTCCACTTTTTATTTATTTGAGTTATATTACATTGTTTCAAAAAAGGTTTACCGATAAAACACAAAATTTAGTTATTTCAATAAATTTCAGAAATATTTTATGCATGTATCGAAATTTTTATTGTTTCAATTTTTACATATTATTCAAAATTATTCACATAAATATCAATAACTTTTAAACAATTTAAGAAACATTTTATACAGGTACCAACCATTTCACTATTTCAAAAGGGTTTGCAAATATCATTCCTAAATATTTATCACAAAATTTTGGCGAGTCCAAGTAGGGACATGGAGCATGTACTTGCATTCACCTAGTGATACAAAATGGTGCACACATTGTATTGTAAAATTGCTAAAATATTTCCCCAATCTCATAATATTTAATGGTTCCGTTAGAAAATCAAGCTTCCGTGTGAACCCTAGAAATGGTCATTGATCGATCTTTCATTTATTTAAAGAATTCCAAAATTTTCGTCGTTTAAAATATTTACATATATAATTCATAATTATTGACACGTATAATTTCAATTAATTTGAGGAATATCTCATACATGTACCAAGCACTTTATTGTATTAAAAGTATGTACAAATATAATTCATAAACATTCACAGCTTCACATGTACTCCCTCCGTTCCTAAATATTTGTCTTTTTAGAGATTTCAAATGGACTACCACATACGGATGTATATAGACATATTTTAGAGTGTAGATTCACTCATTTTGCTCCGTATGTAATCACTTGTTGAAATCTCTAGAAAGACAAATATTTAGGAACGGAGGGAGTATGTACTTGCATTCGCCAAATAGTACACAATCATATATGCCCTATATTTACATTGAAAATCTCGAAGTTAAAAATAAGTGCTTGCTTAGCAAATGGCTATATAGAATGTCGGTAGAGACGGAAGGGGTTTGGATACAGATCTTGCGTAATAAGTATTTATACACTAAAAGGCTGGCGCAAGTTTCGGCACAACCGTCTAACTCTCGTTTTGGAAGGGGCTTATGAGGATAAAGAATGCCTTCTTCAACAGAGCAAATTCATTGTAGGGAATGGACAGAGTACCAGGTTTTGGGAAGATACCTCGTTGGGTGATACCTCGAAATAGGTTTTCGCCCCGCTTTATAGATAAAGCATTGGTCCATACAAGCATCCAAGTCTCAATTGCGAAATGACGGCTTGGGCCACAACACAAGCATGCCCAAGAAAGCATAAAAGAAATCAGAAAAAGCCACTTAGTGGCAGCCGCCAAGCGGCACTACGATGATGAAAGTCGACGAGTCCTAGCCAAAAGCGCATCCAGCATGAGGCCGAGACGGTCGCGGTCACGCTGCCTCGAAAGCGGGTGCCAGTGCTGCAGAAAAGCAAGGAATTTGATGTTTGAGTCAGATGCCTTCCACGGGACGACCTTCTCAATCACCATTTTATTACGAGTCGTCCATAATGTCCACGACATCGCCGCAAAGATGAGCCAAAAAAGGCGGCGATGTCGCGATGCCTGTGTAGCCCTAAATTGGAGGAAGTCCACAAGGTTCAAGGCCTCCCAGTCAGGCCCCAACGCCTCATGTACGAACTGTTGGAAATATGCCCTAGAGGCAATAATAAAATGGTTATTATTATATTTCCTTGTTCATGATAATTGTCTATTGTTCATGCTATAATTGTATTAACCGGAAACCGTAATACATGTGTGAATACATAGACCACAATATGTCCCTAGTGAGCCTCTAGTTGACTAGCTCGTTGATCAATAGATGGTTGTGATTTCCTGACCATGGACATTGGATGTCGTTGATAACGGGATCACATCATTAGGAGAATGATGTGATGGACAAGACCCAATCCTAAGCATAGCACTAGATCGTGTAGTTCGTCTGCTAAAGCTTTTCTAATGTCAAGTATCATTTCCTTAGACCATGAGATTGTGCAACTCCCGGATACCGTAGGAATGCTTTGGGTGTATCAAACGTCACAACGTAACTGGGTGACCATAAAGGTGCACTACAGGTATCTCCGAAAGTGTCTGTTGGGTTGGCACGAATCGAGATTGGGATTTGTCACTCCGTTTGACGGAGAGGTATCTCTGGGCCCACTCGGTAATGCATCATCATAATGAGCTCAATGTGACTAAAGAGTTAGCCACGGGATCATGCGTTACGGAACGAGTAAAGAGACTTGCCGGTAACGAGATTGAACAAGGTATAGGGATACCGACGATCGAATCTAAGGCAAGTATCATACCGGTAGACAAAGGGAATTGTATACGGGATTGATTGAATCCTCGACATCGTGGTTCATCCGATGAGATCATCGTGGAACATGCGGGAGCCAACATGGGTATCCAGATCCTGCTATTGGTTATTGGCTGGAGAGATGTCTCGGTCATGTCTGCATGGTTCCCGAACCCGTAGGGTCTACACACTTAAGGTTCGGTGACGCTAGGGTTGTTATGGGAAATTGTATGTGGTTACCGAAGGTTATTCGGAGTCCCGGATGAGATCCCGGACGTCACGAGGAGTTCCGGAATGGTAAGGAGGTGAAGAATTATATATGGGAAGTCCAGTTTCAGTCACCGGAATGGTTTCGGGGGTTATCGGTATTGTACCGGGACCACCGGAAGGTGTCCGGGGGTCCACTAGGTTGGGCCACCTGCCCCGGTGGGCCAAGTCGGCTGAGCAAGGGAGGGAACCAGCCCCTGGTGGGCTGGTGCGCCCCCCCCCCCAAGGGGCCCAAGGCGCCTAGGGTTGGAAATCCTAGGGGGTGGGGGCACCTCCCACCAAACTTGGGGGCAAGTTCCCCCCTTGGCCGCCGCCCCCCCCCCCTTAGATGGGATCTAAGGGTGCCGGCCCCCTCTCCCCTTCACCCTATAAATAGAGGGGGGGTGGGAGGGCAGGAGCACCTCTCCCCTGGCGCAGCCCTCCCCCTCTCCAACACCTCCTCCTCCTCCGGTTGAGCTTGGCGAAGCCCTGCCGGAGAACTGCAAGTTCCACCACCACGCCGTCGTGCTGCTGGAGCTATCTTCCCCAACCTCTCCCTCCTCCTTGCTGGATCAAGGCGCGGGAGATGTCACCGGGCTGCACGTGTGTTGAACGCGGAGGCACCGTTGTTCGGTGCTTAGATCGGAATCGACCGCGATCTGAATCGCTGCGTGTACGACTCCTCCAACCGCGTTCTTGCAACGCTTCCGCATCGCGATCTTCAAGGGTATGAAGATGCACTCCTCTCTCTCTCTCGTTGCTAGTCTCTCCATAGATTGATCTTGGTGATGCGTAGGAAAATTTTTGATTTACTACTACGTTCCCCAACAGTGGCATTATGAGCTAGGTCTATGCGTAGTTTCTTGCACGAGTAGAACACAAGTTGTTGTGGGCGTCGATTTTGTCAATTTACTTGCCGTTACTAGTCTTATCTTGATTCGGCGGCTTCGTGGGATGAAGCGGCCCGGACCGACCTTACACGTACGCTTACGTGAGACAGGTTCCACCGACTGACATGCACTAGTTGCATAAGGTGGCTAGCGGGTGTCTGTCTCTCCCACTTTAGTCGGATCGGATTCGATGAAAAGGGTCCTTATGAAGGGTAAATAGAAATTGGCATATCACGTTGTGGTTGTGGCGTAGGTAAGAAACGTTCTTGCTAGAAACCTATAGCAGCCACGTAAAATTTTTTGCAACAACAATTAGAGGACGTCTAACTTGTTCTTGCAGCATATGCCGTGTGATGTGATATGGCCAAAAGGATGTGATGAATGATATATGTGATGTATGAGATTGATCATGTTCTTGTAATAGGAATCACGACTTGCATGTCGATGAGTATGACAACCGGCAGGAGCCATAGGAGTTGTCTTAATTTATTGTATGACCTGCGTGTCAATGAAAAACGCCATGTAATTACTTTACTTTATTGCTAACCGTTAGCCATAGTAGTAGAAGTAATAGTTGGCAAAGCAACTTCATGAAGACACGATGATGGAGATCATGATGATGGAGATCATGGTGTCATGCCGGTGACGATGATGATCATGGTGCCCCGAAGATGGAGATCAAAAGGAGCAAAATGATATTGGCCATATCATGTCACTATTTGATTGCATGTGATGTTTATCATCTGTTTACATCTTATTTGCTTAGAACGATGGTAGCATAAATAAGATGATCCCTGGCTAAAATTTCAAGAAAGTGTTCCCCCTAACTGTGCACCGTTGCGAAGGTTCGTTATTTTGAAGCACCACATGATGATCGGGTGTGATAGATTCTAACGTTCGAATACAACGGGTGTACGCCAGATTTACACATGCAAAACACTTAGGTTGACTTGACGAGCCTATCATGTACAGACATGGCCTCGGAACACGAGAGACCGAAAGGTCGAACATGAGTCGTATAGTAGATGCGATCAACATGGAGATGTTCACCGTTGATGACTAGTCCGTCTCACGTGATGATCGGACACGGCCTAGTCGATTCGGATCATGTATCACTTAGATGACTAGAGGGATGTCTATCTGAGTGGGAGTTCATTAGATGAACTTCATTATCATGAACATAGTCTAAATTGTCTTTGCAAATTATGTTGTAGATCAATAGCTCGCGCTTTAGCTCCCTGTTTAATACGTTCCTAGAGAAAGACTAAGTTGAAAGATATTGTGAGCAATAATGCGGACTGGGTCCGTGATCTGAGGATTGTCCTCATTGCTGCACAGAAGGCTTATGTCCTTAATGCACCGCTCGATGCGGCAGCCCCTCAAGCGTCGTCTGCAGATGTTTTGAACATCTGACAGGCACGTTCTGATGACTACTTGATAGTTCAGTGCGTCATGCATTACGGCTTAGAATTGAGGCTCCAAAACATTTTGAATGTCACGGAACATATGAGATGTTCTAAGAGCTGAAATTGGGATTTCAGGCTCATGCCCGCGTGGAGAGGTATGAGACCTTCAACAAGATTCTTTGCCTGCAAGATGAAGGAGAATAGCTCAATCAGTGAGCATGTGCTCAGATTGTCTGGGTACTACGATCACTTGAATCGAGTGGGAGTTTATCTTCCAGATAAGATAGTGATTAATATAATTCTCCAAGTCACTGCCACCTAGCTACTAGAGCTTCGTGATGAACTATAACATGCCAGGGATAGATAAGATGATCCCTGAGCTGTTCGCGATGTTTAAAACCGCGAAGGTAGAAATCAAGAAGGAGCATCAAGTGTTGATGGTTAGTAAAACCACTAGTTTCACAAAGGGTAAGGGCAAGAAGGGAAACTTCATGGATGGCAAGTCAGTTGCTGCTCCAGTGAAGAAACCCAAGGTTAAACCCAAACCTGAGACTAGGTGCTTCTGTTATGAGGAGAACGGTCGCTGAAATGGAACAACCCTAGATATTTAGTAGATAAGAAAGCTGGCAACGTCGACAGAAGTATATTTGATATACGTGTTATTGATGTGTACCTTGCTAGTACTCCTAGTAGCACCTGGGTATTGGATACCGGTTCGGTTGCTAAATGTTAGTAACTCGAAATAAAAGCTATGGAATAAACGGAGGCTAGCTAAGGGTGAGGTGACGATGTGTGTTGGAAGTGTTTCCAAGGTTGATGTGATCACCATCGCACACTCTCCCGGGATTAGGGATGAACCTAAATAAATGTTATTTGGTGTTTGTGTTGAGCATGAACGTGATTAGATCGTGTTTATTGCAATACGGTTATTCATTTAAGTTAGAGAATAATGGTTATTCTGTTTACATGAATAATACCTTCAATGGTCATGCACCCAATGTGAATGGTTTGTTGAATCTCGATCGTAGTAATACACATGTTCATAAAAGATGCAAAATTAATAATGATAGTACCACATACTTGTGGCACTGCCGCTAAAGGTCATATTGGTGTAAAGCGCATGAAGAAACTCCATGCTGATGGATCTTTGGACTCACTCGATTTCGAATCGGTTGCGACATGCGTACAATGCCTCTTAGGCAAGATGACTGAGACCCTGTTCCCGGTATGATGGAGCGGGCTAGTAACTTATTGGAGAAAATACATGTTGATGTATGCGGTCCAATGAGTGTTGTAGCATGCAGTGGATATCGTTATTTTCTTACCTTCACTGATGATTTGAGTGGATATGAGTATCTTTACTTAATGAAACACAAGTCTAAAACGTTTGAAAAGTTCAAACAAATTCAGAGTGAAGTCTAAGATCATCGTGACAAGAAGATAAAAATGTCTACGATATGATCGTGGAGGTGAATATCTGAGTTACAATTTTTGTATACAACTTAAGACAATGTGAAAGTTGTTTCACAACTCACGCCACCTGGAACACCATAGTGTGACGGTGTGTCCGAACGTTGTAGTCGTACTCTATTGGATATGGTGCGTACTATGATGTCTCTTATCGATTTGCCACTATCGTTTTGGGGTTAAGCATTAGAGACAACAACATTCACTTTAAATAGGGCACCATCTAATTCCGTTGAGATGACACCGTATGGTTTGGCAGAAACCTAAGCTGTCATTTCTCAAAGTTTGGGAATACGACGCTTATGTTTGATAAGCTCGAACCCAAAGCGGAAATGTGCATCTTCATAGAATACCCTAAGGAAACATTTGGGTATGCCTTCTATCTCAGATCCGAGGGCAAAGTATTTGTTGCTAAAAAGGGTCCTTTCTCGAGAAAAGGTTTCTCTCGAAAGAATTGAGTGGGAGGAAGATAGAACTTGATGAGGTTGTTGAACCTTCGTTTCAACCAAAGAGTAGCGCAGCGCAGAAAGATGTTTCTGCGGAGCCTACGTCAGTTGAAGAGGAAGTTAATGGTGATGATCATGAAGCTTCGGATCAAGTTACTATCAAACCTCCAAGGTTGACAAGGACGCGTACTTCTCCTGAGTGGTACGGCAACCCTATCTTGGAAGTCATGTTGTTGGACAACAATGAACCTACAAACTATGGAGAAGCGATGATGGGCCCGGATTCCAACAAATGGCTAGGAGCCATGCAATCCGAGATAGGATCCATGTATGAGAACAAAGTATGGACTTTGGTGGACTTGCCTGATGATCGGCAAGCCGTTGAGAATAAATGGATCTTTAAGAAGAAGACAGACGCTGATGGTAATGTTACCATTTATAAAGCTCGACTTGCCGCAAACAAGTTTCTGACAAGTTCAAGGAGTTGACTACGATGAGACTTTCTCACCCGTGGCGATGCTAAAGTCTGTTGGAATTATGTTAGCAGTTGCTGCATTTTTCGATTATGAAATCTGGCAGATGGATTTCAAAACATCTCTCCCTTGAGGAAAGGTTGTATGTGATACAACCAGAAGGTTTTGTCGATCCTAAGGATGCTAAAAAGTATGCAAGCTCCAGCAATCCTTTGATGGACAGGAGCAAGCATCTCGGAGTTGGAATATACGCTTTGATGAGGTGATCAAAGTTTTTGAGTTTATACAAAGTTTATGAGAAACTCGTATTTACAAGAAAGTGAGTGGGAGCACTATAGAATTTCTGATGAGTATATGTGGATGACATATTGTTGATCGGAAATGATGTAGAATTTCTGGAAAGCATAAAGGGTTGTTTGAATGGATTTTTTCAAAGAAGACCTGGGTAAAACTGCTTACATGTTGGGTATCAAGATCTATAGAAATAGAACAAGACGCCTGATAAGACTTTCACAGAGCACATACCTTGACGTGATTTTGAAGGAGTTCAAAATGGATCAGTCAAAGAAGGAGTTATCGCCTGAGTTGTAAGGTGTGAAGTTAAGACTTAAATCTCGACCACGGCAGAATAAAGAGAAAGGACGAAGGTCGTCCCCTATGCCTTAGCCATAGTCTCTATGCAGTATGCCATGCTGTGTACCGCACCTGATATGTGCCTTGCCACGTGTTTGGCAAAGGGGTACAAGAGTGATCCAGGAGTGGGTCATTTGGACAGCGGTCAAAATTGTCCTTAAAAGAATAAGGAAATGTTTCTCGGTTTTGGAGGTGATAAAGAGTTCGATGTAAAGGGTTACGTCGATGCAAGCTTTGACACCTATCCGGATGACTCTGAGTAGCAAATCAGATACGTATAGTGGAGCAACCATTTGGAATAGCTCCAAGTGGAGTGTGGAAGCAGCATTTACAATATGACCTAGAGATTTGCGAAGTACATACGGATCTGAATGTTGCAGACCCGTTGACTAAAACCTCTCTCACAAGCAGAACATGATCAAACCCCAGAACTCATTGAGTCTGAATCACATGATGATGTGAACTAGATTATTGACTCTAGTAAACTCTTTGGGTATAGTCACATGGCGATGTGGACTATGAGTATTAATCACATGGCGATGTGAACTAGATTATTGACTCTAGTGCAAGTGGGAGACTATTGGAAATATGCCCTAGAGGCAATAATAAAATGGTTATTATTATATTTCCTTGTTCATGATAATTGTCTATTGTTCATGCTATAATTGTATTAACCGGAAACCGTAATACATGTGTGAATACATAGACCACAATATGTCCCTAGTGAGCCTCTAGTTGACTAGCTCGTTGATCAATAGATGGTTGTGGTTTCCTGACCATGGACATTGGATGTCGTTGATAACGGGATCACATCATTAGGAGAATGATGTGATGGACAAGACCCAATCCTAAGCATAGCACTAGATCGTGTAGTTCGTCTGCTAAAGCTTTTCTAATGTCAAGTATCATTTCCTTAGACCATGAGATTGTGCAACTCCCGGATACCGTAGGAATGCTTTGGGTGTATCAAACGTCACAACGTAACTGGGTGACCATAAAGGTGCACTACAGGTATCTCCGAAAGTGTCTGTTGTGTTGGCACGAATCGAGATTGGGATTTGTCACTCCGTATGATGGAGAGGTATCTCTGGGCCCACTCGGTAATGCATCATCATAATGAGCTCAATGTGACTAAAGAGTTAGCCACGGGATCATGCGTTACGGAACGAGTAAAGAGACTTGCCGGTAACGAGATTGAACAAGGTATAGGGATACCGACGATCGAATCTCGGGCAAGTATCATACCAGTAGACAAAGGGAATTGTATACGGGATTGATTGAATCCTCGACATCGTGGTTCATCCGATGAGATCATCGTGGAACATGCGGGAGCCAACATGGGTATCCAAATCCCACTGTTGGTTATTGGCCGGAGAGATGTCTCGGTCATGTCTGCATGGTTCCCGAACCCGTAGGGTCTACACACTTAAGGTTCGGTGACGCTAGGGTTGTTATGGGAAATTGTATGTGGTTACCGAAGGTTGTTCGGAGTCCCGGATGAGATCCCGAACGTCACGAGGAGTTCCGGAATGGTCCGGAGGTGAAGAATTATATATGGGAAGTCCAGTTTCAGTCACCGGAATGGTTTCGGGGGTTATCGGTATTGTACCGGGACCACCGGAAGGTGTCCGGGGGTCCACCGGGTGGGGCCACCTGCCCCGGTGGGCCAAGTCGGCTGAGCAAGGGAGGGAACCAGCCCCTGGTGGGCTGGTGCGCCCCCCCCCCCAATGGTCCCAAGGCGCCTAGGGTTGGAAACCCTAGGGGATGGGGGCGCCTCCCACCAAACTTGGGGGGCAAGTTCCCCCCTTGGCCGCCGCCCCCCCCCTTAGATGGGATCTAAGGGGGCCGGCCCCCTCTCCCCTTCACCCTATAAATAGAGGGGGGGTGGGAGGGCAGGAGCACCTCTCCCCCTGGCGCAGCCTTCCCCCTCTCCAACACCTCCTCCTCCTCCGTTTGAGCTTGGCGAAGCCCTGCTGGAGAACTGCAAGTTCCACCACCACGCCGTCGTGCTGCTGGAGCTGTCTTCCCCAACCTCTCCCTCCTCCTTGCTGGATCAAGGCGCGGGAGACGTCACCGGGCTGCACGTGTGTTGAACGCGGAGGCACCGTTGTTCGGTGCTTAGATCGGAATCGACCGCGATCTGAATCGCTGCGTGTACGACTCCTCCAACCGCGTTCTTGCAACGCTTCCGCATCGCGATCTTCAAGGGTATGAAGATGCACTCCTCTCTCTCTCGTTGCTAGTCTCTCCATAGATTGATCTTGGTGATGCGTAGGAAATTTTTTGATTTACTACTACGTTCACCAACACGAACGTCCACATCACCCTCGCCGCCATACAGGAGAATAGGATGTGGGTTTCTGTCTCCGGTACCGCGTAGAGGGGGCACAAGCCATTCCCCAGGCCGTGTCGCTTAAGTACCTCAGTCCCCGAAGGGAGGCGATTGCGTAGAAGCTGCCACACGGATATCTTAATCTTCAGGAGTACGGGAGTTTTCCACATTGGTTCTAACCAGGGTGTGGCCGGTGACCGGCATAGAGCATGGTATGTTGTGCACACCGAAAACTCCGTCGTCGGGGCGAGCCTCCATGACACAGTGTCCAGATACTCCGGCAACACGTGTGGGAGAGCAGCCCATAGTCTGGTGCAGTCGTCACTCTCTGCTTGCCCAAAGGTGAGGCGGAATCTAACCTGCCACTATCCATCTCGTAGCGTCGAAGAGACAAGGGCGGAAGGGTCCTCACATATCGAGAACAAGTTAGGGTAGCTCACGCGTATCGGCTTGGTACCCAACCATGGGTCCAACCAGAATTGGGTCCCATTTCCATTCCCTATGGAGAAAGAAATCCCTAGGCGGATTTCCTCCTTGATCGTCTGGATGGAACGCCAAAACTGTGACCTTGCTGTCCGAGAGCATGCCAAAAGGGGCTCGCCCCTAAGGTATTTTGCCTAAATGAGCTGGAGCCATAGGCCTCCCTCGCCACGCAATATCCACCAAACCCATCTTAGCATTATTGCGACATTCATACGTCGGGAGGCTACAATACCCAGGCCACATTGGTCTTTGGGCATGCAGATATCCTCCCACTTGACCATGTGATACTTATCACGACCATCAGCGGCCTGCCAAAAGAATCTAGCTAGGTCCTTGTCGAAGGAACTGTGGACGCCCTCAGGAAGGATATACAACCCCATCATATACATGGGGAGGCTCGCGAGGTTCGAACTAATAAGGATCAATTTGCTCCCCTTGGAGGTAAACCATCCACGCCAGGGTTCAGCCCTAGAAGCCACGCGTCTCGTCAGAGGGTCAAACGCACTTGCCAGGAGTTGCGAGTCGGCCATTGGCATTCCCAAGTAAGTGATGGGGAATGTGGCTAGTCGGCAGCTGAGGTTATCTGCTATCCTCTGCTGTTCTTCCGCTGAGAAGCCTAGGACAATGACCTCATTCTTGTCAAATTTAATCTTTAGTCCAGACATGGCCTCGAAACAAGGGAGCAGGAACTTCAGATTCACGATATCAAGGTCCTTCCCTTCCACCATAATCATCGTATTGTCAGCATATTGTAGGTGGGTGACCCCTCCGCCGGGGATCAAATGCCCCACTACGCCCGAGATGTGGCCAGCCCTCCTGACCTTATCCAGGATCCCTGCTAATGTATCAACAGCGAGGTTGAAGAGGAGTGGGGAGATCAGATCTCCCTGATTCACTCCCGCAGAGGACTTAAAGAATGGTCCCACCTCACCAGGACACCCAACGGTCATCAAATCCCCGACATTGCATGACTAACCGCAAGAAGGACCAATCTAGACGGTCATATGCTTTCTGAAAATCCAACTTGAGAAAGACACCTTTGTGACCATGCGACCGAACCTCATGGACGATCTCATGGAGGGCCAAGATTCCGCCATGAATCCGCCAGCCTTGCAGAAAGGCCGTCTGGAGGGGGTGGTCAAGCCGCCCCGCTATAGGGGCAAGTCGGTGTTGGGGAATGTTGCATGGAAAATAAAAAAAATTCTACGCACACGCAATGATCTATCCATGGAGATGCATAGCAATGAGGGGGAGAGTATGTCTACGTACCCTCATAGACCGTGAGCGGAAGCGTTTCACAACGCGGTTGATGTAGTCGAACTTCTTCGCGCTTCAACCGATCAAGTACCGAACGCACGGCACCTTCGCGTTCTGCACACGTTCAGCTCGGTGACGTCCCTCGCCTTCTTGATCCAGCAAGACGTCGAGGTAGTAGATGAGTTCCATCAGCACGACGGTGTGGTGACGGTGATGGTGAAGTGATCTCCGCAGGGCTTCGCCTAAGCACTATGAAAATATGACCGGGGGTGTAAACGGTGGAGGGGTGCGCCGCACACGGCTAGGCAATTGTCTGGGTTGTGCTAGGCGCCCCCCTCCCACATATATATAGGTGGGAGGGAGAGGGGAGGCTGCCAGGAGGCGCCCCAAGTAGGCCGAATCCTACTTGGGGTCCTCCCCAAGTGGCGCCCCCCCTGCCATATTTATCCGAGGGAGAAGGAAAGAGGGGGGAGAGGGAAGGAAGGGGGAATCCTATTCCACTCTTTCCTTTCCCTTCCCCTCTTTCCTTCTCCTCCTAGGCTGGCCCATGTGGGGGGCGCACCAGCCCCTTGTGGCTGGTGCGTTTCCCCTCTTGGCCCATAAGGCCCATATCTTTTGAGGGGGTGCCCGGAACCCCATCCGGTGACCCGATAAGTACCCGGTGACCCCCGAAACACTTCCGGTGTCCGAATACCATCGTCATATATATCAATCTTTACCTCTCGACCATTTCAAGACTCCTTGTCATGTCTGTGATCTCATCCGGGACTCCGAACAACATTCGGTCACCAACTCACATAACTCATATAATACTATATCGTAATCGAACGTTAAGCGTGCGGACCCTACGGGTTCGAGAACTATGTAGACATGCCCGAGACACCTCTCCGGTCAATAACCAATAGCGGAACCTGGATGCCCATATTGGCTCCTACATATTCTACAAAGATCTTTATCGGTCGAACCGGTATGACAACATACGTAATTCCCTTTGTCCATCGGTATGTTACTTGCCCGAGATTCGATCGTCGGTATCTTCATACCTAGTTCAATCTCGTTACCGGCAAGTCTCTTTACTTGTTCTGTAATACATAACCTCGTGACTAACTCCTTAGTCGTTTGCTTGCAAGCTTATGATGTGTATTACCGAGAGGGCCCAGAGATACCTCTCCGATATTCGGAGTGACAAATCCTAATCTCGATCTATGCTAACTCAACAAACACCTTTGGAGATACCTGTAGAGCATCTTTATAATCACCCAGTTACGTTGTGACGTTTGATAGCACACAAGGCATTCCTCCATTATCCGGGAGTTGCATAATCTCATAGTCGAAGGAATATGTATTTGACATCAAGAAACCAATAGCAATAAAACTGAACGATCATTATGCTAAGCTAACGGATGGGTCTTGTCCATCACATCATTCTCCAAATGATGTGATCCCGTTATCAAATGACAACTCATGTCCATGGTTAGGAAACCATAACCATCTTTGATCAACGAGCTAGTCAAGTAGAGGCTCACTAGGGACACGGTGTTTGTTTATGTATTCACACATGTATTTAGGTTTCCGATCAATACAATTCTAGCATGAATAATAAACCTTTATCATGAATAAGGAAATATAAAATAACAACTTTATTATTGCCTCTAGGGCATATTTCCTTCAGTCTCCCACTTTCACTAGAGTAAATAATCTAGATTACATTGTAATGAATCTAACACCCATGGAGTCTTGGTGCTAATCATGTTTTGCTCGTGGAAGAGGCTTAGTCAATGGGTCTGCTACATCCAGATCTGTATGTATCTTGCAAATTTCTATTTCTTCATCCTTGACTTGTTCACGAATGAAGTTGAAGCGTCTCTTGATTTGTTTGGTACTCTTGTGAAACCTGGATTCCTTCGCCAAGGCAATTGCTCCAGTGTTGTCACAAAAGATTTTTATTGGATCCGATGCACTAGGTATTATACCCAGATCGGATATGAACTCCTTCATTTGCTACTTCCAAAGCAGCTATGTACTCCGCTTCACACGTAGATCCCGCCACGACGCTCTGCTTGGAACTGCACCAACTGACAGCTCCACCATTCAATATAAATACGTATCCGGTTTGTGACTTAGAGTCATCCGGATCAGTGTCAAAGCTAGCATCGACGTAACCGTTTATGACAAGCTCTTTGTCACCTCCATAAACGAGAAACATATCCTTGATCCTTTTCAGGCACTTCAGGATGTTCTTGACCACTGTCCAGTGATCCACTCCTGGATTACTTTGGTACCTCCCTGCCAGACTTATGGCAAGGCACACATCAGGTCTGGTACACAGCATAGCATACATGATAGAACCTATGGCTGAGGGCATAGGGAATGACTTTCATTTTCTCTCTATCTTCCGCAGTGGTCGGGCATTGAGTCTTACTCAACTTCACACCTTGCAACACATGCAAGAACCCTTTCTTCATAGTTCGTAGGTTCGCCTTGGTCTAGTAACATGACTTCCAGAACAGGATTACCGTTCCACTCTGTTGCGGATCGTGCTCTGGTTGACCTACGAGGTTCAGTAGCAATTTGATCTGAAGTTTCATGATCATTATCAATTTCTTCCTCTCTAGTTGGTGTAGGCATCACGGGAACGGATTTCTCTGATGTGCTACTTTCCAATTCGAGAGAAGGTATGATTACCTCATCAAGTTTTACTTTCCTCACTTCTTTCGAGAGAAACTCCTTCTCTAGAAAGGTTCCATTCTTGGAAACAAAGATCTTGCCTTCAGATCTGTGGTAGAAGGTGTACCCAATTGTTTCCTTAGGGTATCCTATGAAGACGCACTTCTCCGATTTGGGTTCGAGCTTATCAGGCTGAAGCCTTTTGACATAAGTGTCGCAACCCCAAATTTTAAGAAACGACAGCGTAGGTTTCTTGCCAAACCATAGTTCATACGGTGTCGTCTCAACGGATTTAGACGGTGCCCTATTTAACGTGAATGCGGCTGTCTCTAATGAATAACCCCAAAATGATAGTGGTAAATCGGTAAGAGACATCATAGGTCGCACCATATCTAATAAAGTACGGTTACAACGTTCGGACACACCATTACGCTGTGGTGTTTCAGGTGGCGTGAGTTGTGAAACTATTCCACATTGTTTTAAATGAAGGCCAAACTCGTAACTCAAATATTCGCCTCCGCGATCAGATCGTAGAAACTTTATTTTCTTGTTACGATGATTCTCCACTTCATTCTGAAATTCTTTGAACTTTTCAAATGTTTCAGATTTGTGTTTCATTAAGTAGATATTCTCATATCTGCTCAAATCATCTGTGAAGGTCAGAAAATAACGATACCCGCCGCGTGCCTCAACACTCATCGGACTGCATACATCGGTATGTATTATTTCCATTAAGTAATTAGCTCGCTCCATTGTTCCGGAGAACGGAGTTTTAGTCATCTTGCCATGAGGCATGGTTCGCAAGTATCAAATGATTCATAATCAAGTGATTCCAAAAGCCCATCTGCATGGAGTTTCTTCATGCGCTTTACACCAATATGACCTAAACGGCAGTGCCACAAATATGTTGCACTATCATTATCAACTTTGCATCTTTTGGCATCAATATTATGAATATGTGTATCACCACGATCGAGATTCAACTAAATAGACCACTCTTCAAGGGTGCATGACCATAAAAGATATTACTCATATAAATAGAACAACCATTATTCTCTGATTTAATTGAATAACCGTCTCGCACTAAACAAGATCCAGATATAATGTTCATGCTCAACGCTGGCACCAAATAACAATTATTCAGGTCTAAAACTAATCCCGAAGGTAGATGTAGAGGTAGCGTGCCGACGGCAATCACATCGACCTTGGAACCATTCCCGACGCGCATCATCACCTCGTCCTTAGCCAATCTTCGTTTAATCCGTAGCTCCTGTTTCGAGTTACAAATATGAGCAACTACACCAGTATCAAATACCCAGGTGCTACTACGAGCATTAGTAAGGTACACATCAATAACATGTATATCAAATATGCCTTTGTTCACTTTGCCATCCTTCTTATCTGCCAAATACTTGGGGCAGTTCCGCTTCCAGTGACCAGTCCCTTTGCAGTAGAAGCACTCAGTTTCAGGCTTGGGTCCAGCTTTGGGCTTCTTCCCGAGAGTGGCAACTTGCTTGCCATTCTTCTTGAAGTTCCCTTTCTTTCCCTTGGCCTTTTTCTTGAAACTAGTGGTCTTGTTAACCATCAACACTTGATGCTCCTTCTTGATTTCTACCTCCGCAGCTTTGAGCATTGCGAAGAGCTCGGGAATTGTCTTCTCCATCCATTGCATATTATAGTTCATCATGAAGCCTTTGTAGCTTGGTGGCAGTGATTGAAGAACTCTGTCAATAGCACTATCATCTGGAAGATTAACTCCCAGCTGAGTCAAGTTATTATGATATCCAGACATTCTGAGTATGTGTTCACTGACAGAACTGTTCTCCTCCATCTTGCAGCTATAGAACTTGTTGGAGACTTCATATCTCTCAACTCGGGCATTTGCTTGAAATATTAACTTCAACTCTTAGAACATCTCATATGCTCCATGATGTTCAAAACGTCTTTGAAGTCCCGATTCTAAGCCGTAAAGCATGGCACACTGAACTATTGAGTAGTCATCAGATCGAGCTTGCCAGACGTTCAAAACATCAGCATCTGCTCCTGCAGCAGGCCTTTCACCTAGCGGTGCATCAAGGACATAATTCTTCTGTGCAGCAATGAGGATAATCCTCAAGTTACGGACCCAGTCCGTGTAGTTGCTACCATCATCTTTCAACTTAGCTTTCTCTAGGAACGCATTAAAATTCAAGGGAATGGTAGCACAGGCCATTGATCTACAACATAGGTATGCAAATACTATCAGGACTAAGTTCATGATAAATTAAGTTCAATTAATCAAATTACTTAAGAACTCCCACTTAAATAGACATCCCTCAAGTCATCTAAGTGATACGTGATCCAAATCAACTAACCCATGTCTGATCATCACGTGAGATGGGGTAGTCATCAATGATGAACATATCTATGTTGATTATTGTAGGGTAACGCAGCAGAAAACAAAAAAATTGACCTACGCACCAGCCCAGGACCACTATGGAGACTGCATACAAGGTTTGATCATTTTCTCTACCGACTCGTAGCGCAACGGAAGTAGAGTCGATGACGATCGGCGGTGCAGATCCCCGCAGCTAGGATTTACAACCTCCCAACCGCGAGGATGTATACCCTCATCCACCACTCAGACAGCCCTCCGGGAGGCGGTCGGACAGTCCCCCGGACGGTGTCGCGGACAGCCCTTTGGGAGGACTTTCGAAACTCGGACGGTCACTCGGACAGCCCTTCGGGAGGACTCACAGAACTCGGACCGTCACTTGGACAGCC
The DNA here is from genome assembly GCA_011799875.1 of Thinopyrum elongatum. Lineage (NCBI taxonomy): Eukaryota > Viridiplantae > Streptophyta > Magnoliopsida > Poales > Poaceae > Thinopyrum > Thinopyrum elongatum. The sequence goes on along the minus strand of CM022301.1, from coordinate 22,112,265 downwards.
CTTCAGGAGGCACTCTCGAACAGCCCCTCGGGCACTAAGATCGAAACTACGACCTCTCTACAGAGTTGCACACATACGGTGTCATCTATCCGGCAGGGCTTCACCGTCCAGAACTAGTTCCCACCGGAAGCCAGACCGCCTTTCGGCTCTATGAAACTATTTCGCGGGGAGGGAGAGAGAAGCCAGATCATTGCATGGCATGTGTATGTGAGAATGGATGATTGTGGAGGGCTGCCCCTCCACCTCTATTTATAGGAAAACCATATGGGAAAAATACCGAAAAAACTCATCTCATGGATCACTTTCAAGGGCATAAAGGGAAGGCAAGTGGAGCTCCATGGAGGACCTCCATCTTGGCCGGCCACCGCTAGCCCCCCCCCCCCACATGGGGGTTCCTTGGTCCCCACTCCCTTCTAGAAGCCTTTTTTGCAAAAGCCCTAAAAGGTGGCTTTCCAAAAAATATCCCAAAAAGCACTTTCACTATTCACTACGACATTTTTCAGCGTCCGTTTGAACTGAAAATATTTATGTGGGCTTAGAACATTTCCAGTACCCACTAAAATAATTTTCAATGCATTCTGGAACAATTCCAGACTAGTGATCTTCATCTGAGAAAAGCATCTGAAGCGGTTCCGGCAGCTCCGGAACATTTCCGGTTTTCATCCCCGAAAATTCCCAGAAGTTTCCAGAATGATTCTGGCACCCTCGAAGAATTATCAGGCATGTGCCGAAACCAATTTGACTTTATGGTATCCTCTGAAACAACTTTTCAGTTTCACCGGAACTCATCCGGTGACCTCTCTCTTCGGAGCTTTTCCGCTGTCTCCGAAAACATTTTCCAGAAACTTTCTCTCAGACTCCCTGTCTAGTATTCAGCAGATAGATGACCCTTAAGCATGTGACCCTATAGGTTCGGTGAAGTATAGACATGACCTAGAACCCCTTCCGATCAATGATCAACATCGGAGCCGTGGACACCCATATTGACCCCTATACCCACACGAATGAATATTCGAGTGAACCTCCAGTTGCCGTGTGCTATTTCTATTGCTTCACAATATGTTACAAATACCCGAGGTGAGACATGTTGGCATCCCTGTGGATCAACTCCTTGTCCACTATGCTAGTTACCTCGTTACCGGTATTTTTCTCTTTTCTCGTTGTCGTGTTCCGGCATCCCTGTGATCAAATCACCCTGTGTCTGGCCAGACGATGATGGATACCGTAACACCGAGAGGGCCCAGAGATATCTCTCCATCGTCGGAGGAGCAAATCCCAATCTTGAGCTATCAAGTTACTTGACATACTTTTCCATGAACCCGTAAGCCGCCGTAATAGCCACCCATTTACGGATGACGTTTGACAAACCCCAAAGTTCATGAAGCAAGCATGAAGAAACTCGATACTCTCATGGTCTAAGGAATCATGCAGACGTTAACCATCTCTGTGTTATTAACCATTAACTTATGACGAATGTATCTCATAGCATAACATCAATTCGGGTCGATTCAACACAAATGTTCTCCTAACAATTGTGCCCTCAAAATTGCCAGCATAGTCATGCCCATGATTAGGAAAATAGGATCATCATGCAATACTTGAGCCAGTCATAGAGGCTTGATTAGGAATATATTTTACCATTTATTATCCCACACGTGCACATGAGTTTCCCTCCAAGCCTCATTTTATTTGCAGACTCGAGAATCATTGCAGTTATAGCATGGAACATAAACCTAATTATGAACAGGGAGATAATCAATAACATTTATTATTGCCTCTAGGGCATATCTCCTACAGACTCCCACTTGCACTAGAGTCAATAATCAAGTTAATGCTAATGCACTTTACACCTGTGGCACACTGGTGTAAATATGCTTCGCTTGTGGTATAGCCTGATGTCCAACGGGTCTGACGACTTCAGCTCCGTGTGTATCTTTGCATATCCTCGCGTTTTCACGCTTTCACAAAATTCATATTTTGTGTGTACTTGGCTTTGTATGTATGTGAATCATAGGTCGAACCTGGATTCCTCAGACTGAGTTATGGAGCAACTACTTGTAGTAGTGTCCCATTGACAAAAGCCATCTTGGAACCATACTAAGTTCATGAATGAACTATATGATTCAACATCTTCTTTGTCACTTTAAAAGCGGCAACGTACTTCGCCTCTGTTATAGAATTCGCAACAGTAACTTGTTTGGAACATTTTCCAACTAGTTGTGCCACCACATTGTGTGTTACACAAAACCATCAATATAAATCGAAAATCGCATGGAGAAAAGATGAAGAATGTATCGATGTAACATTTTACAACGAACTCTTCATGATCTTCGCTTGCGAGAAAACATGTCATCAGTGCTATTCTAGCACTCAATGACACTTTTCACTGTTGTCCTATGATCAGTACATTTGATCATTTTGGTATCTATACTCGCATCTCCTTGGGAGCATCGGACGTATTTGGTTGTTTTACATACCATGGAATACATGATTAATCCAAACACAAGAGTGTGTGGAATTTCCATCATGTATTTTGCTCATCAGTGTTTTGGGACACCGAGTCTTGCAAAAACTCTTTCCATGTGACTTCGGCAAGAATCACTCCTTTGCGTTTTCAATGCTATAAAGTTTTAGCATCTTGTCAATATGTATTCATTGCTTAGCCCCATTAGGTAAATCTATCTCCATATATCATGCCTAATATTGAGCTATTTAGCCTAAGCACTTCATCGAAAAACTATTTTCAAATGAAGTCCCAATTCGTGTCAAGAAATTTATTTCCAATTAATAATGTGTCAAGCACACAAGGTGTTTAGAAATATTATTTGCTCCCACTTACTTTCTTGAATCACAAGCATCTTCGTTACCCATTGATGAAGTCAAACCCCTTTGACCATTTCATCAAAACACGAAGATTCCAACTCCCTTTTGCTCTCTTCTGTCCATCGCTGGAACTCTGAAGTTTGCATACCTACTAGCATCCTCTGGATCGACAAATTACTTTGGACTGTATCACATACGAGTCCTAGGTTTCATTTCCATTAGATGGAAATCCTTTTGTCATCCATGTTTCATATCTCATGATTGAAATATGTATTAATTGCTAGTTCAACACGAACCGACTTTAAGCATCGCTACGCTGAAACATCCTCATCGTAGTCAACTCCTTGAACTTGTTATTTCAATAAGTCGAGCTTTATGGATAAAACATTTTTATCCATATCAGTTTTTAGTTCCATAAATATTCGTTAGACTCTAAGTCTTCCGAAGGGTGTATCAAGGTTTTAATCTTGAATCACTTATATGGAAACTAATTCGGGTTGTATTGGCATTTAGCCAATTCCGGAGTCAGGGCCCATCAACGCTTCCTTGTGTATCGTAGGTATACTGTTGTCTAACAACAATATCTCGTTTGCACACCTGAGAGGTTTGCACGAGCCTTGCCTACGTGTTCAGCTGCAAGTTCGACCAAAGTCCATACATTTTATTGTAGAGACTTCCGTATCAGTTGCAGTAGGAAACTCTGGAATTACTTACAAGGTCTCTTTCCTTTGATCTGATGACGAAGATACTGGTTATCTTGTCAAGTTGCACTGTCCTCCCACTCACCTTTTGTAAGAACTATTCTCTTTAAAAGCATACCGTTTTGTGGCAAAACTATTTGCCTCGGTATTAGTGGTGGGGGAATACCCAATGACTTGGGATAACCTACAAAGCAGCACTTGTCTGATTTGGAATAGGTTTGTAACCTTTTACACAAGCCCCATATTCCAAATGTTAAGAAAAGATATAACATAGTTAGGCGTACCATACCATGGCGTCATTTCAACAGACCCGATGGAGCTCTTTTCAGTGTAAAAGCCGCAGTCTCTAAAGCATCATTCTTTAAAAAGGGATAATGGCAAATCTATTTATGTCATCTTTGATCTCACCATGTCATAAATGGTTTGATTACATCTTCACGGACTTTTGACTTGCAGTGGTGTTCGGGAGGTGTAAGTTATGAAACCCCTTTCACAACTCATCAGACATTTGCTAAACTTGTAACTCAAATATTTCTTTCTGCAATCGAATTGTAGAAACATAATTTTCTTGTTACAATAACTTCTACTTCATTTTTGAAAACCTTTCGAATGATTTCAAAAGATCCATACTTACGTCTCATCAAGTAAATATCCACATATCTACTTGAGTAATTTTTGAAGATAGATAAATCCACTACTTGCAACAATATTTATTGATCTACACACATCAAAATGTATGATCACCAATAAGTTTGTTGCTCGTTCCTTATGGCCTGTGAACGGTATTTCAGTCACTTCACGTTTCGGAGGAAAGTTGCAAGTGTAAGATGATTCAAAATCAAACGACTTCAAAATCCATCATAATGGAATTTTGCATGCGGGTTTCTCCAATGTGACCAAATGCAGTGCCACACATGTGTGGCATTCTTTTAGTCTTGTGACATTTAGCGTCAGTGTAATGGATGTATCATATTACTATCAATACTCATAACATACATCCCATCTTTGATGCAAGTATGGCCCTTCATGTTATTCATAATACTGAACAACAATTGTTGTTTTTATGAACAACCCTTTTGCAACAAACATTGTGCAATGGGCTAGATTGTATGAAACTCTAAAATGAATTATGAAAGTAAACACAGAGGTAATATATTAAAATCATTATTCATAACATACATCTCATTCATAATGAAAGTATGGCCCTTATGTTATTCATAACATCGAACATCAAAAGTTCTCTTATGAACAACCTTCTTGCAAGATACCTTATGCAATGGGCTAGAGTGTGTAAAACTCTTAAATGAATTATGAAAATAAATGCAGACGGTAATACACCGATGGAAGGTATAGTAACCTTTACTATGTTCCTTGTGTATACCTAAACCTCATTCCTGGCTAGTCTTTTAGGCCATAGTAGTTCTTATATCAAGTTGCAACAGAATGCAATCGAGCGGGTACCTTTGTGATTTAACTCACAATACCCAAGAATCAGTGATTAACAATTTAATCATAATTCCCAAGGACTATATCTTTGACCAGCCTTCTATACATCAAAAACTTGTATGACATTCATACATGAGCTGGATATTCCAGTCTTTTTTTCTTTCTGCCATTATACTTCTAACAGTTTAACTTTTAGTATTTCTCCTACTCTAAGAAGAAGCACTTAACTTAAGAGTGGCATTAGCCCCGGACTTCCTAGGCGTGAAAGTTTCACTAACACCCTTCGGACACTTCCTTTCTCTTTAAGTTGTTGTTTTATTCACCTTCCATCACATGACAGACGTTCTCCTGGATCCCTCTCTTATCAGTCTAATGCATAGTAAACACCTTTACTAATAGTTTGCAAACAAACATTGCTTTGGATATCTCATATCTTTTAGCTTTTGTCTGTCTCTAAAAATGATTTTCAGATTCCATGAATATCACATAACTATCCAAACTTTCGAAGTTCGGGTCTCAGGGAAGCAAACATATTGCACTTGACTGAAACGGAATTCTAACTTTTGGATCGAAGGACAAGTCACATGATCCATAGCATTAGCGGGAGAATACCAAAAGTATGCGATAGGACAAAGTCCTTCTCGGCACTCTTGAGGACAATCCTTACATTACGTTACCAACCGTAAAGGTTTTAACCAGATATTTAACAGCTATTCAATTTTAATAGGGAAGGTGGAAATGCGAGCCATTATTCTACAACTATTATGCAAATCAAACTTAGACAGTGTTAAAAAATAATTGCACTAAGAATTTAAACAAGTTAATTCTACAGTGCGCTCCCACTCAAATCAATATCTCTCATAATTGATTGTGAGCGATACAAGATCCGCATTTCCATTCAACGCCATTGAACGAGATGAACACTGATGGCGCGAACTTCAATCGTTAGGCAAACTTGCCGATCACATCTCTATGTGACTCTTGTTCATCTTTCGATGGGCGTGTTCTGAGCTCAGGGAGATCCTTCCAGAATGTCAAGACAACCAAGTGATCTCGCTGCGAGGTCTCAACTCACCCGCCTCACACATCCCTAATAGTTCGCACCCAGGGAGATCCTGTGATACCCCGAAAAGTTAGGTGCCGTGATGGTGCTACACTTGGGAGAACACTAACTACTTGATATTTTTGTGAGAGATCACCCTAATAAAAAGCGACTACCGCGCAATCAAAAAGGGTGCATCATAAGGGATAAACATCTCAGGCAATTCATAATAGCATGATATGGTATAGCCCTTCCTGACGGAGAAGTCTTTCATTTCTTCGTCTCCGGCATTCGCGTCGGTGTTCACCTTCGCTAAGATTGCCACCACCTTGTCGATGCACTAGATAATATTGCTATCTCTATAGAGAATAAAATAATGCATTACAACAAGGTTGACACGCAGGTCATTTAAAGTGACAATCATATGGCTCCAGCCATCATGCCGAATCAAGACACGCAAGTCATGTTAATCAATTTACATTATATAGTCATCTCATACATAATCAAATTATTATGAGCACTTCTGTACCACATCATATGCACATGCAAACCCTCCTGCAAAACCAAGTTAGACGCCTCTAATCGGTTCATGCAAAAAACTTATTTTTCGTGGCTTCTAAGCTTTCGAAACAAACCGAAGCTACCAACGTCCATCATCAAGTATGATAATTCAAGTCGCTAGATTAACTTCCGGGGTGTATGAAACACGAGATAATAAAATCTCAAGCCCCATACTAAACTTCGTCATATGCATGACCCCCGTGCAGATCATATCTGCATTGCCCTTTCGTCTGCAAAATTTCATCTTTCTTTTTAACTACGGTGGAATTCAATGAACTGTTAGCACTTTGTTGATCAATCAGGATCGCGGATTGCCAGAACATTGAAACTCCACCATACTGTTATCAAGATCAGAAATATGAAATTTCCAGGGAAGCAACAAGAACATCGGGTAACAGATTTCATCTGCTACCCGCACAAATAATTTTCAGCAATAGATCTCATCTACTACCTAAGTATATTGTGCAACACCCATACATCTCTATGTATTCTAGATCGCAACCTACATCTACGCGTAGCACGGCTCATGATGCCACTGTAGGGTAACGCAGTAGAAAACAAAAAAAGTTGACCTACGTACCAGCCCAGGACCACTATGGAGACTGCATACAAGGTTTGATCATTTTCGTTATCGACTCGTAGCGCAGCGAAAGTAGAGTCGATGACGATCGGCGGTGCAGATCCCCATAGCTAGGATTTACAACCTCCCAACCGCGAGGATGTATACCCTCATCCGCCACTCGGACAGACCTCTAGGAGGCGGTCGGACAGTCCCCCGGACGGTGTCGCGGACAGCCCTTCGGGAGGACCTTCGAAACTCGGACGGTCACTCGGACAGCCCTTCGAGAGGACTCACAGAACTCGGACCATCACTTGGACAGCCCTTCGGGAGGCACTCTCGAACAGCCCCTCGGGCACTAAGATCGAAACTACGACCTCTCTACAGAGTTGCACACATACGGTGTCATCTATCCGGCAGGGCTTCGCCGTCCAGAACTAGTTCCCACCGGAACCCAGACAGCCTTTCGGCTCTACGAAACTATTTCGCGGGGAGGGAGAGAGAAGTTAGATCATTGCATGGCATGTGTATGTGAGAATGGATGATTGTGGAGGGCTGCCCCTCCACCTCTATTTATAGGAAAACCATATGGGAAAAATACCCAAAAAAACCCATCTCATGGATCACTTTCAAGGGCATAAAGGGAAGGCAAGTGGAGCTCCATGGAGGAGCTCCATCTTGGCCGGCCACCCCTAGAGGGCCCTCCCACATGGGGGTTCCTTGGTCCCCACTCCCTTCTAGAAGCCTTTTTGCAAAAGCCCTAAAAGGTGGCTTTCCAAAAAATATCCCAAAAATAACTTTCACTATTCATGATGACATTTTTCAGCGTCCGTTCGAACTGAAAATATTTATGTCGGCTTAGAACATTTCCAGTACCCACTAAAATAATTTTCAACGCGTTCTGGAACAATTCCAGACTAGTGATTTTCATCTGCGAAAAGCATCTGAAGCGGTTCCGGCAGCTCCGGAACATTTCCGGTTTTCATTCCGGAAAATTCCCAGAAGTTTCCAGAATGATTCTGGCACCTTCCAAGAATTATCAGGCATGTGCCGAAACCAATTTGACTTTATGGTATCCTCTGAAACAACTTTTCAGTTTCACCGGAACTCATCCGGTGACCTCTCTCTTCGGAACTTTTCCGTTGTCTCCGAAATTTTTTTCCAGAAACTTTCTCTCAGACTCCCTATCTAGTATTCAGCAGATAGATGACCCTTAAGCGTGTGACCCCATAGGTTCGGTGAAGTATAGACATGACCTGGAACCCCTTCCGATCAATGATCAACATCGGAGCCGTGGACACCCATATTGACCCCTATACCCACACGAGCGAATGTCGGTGTCAAAACCGGCGGATCTCGGGTAGGGGGTCCCGAACTGTGCGTCTAAGGTCGATGGTAACAGGAGACGGGGGACACGATGTTTACCCAGGTTCGGGCCCTCTCTATGGAGGTAATACCCTACTTCTTGCTTGATTGATCTTGATGAATATGAGTATTACAAGAGTTGATCTACCAGGAGATCGTAATGGCTAAAACCCTAGAAGTCTAGCCTGTCTGACTATGATTGTGATTATGATTGTTCCTATGGACTAAACCCTCCAGTTTATATAGACACCGGAGGGACTAGGGTTGTACAAAGTCGGTTACAAAGAAAGGAATCTTCATATCTGAACGCCAAGCTTGCCGTCCACGCCAAGGAGAGTCCCATCCGGACACGGGAGAGAGTCTTCTGCCTTGTATCTTCATGGCCCATCAGTCCGGCCCACATTACATAGCCCGGATGCCCGAGGACCCCTTAATCCAGGACTCCCTCAGTAGCCCCTGAACCAGGCTTCAATGACGATGTGTCCGGCGCGCAGATTGTCTTCGGCATTGCAAGGCGGGTTCTTCCTCCGAATACTCCAAAACAGACTTCAAGCACAGAAAATGTGTCCGGCTCTGCGAAATAAGTACCACACACAACCACAGAGAGTATAATATTTCACGAAGCCAATCCGCTGACAACTTTTTATAACGTGATACCACGTTCCTTTAAGATGCGGCTTCAAGTGGCACGCCTTGTCACAGCAGAGATCGTGTTCCTTTATTACGGTATTCTCATTAATACGGGCATAGGTAATCCAATCGTGCCATCTGCACGACCCTTGGGAATAGGCGAGTTTTAAGGCGAGTGGGGAGGCGCTTGATATTCACTGCCTTTATAAGGAGATAAGGATTCACCCCTTTCACCCACGCCTTCTCTTTCTCTGCCTCTCCATTCTCGAGCTCCAGCGCCCAAGTTCTCATCTTTCCCACCTCAAAGAAGCACTCCGACCATGTCCGGATCCGGAGCGCAAGGCAAGAGGATGGCCTCCTCCATCAAGGAGAAGGACATCACGAAGCTCCGGGAGGCGGGGTATTTGGCTAAGGAAATCGCCCATCGGCTTCCGTCTAAGGGACAGATCATCCCCGCCCCCAAGCCTCACGAGAGGGTGGTGTTCATCCCCCACTTAATCCGCGGGTTAGGGTTTCCTCTCCACCCTTTCGTCCGTGGACTCATGTTCTACTACGGGCTAGATTTTCATGATCTAGCCCCAAATTCTTTCCTCAACATCTCGGCATTTATTGTCGTGTGCGAGGCTTTCCTCCGCATCCCACCCCACTTCGGACTGTGGCTCAAGATTTTCAATGTGAAGCTGAAGGTGGTGGATGGTCAACACGCAGAGTGCGGAGGCGCCATGGTGAGCAAGATGCCCAACGTCACATGGCCCAAAGGTACTTTTGTGGAAACCGTCAAAGGGTGGCAACAACTGTGGTTCTATATCACAGAGCCCCGCGACGCTACCTGGGCCGCGGCTCCCAAATTCAAGTCCGGAGCCCCAACGCGGCTCACCTCCTGGCTAGAGAAGGGCCTGAATTGGTCGTCGTCGGACGAGCTGACAGCGCTGCAAGCGCGTATCCAGAGCATGGTAGACAAGAACATCAAGCTTGTCAATGTGATCCAGGTGATGCTAGTTCGCCGGATCCTTCCATGCCAAAGCCGGACTTGCCATCTGTGGGAGTTCGATCCGGCCGAGCACCAGACCTTGCAACAGTTCTTCGGAACTACGCACGACGACATCTGGAAGGTGCTTTTTAAGGCCAGCGAGAAATGGCCGGAGACGACCGAGGACCGCGGGCACGATCTGGCCCATCCCGCCAGTCCGGTAAGCTTTTCGTGCTTTCAAGGTGTGTCCTTTACTTGCTTGCTCAGGGAAAATGCCTAAGCCTCCCTATTTATTTTTTTCAGGTCTGGACGAAGAAGGCAGAGCGGATCAAGTGTCCGGCTCCGCTGCCCGAGGAACCAGCCATCCCGCTTCTGACGAAGGTGCTGGTCCCGGCGCCCTACCAGGCGTCGGAGAAGAAGGCCAAGAAAAAGGCCAAGGAGACCAGAAGTGGCCTCCGTCGCAAGGGAACTTTAGACGCGATGTCCGAAGACGCCGAAACTCACTCCTCCACCGCAGAGGATGACAAGGAGGAGGAGGAAAGCAACTCTCCCCTTGATGGGGGAAGGAAGAAAAGGGCGGCCTCCATAAATTTGGAGGTAGAGGCGTCCAAGAAGGGGAAGGTCTCCCTCGCGGATAACTCCGCGTGGGATGTCGACAGCAGCCCAGAGCGGCGCCCCCGAGATAAGCCCCTGGCCGGATCGTGAGTACTCAAAGACCCTGATGCATTCATATATCTAGCCTCTTGTCTCCATAGTTTTAACATGTTGAGTCATGTACTTGCAGTCCGGTTCGTTCCGATCTCGAACGATACTCCTCCTCGGGAAATTCGCTGGACCCGAAGGTGATGGACAGCGGGTCTCTTCCGGCGGCCTCCTCTCCCAAGGCCATGGAGGACACCGAGGTGTTGTCCCAAAGGATCCCAGGCCAGGGAGAGACGTAGGAGGCCGTCAGCGCGGCGCCAGAGGGTAAAACCTCGGCCGCCGGACACATGGGGGAGCAAATCCCCATGGAGCCTGGCAATGGGGACCAGGTCCAATTCGGCCCCCAGCCGAATATGATCCCGGAGACCAATACGGCTCCAGAATCCGGCAAGCAGCCTCCTTCAAAAGAAGGGGGTGTGCCCATTTCGCCGGTGACCTCTGTCCAACCAGAGGCACCGAACACCCTACTGGAAGCGCTGCGAAGTGCTTCCATTGTAGAGGAACACCGTGCCCTTATGGGTACGGTGATTGAGAAGATTCAGTCCGCGAAGAGCGGACTGACCGAAGCCTGCATAAGCCTTCTAACAGGTTTTGAGGTATGAAATGTAATTATGTAAAAAGAATATCACAGTATAGACAGTAGCCCCTGAGACACTGTCCGGTGGTCAAAAAGAAAAGCCGGACAAAGGATCAAACAATTTTCGCAGGAGACTAACCATACATGTCTATGTGAAAAAGCAGGCGTCGCTGCTGGCTGCGACCTCTCGTGCTGCCGAAGTCTCCGGACTGAAGCAGAGTCTGGAGCGGGTCGAGGAAGAACTCGGCCATGTGAAAAAGCAGCTGGAGGAAAAGCAAGGTATGCCATGACCTTCTGTATATCAGAAAGGATAGATGATTTGCATTGACCATAGTGCCATGATATTTGTAGGAGCGACGACTGAGGTGGAGGCCCTTAAAAAGGCACTGGCCGAGGCCCAGAAGAGAGCGGCGGAGGAAAAATCCGTCCGCGAAAAGCACGAGGCCAGGGTCAGCGAGGTCCAACAAGAGCTCCAGGACGCTGTAAAGAAATGCGAGTCCTTGGAGCGCAAGATGACGGATCAAGAGTCTGAGCTTGCTAAGGTCCACCGAAGAACACAAGAAGCCCGGGTTGAAGCCCAGGGCATCCTCCAGGAAATCCAAGAGGCCAGAAAAATCGCGGCTGGTAAGGCCTTTATAATGCAAAGCAAATTTGTGAAGAAAAGGTACCTCTTACTGACCCGGATTTGGAGTTCTCCAGGAGCGTTTGCGGATCTGCGGCGCAGCATTGCAGATGCTGCGGATTTCTTTCGAGCCGAAGAGGGGAGCTCAACGGAGAAGCTGTTCTGGTCGCAATACCTTGCGCCAGAGCATCCGGTGCCCCTTAGCGATTAGCTGAAACAGCTGACCGAACTACATAGGGCGGCCGAATTGGCCATGAAGGATTTGATAATCCGCTTATGGCCTGCCGAAGCCATACCCCAAAGCTACTTCAGGCTCGTGAAGCGACTGGTTGCTGCCTGCCCTCGGCTTGATGCCATCAAGCGGTCGGTCTGCATTGAAGGTGCGCGGATGGCCTTCGCCCGTGTCAAGATATAGTGGGCGATGATGAACACCGTCAAGCTCGCGACCGAGGGACTGCCCGCGGGCAAGGAGCACCGCACGCCCGAGCGATATTTTGACGATGTCCTGGAGGGATCCCGCATTGTAGCGGAGCAGTGTGCAAAAGACATTATCTTCGGATGAATATGTTATCCTGTCCTGCACAATAAAACGAAACTGATATGTAATATAATGTTAGTTGTTTATATCAAGATTTTTCCTCCTGTGCGGCCGTCTTATTAAATTTGAGAGTTGGCCAGTCGTCGGCTTCAGCCCCCACGTAGGTAGTACGGGGGTGTTCGGGATAAAATCTAAACACTCTTTATCCAAAGTTTGGTCCTTGAAGGAGGTGTTTAGCGCAACGAACCAGGCAACCGGACTATGTGGCTTTATCACCCTCACTTAGCCATAGGAGTTTTATAGAAATTTAGGCGCAGCCCCTAGCATTCGTGAATCCGAACTAGGGTGCTGTAAACACCGGATCGGGTAAAGACCGATTCGTCGCATAACGCGGAAAAAATCGCAAAAGATTTGTAACCTCCGAAGAGCTGACCGGCTCACGCCGCATCTTGACAGTCAGTTTTCGGCTTTCTCTACTGAGGTGCTCATCCGGACGAGCCAGGGCACAATCGCAGTAGTTCTCCCTTTACTACCCTAGCCGATATAGCGGAACGTAAGGTAGTAAGCACAGGAGCCGGGCAACCCAACTATTGACCAAAGACATGATTCGGAGCCAATGCATATAATGCTAAATTCGGGGTGCCAAACTATACTATAAAAAGTTTTCGGACTTTGTTGCCGTATTATGGGGCGCCATAAAGCCCCTGGCAAATTTCGGCCGTACCAAAGTGTTCGGGTGCAATGGATAAGATTATCAAGAAGAAAGAAAAAGTAGTAAGCTAGTGTCGCAGAAGTTGGGCCGCGAACTGTTTCCATTACAAATTTATGGATACGTAAAAGCGTATAAGTAGTGCGATAAGCAACAGGGCTATTTTACATGCCATGACCAAGGGAGAGCTGCGTGAGGGTCCTGAGAACAGGTAGGGTGACCGTCAAAAAGACTTCCTAGAGATTCCCGCATACCGCAATGCTTCTTGCTATCTTGGTGTATCTATCCTTCGAAAGGACCGATGATCAGGCCGTCTTGAGGGGCCTGTGGAAAACCTGAAAAGGATGAAAAAGAAAGAGTGAGAGTACATGTATCCAGGGGAGGTCGAGCCGTATTATGGACCACAATATAGTTATGCCTCCGTCTATGCCCATGGTATTTTGAGTGCGTAGTGATGTACGTGTGGTACGTATGCCGCCATTTGGCCGGGATGGAGACGGAGGCCAGACTGCTAGTCTAACTCCTTACGAGCCGGACTATTATGCTGCGGAGTAGTCCACATCCGCTTGACAGTGTCCAGGAGTTTGGCCGCTGAAATAAGATTCTGCTTGGCAAGGCCGCTCTGTACTTCCGTTGCCAAGGCTGCGGTGTGCTCCTCAGTATGGAGGGAGCGCTCCATGTTTCCATTAACTGTTATGACACCGCGTGGACCCGGCATCTTGAGCTTGAGATAAGCATAGTGTGGCACCGCATTGAATCGAGCGAATGCGGTTCGTCCGAGCAGTGCATGATAGCCGCTGCGGAAGGGGACGATATCGAAGATCAACTCTTCGCTTCTGAAGTTGTCCGAGGATCCGAAGACAACCTCCAGTGTGATTGAGCTCGTACAGCGGGCCTCTACACCTGGTATGACTCCTTTAAAGGTAGTTTTTGTGGGTTTGATCCTTGAGGGATCGATGCCCATTTTGCGCACTGTATCCTAATAGAGCAGGTTCAGGCTGCTGCCGCCGTCCATGAGGACGTGCGTGAGATGGAATCCATCAACAATTGGATCAAGGACCAGTGCGGCTGAACCGCCATGACGAATACTGGTCGGATGGTCCCTGCGATCGAATGTGATCGGGCAGGAAGACCATGGGTTGAACTTTGGGGCGACTGGCTCCATCGCGTAGACGTCCCTGAGCACTCGTTTGCGCTCCCTTTTGGGGATATGAGTGGCGTATATCATGTTCACCATTTTAACCTGGGAAGGGAACTTCTTCTGCCCTCCTGTGTTCGGCGGACGGGACTCCTCGTCATCGTCCTCGATTTGCGACCCCTTCTCCTTGTGTTCGGCATTTAACTTGCGGGCCTGCTTAAAAACCCAACAGTCTCTGTTGGTATGATTGGCTGGTTTATCAGGGGTGCCGTGAATCTGGCATGGACGATCAAGTATGCGGTCCAAGCTGGATGAGCCCGTATTGTTTCTTTTGTATGGCTTCTTCCGCTGGCCGGACTTGGAGCCACTGAAACTGGCGTTGACCGCCGTGTCATCGGCAGTGCCACCATTGCTTCGGCGCTTGTGCCTGCTGCGTCGGGGCTTGCCATTGCCATTCTTGGCTTCAGAGGTACCGGCATCGCTTGCAGTGTTATTGCTACGAGCTAGCCAACTATCCTCGCCCGCACAAAAGCGGGTCATGAGTGCCGTGAGGGCTGCCATGGACTTCGGTTTTTCTTGGCCGAGGTGACGAGTGAGCCATTCATCGCGGATGCTATGCTTAAAGGCGGCTAGGGCTTCGGCATCCGGGCAGTCGACGATCTGGTTCTTTTTAGTTAGGAACCTAGTCCAGAATTGCCTGGCCGACTCTCTAGGGTGTTGAACTATGTGACTTAAGTCGTCGGCATCCGGAGGTCGTACATATGTGCCTTGGAAGTTGTCACGGAAGGCGTCTTCCAAGTCCTCCCAGCTGCCAATAGAGTTTTCAGGCAGACTGTTTAACCAGTGCCGAGCTGGCCCCTTGAGTTTTAATGGGAGGTATTTGATGGCGTGAAGGTCATCACCGCGGGCCATATGAATATGGAGAAGAAAATCCTCAATCCATACCGCGGGATCTGTTGTTCCATCATATGATTCAATATTTACGGGTTTAAACCCCTCTGGGAATTCGTGCTCCATTACTTCATCAATGAAGCAGAGGGGGTGTGTGGTGCCTCTATATCGGGCCACATCGCGACGTAGCTCGGATTGAGTTCGTCGGCAGTCTTCGGCCCGGGCGTGGTTATGTTTGTCACATCTGGCTTGATAGCCGTCGTCGCGCGCCAGGGCATGCCCCCGCGATCCGTATATTGATCTAGACTGACCTGCTATATTGTCCAGGTCCTGCCGCAGGTCATATGTATGACCCCGGGCTGTTATGTCTTTGCTTTTGCGGCGAGGTAGTATGGGCTGGTGTTCGGCTTGAGTTGCCACTTTGTCCCGGCCACGTGGTGGTCGGTCAGCCGCATTATGTGTTGATGGCATGGGCTTAAGTGCCTCGTCGTTGAATTTGGGTAGCAGTTTACGCCTCGGATAACTTTTAATGGGGCGCTCGAGTCCGTATTCCTCGGCTGCCAGGACATCAGTCCATCTGTCGTTGACTAGATCCTGATCAGCTTGGAGCTGTTGCTGTTTCTTTTTCAGGCTCTTCGTAGTGGCTATTAGCCAGCGCTTAAAGCGCTCCTGCTCGACGGGTTCCTCAGGCACGATAAAGTCTTCATCGCCGAGGCTCACCTCATCTTCGGAGGGTGGAAGATAGTTGCTGTCCTCCGAGTCTTCGTTTATGGCCTGTTCATCAGGGCTAGCTTGCCCATCTTCCCTATTGTCCTGTTCGAAAGTTGGCTCGACGGGATCTTCTTTGTCTTCGGCCTCATCCAGAGTATTATTCTCTCTCGTGCCGGTATTGTTGTCTTTTCCACGGCGTGATTTACAGCGGCGCTGCTGACGTCAGCACTTTGGCCGTGTCTCAGGAGGTGTATCCTCGACTGGATCTTTCTTGTTATCGCCGTTATTCTCTTTGGGGGTATCCACCATGTATACGTCGTATGAGGAGGTGGCTGTCCAGCGGCCGGTAAATGGCGGGTTTTGGGCCTGCTCCTCTCCGGCATCGGCGTCCATACCGTCGATGTCTTCGGAGTCGTAATCGAGCATGTCGGTTAAATCTTCGATAGTGGCAATGAAGTGGGCGGTGGGTGGGGAGCGAAATTCTCCGTCCTCAGCCCCCAGTTCAAACCGGATATAGTTCGGCTGCGAGTCCCCCGCTAAGGAGAGGGTTTTAAATGAGCTAAGCACATCACCCAAAGGTGAGTGCCGGAAGATGTCCGCGGAGCTGAACTCGACGATCGGCGCCCGATTGAGCTCGACGGGCGCGGACACACGCGGTTCGGAACCTGTTGCCGGAGACGAGTCCGAGGTTCCGGTGACACAGATCTTGTTCGAAGTTGGGTCTGTGTGCGGCTCCAACGCCGCTGAGTCTGCGGCTTCCGTGGCGGGGTTGAGCTTCCCGTCCTTGGATGGCGCAATCTGCCCCGGATCTAGGGCCAGGGCAGTTACAGGAGCTATCTCCCGGGTATGGTCCGATGACAGATTTAGGTCATGTTCATCGCGGTGGCAGGGAGCGGCTGCCATGGGCTCGAATCCGTCGAAGATCAAGTCTCCGCGGATATCAGGAACATAGTTCAAGCTTCCAAACCTGACCTGACGGCCAGGGGCGTAGCTGTCAATCTGCTCTAGATGACCAAGCGAGGTTGCACGCAGCATGAAGCCGCCGAATACGAAGATTTGGCCGGGGAGAAAGACCTCCCTCAAGGCAGCATCGTTGTGGATGATTGATGGAGCCATCGAGTCTTCTAGCGACAACACAGCGAAACTCTCAATGAAAGCACCAATGTCGGTGTCAAAACCGGCGGATCTCGGGTAGGGAGTCCCGAACTGTGCGTCTAAGGTCGATGGTAACAGGAGACGGGGGACATGATGTTTACCCAGGTTCGGGCCCTCTCTATGGAGGTAATACCCTATGTCCTGCTTGATTGATCTTGATGAATATGAGTATTACAAGAGTTGATCTACCACGAGATCGTAATGGCTAAAACCCTAGAAGTCTAGCCTGTCTGACTATGATTGTGATTATGATTGTTCCTACGGACTAAACCCTCCGGTTTATATAGACACCGGAGGGGCTAGGGTTGTACAAAGTTGGTTATAGAGAAAGGAATCTTCATATCCGAACGCCAAGCTTGCCGTCCACGCCAAGGAGAGTCCCATCTGGACACGGGAGAGAGTCTTCTGCCTTGTATCTTCATGGCCCATCAGTCCGGCCTACATTACATAGCCCGGACGCCCGAGGACCCCTTAATCCAGGACTCCCTCAACGAATATTCGAGTGAACCTCCAGTTGCCGTGTGCTATTCCTGTTGCTTCGCGATATGTTACAAATACCCGAGGTGAGACATGTTGGCATCCCTGTAGATCAACTCCTTGTCCACTATGCCAGTTACCTCGTTACCGGTATTGTTCTCTTTTCTCGTTGCCGTGTTCCGGCATCCCTGTGATCAAATCACCCTGTGTCTGGCCAGACGATGATGGATACCGTAACACCGAGAGGGCCCAGAGATATCTCTCCATTGTCGGAGGAGCAAATCCCAATCTTGAGCTATCAAGTTACTTGACATACTTTTCCATGAACCCGTAAGCCGCCGTAATAGCCACCCATTTACGGATGACGTTTAACAAACCCCAAAGTTCATGAAGCAAGCATGAAGAAACTCGATACTCTCATGGTCTAAGGAATCATGCAAACGTTAACCATCTCTGTGTTATTAACCATTAACTTATGACGAATGTATCTCATAGCATAACATCAATTCGGGTCGATTCAACACAAATGTTCTGCTAACAATTATGCCCTCAAAATTGCCAGCATAGTCATGCCCATGATCAGGAAAACAGGATCATCATGCAATACTTGAGCCAGTCATAGTGGCTTGACTAGGAATACATTTTACCGTTTATTATCCCACACGTGCACATGAGTTTCCCTCCAAGCCTCGTTTTATTTGCAGACTCGAGAATCATCGCAGTTATAGCATGGAACATAAACCTAATTATGAACAGGGAAATAATCAATAACATTTATTATTGCCTCTAGGGCATATCTCCTACAATCATATCTACTATATGATTCACGTTCGATCTTTCGATCTCCAGTGTTCCGAGGCCATGTCTGTACATGCTAGGCTCGTCAAGTTTAACCCAAGTATGCTGCATGTGTAAAACTGTCTTACACCCATTGTATGTGAACGTAGAGTCTATCACACCCGATCATCATGTGGTGTCTCAACACGACAAACTGTAGCAACGGTGCATACTCAGGGAGAACACTTTTATCTTGAAATTTAGTGAAGGGATCATCTTATAATGCTACCGCCGTACTAAGCAAAATAAGATGCATAAAAGATAAACATCACATGCAATCAAAATATGTGACATGATATGGCCATCATCATCTCGTGCTTTTGATCTCCATCTCCAAAGCATCGTCATGATCTCCATCGTCACCGGCTCGACACCTTGATCTCCATCGTTGCGTCGTGGTCGTCTCGCCAACTATTGCTTCTACAACTATTGCTAACTCATAGCGATAAAGTAAAGCAATTACATGGCGTTTGCATTTCATACAATAAAGAGACAACCATAAGGCTCCTGCCGGTTGCCTGATATCTTACAAAACATGATCATCTCATACAATAACGTATATCACATCATGTCTTGACCATATCACATCACAACATACCCTGCAAAAACAAGTTAGACGTCCTCTACTTTGTTGTTGCAAGTTTTACATGGCTGCTACGGGTTTCTAGCAAGAACCGTTCTTACCTACGGCAAAAACCACAACGGTGATTCGTCAAGTTTGCTGTTTTAAGCTTCTTCAAGGACCGGCCGTAGTCAAATTCGATTCAACTAAAGTAGGAGAAACAGACACCCGCCAGCCATCTTTATGCAAAACTACTTGCATGTCAGTCGGTGGAACCGGTCTCATGTGCGTGGACATGTAAGGTTGGTCCGGGCTGCTTCATCCCACAATACCGCCGAATCAAAATAAGACGTTGGTGGTAAGCAGTATGACTATCACCGCCCATAACTCTTTGTGTTCTACTCATGCATATCATCTACGAATAGACCTGGCTCATGATGCCACTGCTGGGGAACGCTGCATGGAAAACAAAAAAAATTCTATGCACACGCAATGATCTATCCATGGAGATGCATAGCAACGAGGGGGAGAGTATGTCTACGTACCCTCGTAGACCGTAAGCGGAAGCGTTTTACAACGCGGTTGATGTAGTCGAACTTCTTCGCGCTTCAACCGATCAAGTACCGAACGCACGGCACCGGCACGTTCTGCACACGTTTAGCTCGGTGACGTCCCTCGCCTTCTTGATCCAGCAAGACATCGAGGTAGTAGATGAGTTCCGTCAGCACGACGGTGTGGTGACGGTGATGGTGAAGTGTTCTCCATAGGGCTTCGCTTAAGCACTACGAAAATATGACCTGGGGTGTAAACGGTGGAGGGGGGCGCCGCACACGGCTAGACAAATGTCTGGGATGTGCTAGCCGCCTACCTCCCACATATATATATAGGTGGGAGGGAGAGGGGAGGCTGCCAGGAGGCGCCCCAAGTAGGCCGAATCCTACTTGGGGTCCTCCCCAAGTGGCACCCCCCCTGCCATATTTATCCAAGGGGGAAGGAAAGAGGGGGGAGAGGGAAGGAAAGGGGAATCCTATTCCACTCCTTCATTTCCCTTCCCCTCTTTCCTTCTCCTCCTAGGCCGGCCCATATGGGGGGCGCACCAGCCCCTTGTGGCTGGTGCGTTTCCGCTCTTGGCCCATAAGGCCCGTATCTTTTGCCGGGGGTGCCCGGAACCCCTTCCGATGGCCCGATAAGTACCCGGTGACCCCCGAAACACTTTCGGTGTCTGAATACCATCGTATTATATATCAATCTTTACCTCTTGACCATTTCGATACTCCTTGTCATGTCCGTGATCTCATCTGGGACTCCGAACAACATTCGGTCACCAAATCACATAACTCATATAATCGTCATCGAACGTTAAGTGTGCGGACCCTACGGGTTCGAGAACTATGTAGACATGACCGAGACACCTCTTCGGTCAATAACCAATAGCGGAACCTGGATGCCCATATTGGCTCCTACATATTCTACGAAGATCTTTACCGGTCGAACCGTTATGACAACATACGTAATTCCCTTTTTCCATCGGTATGTTACTTGCCCGAGATTCGATCGTCGGTATCTTCATACCTAGTTCAATCTCGTTACTGGCAAGTCTCTTTACTCGTTCCGTAATACATCACCTCGTAACTAACTCCTTAGTCGTTTGCTTGCAAGCTTATGATGTGTATTACCGAGAGGGCCCAGAGATACCTCTCCGATACTCGGAGTGACAAATCCTAATCTCGATCTATGCTAACTCAACAAACACCTTCGGAGATACCTATAGAGCATCTTTATAATCACCCAGTTACGTTGTGACGTTTGATAGCACACAAGGCATTCCTCCGGTATCCGGGAGTTGCATAATCTCATAGTCGAAGGAATATGTATTTGACATGAAGAAAGCAATAGCAATAAAACTGAACGATCATTATGCTAAGCTAACGGATGGGTCTTGTCCATCACATCATTCTCCTAATGATGTGATCCCGTTATCAAATGACAACTCATGTCCATGGTTAGGAAACCATAACCATCTTTGATCAACGAGCTAGTCAAGTAGAGGCTCACTAGGGACACGGTGTTTGTTTATGTATTCACAAATGTATTTAGGTTTCCGATCAATACAATTCTAGCATGAATAATAAACCTTTATCATGAATAAGGAAATATAAAATAACAACTTTATTATTGTCTCTAGGGCATATTTCCTTTAGTCGGGTCATGCATACTTTTGAGAAGATGAGCTCGAGTACGTTGATGACCGTGATAGGCCTAAAGTGTCGAATGTCCGTCGCCCCAACTATTTTGGGGATCAGGGTAATGACACCAAAGTTTATACGAGCCATGTCGAACGTCCCAATATAAAATTCATGGAACATCAGCATGATCACAAGTTTAAGGACACTCCAGAATTTCTGGAAGAAGGCCACCGGCAAGCCATCCGACCCTAGTGCCGACCCCGCCTTCATAGAGGCGATAGCCCTACCCACCTCCTTAGACAAGAATGGGATAGTCAGTTCCGCATTCTCAATGTCAGATACCCTGTCCGTAAGCGGCCAGAAGTGTTCTGCCAAAGACACCCCACCACAGGGTTCCGCCGAGAAGAGCCCCTTGAAGAAGGAGTAGATGTGGGACCTAATATCATCCGGGTGCCCCAGGAGGGAGTCTTCCTACCAGAGACACGGGATGGAGCACTTATGGGGCCACCCATTAGCGATCGCCTGAAAGTAAGCGGTATTCGCATCCTCTTGTAGGAGCCATTTCTGGCCTCCCCGATGCTGCCAATACAGTTCTTCCCCCTTGAATATCTCCATCAACGAGGATTCAAGGGAGTACCGCCTTATCCAGTCATCGGCCGACAGGCCGACTACATCCTCAGTCGCGTCCAGGGCCTTAATCTGGTCTAGCAGGGTCTCTTTACGAGCCCTGAGGTCAGCATCCAAGCTTGCTCCCCATCCCCGCATAAATTGGCGAGAGATTTTTGAACAATGGTGCCAGGTGTTAGTAGCACAGAAGGCCCACGGCGGATTGGCCTCCGCATGAGTCCACCGGTCCCGAACCATCTCACAGAATCCCGGCTATAGGAGCCATGATGATTCGAAGTGAAAATGCCTAGACCGCGGTGGCGACCCGTCCCCCGACGCGAATAGCAAGGGGACGTGATCGAAACCAATCCTGGTGACCGCTCTAAGCGAGCACAATGGGAACATAATCTCCCATTGTACGGACACCATGACCCTATCTAGCACACTCCAGATCGAGTCCACTTGTTTATTAGTCCAAGTGAACCTAGCCCCCACACGATCTATCTCCCTTAGCGCCAGATCCGGAATGCAGTCGTTGAACACGCATGCGCAACCGGTCAACATTGGGGGAGCTCTTGTCAACCTCCTATCTAATAAGGTTGGGTGATACCCTGCTAGCCTTATAGTACCCTTCCCTCTATAACGTCGTACAACGGAAAGAGGTTTATGTTTCTACGGTGTTGGGGGTCTGTGCCTCTTAACATTCAGTTCAGACGATCACTAATAGGAGAACGATGGTTAGATGGCTGCATCTCATGCGTAGGTTGATGGAGGTCAACCTCTCTGATGCAGCAAACTCCTTTTATTGGAAATTGTCCATGTCAGGGGTCTTCTCGGTTAAGTCTATGTACACAGACTTCATTAACATTGGGACTTCATTAACACTGTTTATGTGGTTTGTGCATAAGGGAGTCATTTTGACAAAGGATAACTTGGCAAAGCGTAACTGGGAAGGTAGTAAACGGTGTTGCTTTTGTGATCAGCAAGAAACAATAGAACATCTGTTTCTACTCTGCACACTTGCTAAGTTACTGTGGCGGACGATTCATGTAGCATTTAACGTTACTCCGCCCATCTCGGTTACACATTTATTTGGGAATTGGTTAACTGAGATTGAACCTAAAGCTGCGGCACATATTCGTGTAGGAGTGTGTGCATTACTTTGGGCCATTTGGAATTGTCGGAATGATGTTGCCTTTAACAGACAAAACGTCACAAATTTTCTGCAGGTTATCTTTAGGGCATTAGTTTGGATCCGTACGTGGTCATTACTCAGCCATGTGGATCACAGGGAGCTTATGGATACTGGGTGCAACCGATGGGAGATGATTGCACGGGAATACATACAATTGATTTGGATGGCGGTCCAATAATATGATAGGTGTTTAGTCATCTTAACCTATTTTCGCCGGTTATGGCATATCTTTTTTTTTTGTATGAGATTTGCAAGACCTTTTGAGACCTTGTTTGAAACCTGGATCTTTAATAGTATGGCTGTGTACATCAAGAGATGCATAGGCCGGAAGTTTTCCTCCTTTTCAAAATAACAATAATTATGCCCTGTATTGTAAAAAAAAAAAACTAAAACAGCTCACCAATCTCAAAGCATGTGTGGATGGGAGATCCTCCACCGCCACGCAGCGGTTCCGTTAGAAAAATACATGTTCCGTGTGAACCCTAGAAATGGTCACTGATGGAGCCTCCACGATTAACAAGCTGTTAAGTAATGGCAGGCTACATGTAGCACGCACGCAGCTAGTTTGATTGAATATATATACCAGGCGCCAAAAGTTGACTCGTAGAGGCTGCATCGCTCAACACATGTGTACAGTAGTTTGTGTATTTGTATAGGGGCCGTTTTTTTTTATTAGTTGAGTTGTGTTGATTATAATGTTTTTATTTTTTATTTTTTGAGATAGCGAATCGCTCATGGCAAAGCGGTGTTGATTGTAATGTTTGATATGCATCTTACTCTAGCTATATACTCAACTTGGACATTTACTTTTCTTGTTGGTAAAAGGGTGAAAATTATGAGATCTAGTGACGCAGTTCTCACTGGAACAATATCTATATATGGTTGTCATTATTCTCTTACATATATGTACTAGTACGTACTGTTATTATATTTTAACTGGGCACAGTTCCAAGAACACAGTGGAACAGAAGCTATCCTGCACACACATATATATTTAGTATTATCTGTGGGGTGCAATGTGAAATGCCCTCACAAGTATAATACTGGTAGCAGCTAGTAGGACACACAACCAAAAACTATTCTTTTGGTATTTGTTCCCTCAATTCAGCTTTGCTTTCTCTCTCTCTCTAGCTAGGTAGAGTTCCTCTCCCCCTCTCACTCTAGAGAGAGAGGGAGGGAGGAAGAGATCTGAAGCCAGGTACTGGAGCAGCAGTTCAATCATAGGGATATATATGTGCTTGAGTTCATCATCCTGAGTCCAATCAAGCTGGGCTGCCATGCATGTGATTGATGTGTTGATGATTCATGGAGTAGTGAGTGTGAATTGATTTGTTCCTGCAGGGATCGATCGATTGAGGTTGAGGAGGCATGGACGAGTTCATGCAGTGGGCGATGAACACGCTGGACCAGCAGCAGTACCACGCCGCCGCGGCTCCTCCCACCTACGGTGGTGCTGGCTCCAGTTCCGGTGGCAGCAGTGCTAGTGCCGCCCTCCCGTCCCTGCAGGCGCTCCGCGAGTCCACGGCGGCCGCCGCCGGCGTCAGGGACCTGAGGGTGCAGGTGGACCACCACCAGCCCAGCAGCTGGAGCACCAGCTCCGGCGACAGCCCCGGCGCCGCCATGGACCACGACGCGGCGGCCGCCGTGCCCGGGTGGTCCCCGCACACAGCCCGCGCCAGGACCAGGACGACCACCAGCAGCAGGCCCATGAGCTGGAACTTCAGCGGCGCCGCCGCGTCCTCGCAGGCCGCGCAGCTGCCGGCCGACATCGACATCTCGCCCCGGCCGGCCGCCGCCCCTAGAGGTCATAGTACGCCCGCTGCCGGGAGGAGATCGGGAGGCATCGCGCAGGGCGCTGCCGCGTCGTCGGCGTCGCCGGGCCCTGTGCAGGACCACATCATCGCCGAGCGCCGCCGCCGAGAGAAGATCAACCAGCGCTTCATCGAGCTCTCAACTGTCATCCCCGGCCTCAAGAAGGTTTCTTGCTCTTCTTCCTCCTCGATTTCATTCCATGCTTAAATCTTCTTCTTAATCATCTGAAGCTTAATTATACTACATATTTAAGATTGTATGTGATGAGATGAATGAATTTTGATCTACTCTTTAATTAATGAACTCTTTAATGAACTGATGTGATGTGCAGATGGACAAGGCGACGATTCTTGGGGACGCGGTGAAGTACGTGAGGGAGCTGCAGGAGAAGGTGAAGACCATGGAGGACGACGACAGCGCCGCCGCTACCACTACCACCACCATCCGCTCCGCCGTGCTCGTCAGCAAGAAGATCAAGGCCGACGACGACGAGGAGGAGGAGGACGCCGGCGAGTCGAGCCACGGCGGGCTGCCGGAGATCGAGGTGCGGGTGTCCGGCGAGAAGACCGTGCTGGTGCGGATCCACTGCAAGAACGCGAGGGGGCTGCTGGTGAGGGTGCTGGCGGAGGTGGAGGAGCTCCGGCTCGCCATCACCCACACCAGCGTCATGCCCTTCCCGGCCGACACCGCCATCATCACCATCACCGCAAAGGCAAGCTAATTAATAAGCAAGTTTCTGCTCATATTATTTCATCCGTACTTGCACACAGTAGCTATATATAGAGTCAAGAGTGCAGATTGCACTGTCGTAAGTCTGACTAAGATTTTCTTACCATCTGATCTAATCTTGATCATTAATTCCATCCGGCCACGTCCGCGTGAATCTAAACACCGAGACATGGGATGGCTCATGCCATCTACTTCTACTTAGACATAAGTAAGAAAATATCATGCGACTTAGATGTAGCGAAATTGCATTTCACCTCATCCTCGTCTACTAATCTGACAATACGAGGTGCTTAGCAAAATACTAGTAAACATGTTTTAGTTTCTTGCCTTCTAAAGGGGTGTAGCATGGGGGTGTTAAAGATCTCTTCTTCATAAATTTTAGTAAGTTTATTAAGTCTGCTCTGGTTTCCCGTCTCTCCTTTATTTTCGACAAAGGGCAATGTATCAATAATTCAATATCAAGATGATATCAAATAATATCTCCTAGCTAGCTTTCCTAGCCCACGTTGGCCATATGTGTTCATCAAATCTTGTAACATTGGTGCTTGAGGAGACATTGATCATCTAGTTCGCCTTCAACCAATCGATAGTGTAACAAAAAAAAAAGTGTGTGGGAATGGATAGTTCGAAGATGGATCATTGTTGATGCTTCTCCTAGGAACACTCATTAAACACATGTGTAATACTACCCCCTTTCTGGTTTAAAAGTCCCACGTGTACCCCTAGGTCGACAATATAACCAACGTAACATAGTTATATATCACAAACAATATATCATTAGAAACTTCAAATGTTATATTTTCTAATGGCATAATTTTTATGGCATACAATTAGCATTACATTTGTAGAATTGTTGATTTAGGGATACATGTGGCCTTTTTAAATTGGAAAGGAGGGACGAGCAATTTGTAGTATATAAATTGTAGATGCCCTAAGAAAGTCGTCACTGATAATGGAGTTTGTAGGGTCAAGCAAGTCCCGTGGAGATTAACCAGTAAGTGCAGAATGGTTGCATTCGTCCGGTTTTTTGAAGTAGCACGCGGTGGTGCTCTCGGTCTCTCATTGCATAAAAACCTTGATTTTACTGTCAAGAAAATGCGTCTCTCAAAAAGGAGAAAACACACCAACATACTGAAATGACACAACACTGAATCAACAGTATATATCACGAAGCCCCTATTGTTGGGTTATTTAGGCACCTCGTGTAAGCCACTTGTACATTTATCTCCGAACATCTCTCTTCACTGTATTTGTTTGTATGGGCAGGTACTTTACTCCATGCATGTGAACTCCATTATAGCTAGAAAGCTGTGTGACCGGATATGGAGATGTGAAAATCCCAAATGGGACATCCTTATAGATCTCTGGAAAAATAAAAGGCTACTATATATGTAGATATATGATCATCCAAGAATTAGTTTTTGGGTTTCATGTTTATGATTTAGGATTAAAAAACTTGTAGATATGATGTGTGTGTGTTGAAGAAAACTCACTAAGAGGTAGCTTGAGAAATGATTGATCGATCAGCACGTTAGTTGTTGTACTCAAGTGTGCTATATCGGATAAGATCGTAGTTAAGAGATCATCCGAATAGAACTTTTTCTTCTGTACTTTTTAAATTAAATGTGTACTTTTCATGCAGTTGGGTCGTTGAATAGGTAATAAATCAATCAAATGCAATGATAAACTTGTTGGCACACACAATTCCTACTATTTTTTCCAGTGACGTTGGGGAGAATAAACTGTAGCATCTCATTCCGCTGTCTCAAAATGAAATTGCAGCATCTCATAATTTGATCTCAAGATAAGGCTACACATTCACACAATTAACGTGTATTTAAACATTGTGAATCACCTTTGCTGGGAAATCCTTGAGGTATATGTACACATGATATATGTGGTACATCACCAAATTATATGAGACACTGTGGTATACATCCATGTATACATATGAATTAGAATTCAAATACATATTTGGCATGTTTAATTAACTGATCCATAAACTTTGATTGATTTCAGGTGGAAGAGGGATTCAACTCAACGGTGGAGGAGATCGTGAGGCGGCTCAACTTGTCGCTGCGCCAGCATTACGGCGCAAATAACTCCGATGATTGAAATAGTGTCACCAAGAGAGAATGCTAAGCTAGCTGCTCATGCAAGTCGATCAGCCCTTTCCTTGGATGATTTTATATTCTGAAAACTGAGAGAGAAATTCATGTTGAGGAATTGCTCGTTACGATGGTGTGCATGCATGCATGCACGATCAGCTTATAGATATATGTTGCACGCATGCCTGCATGCATGGAGACGAGGATTTCTCAGCCACAGGTTTGCAAGTTTTGGTTGCTAGCTAGTAGCTACTTGCTGTTGCTCAGTCCCGATCACACTGATGAAATAATGAGGGCAGTAACCAAGATACATATAATAAGATTTTTCTGCATGTAAGTATGGATTTTCAGTTAATTCTTCTATGCAGAAAAATGGACGAATATATATGTCATATGCATTATTTCCTGTCATGTTGAACTGTCTGCATCAATTAATCAATCATGAATTTTAGGTCCGATCTTCGCAGCTAATTCCATATATGTATGACAAGTCCCAGCATCTCATTAGTATAGTACTATTATTATTTTCCAAAATATCCCATAATATCCTGCTTTGAAATATTTTGATTAGTATAGTGCACGCATGAGGTCATATCCCGGTATACATGCATGCATATCTTCTCTCTGACTCGTGCGCGAGTCATCCATGCAAGAATAGTATTATCTAGCTCCTCTGCATTATCTCATTGGCCCTCTTAATTTATTTAATAGATATTGCGTGATTTGTACAGCCTTAAAGATAAAGATATGATCAATCCGAGATTGAGATCGAGTTCATTATTGGGAAGAGAAAGCGGTTGAGATATGCAGTGCAAAGTGGGCACAGTGCTGTCTGCATAAAATGCAACATGTCTTTAGTTGGTAGGGCAAGCCAAGAAGATCTCTGTGATCTGCACATATATGTACATACTCAACATGCACATAGTATATACCGGTTAATACAGACAGATGATCGGCTTGTTCCCCATCATGGAGTATATCATGCATGATACTATGATTAAACAACGTGTTATCGATGATCTCGAGTGATTTGATCAATGCTTTCTTGGCAATGTTATTTGATTGGATTAGTTTAGATGGGAAGCAGCTAATTAATCTAGGAGGATGAATGATCACACTATATTTTAGTCATTGCTAGACCAGTAGTAGCAGTAGTAGTACTACCCAACCAAACACAACAGAGAAGAACATATAAAAAGATTGCAGCTGAGATCAGTGAGAGACAGCCCGGCATATCTCAGGGAACTCTTAGTTGCATGCCTAGGTGAGGTGCACTTTAGTTCAGCTCAAGGCAATGCAAGAGGTTTATTGTGTTGTTTACCATATCCAGCAATTTTGCCATGTGCGTGCATGGATGAAAAGGCTTCAATAATTGGGTCATGTCGCAGTATTTTTTATTTTCAATGCCAAATTTTATTTTTAATTGACTCTGGTTGCAATGCTTTTGGAGGTTTGTAAGCACAAGCCAACTTTCTGGGTGTTGAGTTCTGGGTGGCTGCATGCATGCTGACTGTAAAAGGCAGGTTTTCCTGCTCATTGTATGCCTTTCCAAATGCTTTCTGTTGAGAAGGATGAATGATGCAATTGCACTCATTGGAAAAAGGTAGACGCATCATACAAGCTAGTTAAAAAAAGGTACTGTTCAATTTATTGAAAGGGAAATCGAACAAAAACCTAAACAATAGCGAGTCACAACTAGCCAGATTAGGTCTAGGGCATCTCCAACGTGGACCCTCAAATCGCCCGCAACCATCCGGATTGCATGGCCCGGACGTGTTTGGCCATCCAACATGATCCTGTATTGGTCCGCTTGACGGTCCGGACATCATTTTCCCCCGCAAACCGGATGCAAACCGGAGGGGGGGGGGGGGGGGGGCAAGCGCCCGACAAACCTGGCCCACCCAAACCCCTTTCCCTTTCCCTCGCCCGCACCCTTTCCCGCCCGAAGCGGTCAGCGCCGCTCTAGTGCCACATTCATGCCGGCCAAGAGTGGACGCGACCTCTCACGTCGCTCCGACATTGAAGTGGCGCGCCGGTCGAAAGCGCCGCCCCGCCGCTTCCCGGTGCATGCGGCTGCTCCGCATTCAAACGGCAGTCCATCCATCTTCCTACCTACATTAAACATGTGTGGATGCCGAGGAACCTACTCCGGCGCCACCTGTCCATCCATCTAACGCCCACCATTAAGCACCTCGGCGATTGCCCTAACCATCTGCCCACTATTTAAACTCTAGCCCTGGCCATAGCCGCATCCATCCTCCTCGACTCCCTTTCTCCTCTCCGCACCATGCCTACCAAGGCCTCCTCGAGCTCCAAAGCCATTTGGGATAGCCTCTCGTACGAGCAGAAGAAGAAGAAGAAGAAGATTGCCGCCCTTGCAGCCAGTTGGCGGGACGGCAGACAGACGGAGGCCAGCGCCGCGGACGCCCCAATGGAGGAGGTGGCCTACGATGTGTCGGTGTCATCCTCCTTGCCGGTCCACGCGCGGCATCACCATGGGTGAGGCCCGTGCTCACTACACCGACATGGTGTTGGTCGAGCGGGAGGCCGCGTTCCGGCAGGCGCATGCTGACCAGGAGTACAACCTCCGCCTCCTCAATGAGCACCGGCGCGCGGAGGAGCAACTCGCTGCCGGCACAACCATCACGCCAGACGTGGACGCGAACGAGCAGGTGGCGGTGCTCGATTCCTATCACTCCGCCCTCGAGATCCGCCATGGCCGATGGTGGTACCGCCTCCATCAGGCAGAGTTAGAAGCCGCCTTCAAGAAGATCGACGAGGCGGCAGATGAAGTCTACGTCAAGAGTGAGGACGAGGACGACGTCGGCAGCTCCGCCACGGCCGCTTCCCGCCGCCATGACCACGAAACCGGCAGGACCGCGGGCGCCACCGACAGCGAGGATGAGTAGATTATGGAAGGTCGCCGACGCTTGAGTCCCAGGAAGGCCACCACTCTTTCACTCCCGCTAAAGCCAAGCTTGGCGGCCTCATGATCGTCGGCCAATTAGCCACTTGCAGGCTGCACAGGCAGAGCTTCATTTTACGGGGCTCATGGCTGGCCGGACATGGGGAACGGGAGCTGGCGGCCATTTAGACTAGGTTTAGAGTACGGTTTAGTTGAAATATGTCGAAATGTAACGAGTTTGCTCCAGTTTAGACGAATCGTATCATGTTTTATGTAAAAATTATCCAAGTATGAATGAATATCGTCGTATTTGTTTAAATATCCATCAAATTTGTTCACTTTAGTTAAATTTCCTCTGAAATATAACCGGACATATGTGGATAGCTTTGGATGGCTGGTTGCCGCATTAATGTCCGCGGGCTGGTTCCCCGTCAGCGGATAGATGTGGTGTTTGGTTTAGGAGTCGGCGTTAGAGACGGCCTAAAGCACCGCAAAACAAACATGGACAACGGTGAAAAAGGATGGCCTCGCAGTGGAACTAGTCATGACTATCAAAACATGGATAGCAAATCCACTGATCTCACGAGATTCATAGTGTAAAACATCTTCAATTGATTCTTTTTTTTTTTGAGAAAATCAATTGATTCTTTGTTTAATGATATATGCTGCTGCTGTTGGATCTTATCTCAGTAGGAGCCTCTCGTGCTGCCGGCCCATACCGAACAGACAGAAGTAAACTCGTGTATTCATGATGCACGCATCTAGTTCGTGATGGATGTGACCAACACAGTAATCGATGCTCCATCCCAGCCATGCATATTTCTTTTTCTCTTTGTTTATAACAAGACTATACTGATCGATCCATCCATCTCGAACTGATCCAACAAGCATCTCAGTTTTTTTTTTTTTGAGGCAAACAAGCATCTCAGTTGCTGTCGCGGATAAACGTCGTCGGTGTGCATGCGGCCATTAATAATAAAGGCCCTTGAAGATCGCAACCACATTCGCACTGTTCTTCAGCCCCACCACGGAGAAGAATACCCAGGTACCTCAAAAATAACATGATGCTAAATAATCAATACAATACAGTTTTGGACTTGTGAACAGACAACTGCCCCCGCGCCGCTCCCTCCCAGGGCCGACACGGGCGGCAACCCCGTCCCTCCCGCAGTCGGACTCCCCTCACCAGCCCCTCTCCTCCTCGCCGTCGCCGGTGGCCTCCGGCAGGCAAAGCCTGCGCGGAGCCGGCGGCGGCGGGGTGCTCTCTGGCTGCTGCTCGCGCGGGAGGAGGGGATCTCGCGTGCGGGCGGCGGCTGTCCGGCGTTCGGCTCCGGGGCAGCGTCCTTGCTCGCGGCGGAGGCGGTCTCCGGCGTGCGGCGCGGGGCCTGGTCGCGGTGGTGGGCGCTCCGTCGCGGTGCGCGCGGTCGCGGCCGTCGGGCCCGTTCGGTCCCGATCCGATCTGGGATCCGCGGGCGGCGGCTGGCGCGGATCCGGCGGCCGGCGTTCGGCGTGGCGTCGGGGCAGAGGTAGGGTCGCCGGGGCGGTGGCCTCGGTCCGGACTCCGGCCGTGACCTGGGCGTGGACGGCGTGCATGGGCGGGCCGGCTCTCGGCTCTGGGTGTGTGCGCGGGGCGCAGATCCTTGGTCAGGCGCGGCGGTGGCTGCGCGCGGCGGGCGCGGTGGCTGGCGGGGCGCGGCGGGCGTGGCATCTCCGGAGCTCGAGGTGTGCTGCGGTGCAGGGCCTGCTCGTCTGCCCTGCTGCTTCGCTGGAGCTGCTCTGATCTGGATCTGGCCTTGGTGGTTTGCTGATCTTGGTGCTGCTCCTTGCGATGGATGGTTGCTGCGGTGGTGGTGGTCACGATGGTGCTGCGGTGGTGGACGGCGGCTACGGCCGGGGGGTGGTGCGTGCCTGGGCGAGGTGGATCGTGGGAACCCGTGGCCCCCACCAGCCCAGAGCCGAGGCAGGGACGGCCGCCCGCAGATCCTGTCGCCCGCGACCCACACCACCCTCCACGCCAAGCCAGGAGCCGGCCCAGGCCTTGCCGGACCCCGCCACCGATCCCCTGCCTCGCCGCGACAGCCGCCATCGCCAGATCCGCCCGCCGCCATGTACGCCCGCACCAGCCGCTCGCCGCCCATGCCGCTCCACGACTGGGCGGGGCCTCGCAGCCACCGCAGCCATCACGGCCGCCCGCACCGCCGGCGCAGCCGACCACGATGCCGTCGCGGTGCCCCGCGCAAACGCCGCGTCCCCAGGAGCCTCCGCATCCCGCGCTGCAGGAGACCGCCAGGGAGGAAGACAGCCCCGCCGCCGCCTACGCCGACCGGGCTTTGCCCGGCGGCGCGCGCCGGCGGCGGCGAGGAGGAGGGAGGCGAGAAGGGGGGCTGGGGCGGCGCTTCCTAGGGTTCGCCCCCCGCTCGCGGGAGCGGGATGGACCAACGGTTTTTTTTCAGGGCCTGATCCAGCGTGTCTGTTTTACATGCCACCGTTTGTACTTTTTCGTGCGAGCCTCTCATCCTCGTCGAGCGTTCGTATCCTACGCCTGTGCCGCTTGTGTCGGCCCATTGCTATGGTTGTCTCTGCGGTTTTCTTTTGGCCCGTTATGGCACTCCAGGTTGGACCCTTTTTCCTTTGTCCCCGAGTTTGTTTCCCAATAGGCTGCCGACTGGGAAGACCCAGAAGAGATAAAAGGAGAGGCAGTGTTGTCCATTTTTATTTTTAATCCCTTCAGACCAGGAGCGACCAAACAAGAGGCTGCGGTGTTCATTTAAAAAAAATTTATATCGGGAGGTGGTGGCTGGACTATTTTCTCTCCTCTTTAGTTATTTTTTATTTTTCATCACTTCAGTCTCATGTAAAATAACATCTCTATGTCCTTATATTATCAGGGGGTAATATGTTGTTCTATTGAACCAGAACAATGTACTAGGGGGCTAAACACAAATTACCAAACTTCAGGGGGGCCAAACACAAATTTGAATGGTAGATATGTATTTTTTAAATAAAATTTGAAGGGTATATATGCAACAAAACTTGGGCGCCGCGCGGGGGGGGGGGGGGGGGGGGGGGGGGACGCCCCTGGCTCTGTCCCTGCATGCATGCATGACAAAATATAAAACTAACCATCAAGAAAATTCATGTTTTTCTTGTGGCACGGCCAAACAACTTCTGCTACAAGATTGTTTGTTCCCGCAATTAGTATTATGTCTACCCGAAACAGAAATTATATCAGTGTTGCCTTTTCAAAATCTCCACCCATGCTTTTATTACATGCATTTCAAAAGAAAAAGCCCTAGTTTTTAGTTCTATCTGTTGCATATTTTTATATAACAGAATAACACAAAAATGGCTAGTTTTTCCTCCGCAAAAAAAACTAGCCATTTTTTATTGATTTACAGTGCAATAGGATAAATTCTTGATTCCTTAGAAAGTTTTCCCTGTGGGCCCATTTAAGTTTTTTGATTGAACATTATAGAATCATTTCTAATGAACTAATTCCTATCTCTACTAGAATCTGAAAATACTCATGGTTATAAAATGTGCCCGCTAGTAGAATTCGCAACTTTGACGATAAAATTGATTCAGTTGGACAAATCTTTCTTTATTTTTGTGACAACCATCATGAAAAACACCTAATTATCCTTAAACATTTCTTTGTTGGTCCAACAACCAAAAACATTTGTGTTACATATTCATAAAAGGCTGCGGTGTTCATTTTTCTTAATTTACATCAGGAGGTGGTGGCTGGACTTTTTTGTCTTCTCTTTAGTTATTTTTTATTTTTTGTCACTTCAGTCTCA
Source organism: Thinopyrum elongatum (assembly GCA_011799875.1). Taxonomy (NCBI): domain Eukaryota; kingdom Viridiplantae; phylum Streptophyta; class Magnoliopsida; order Poales; family Poaceae; genus Thinopyrum; species Thinopyrum elongatum. The sequence continues at coordinate 22,077,908 of CM022301.1, read as the reverse complement.
TGTAAAATAACATTTCTACGCCCTCATATTATCAGGGGGTAATATGTTGTTATATTGAACCAGAACAATGTACTAAAACAATTTACACAACCTGGTTTGTGTTAGTCGCTCAGGGTGGATTGTCGTCATGTCTTTCGTATTTGTCTCTCGAGTGAATCTATGTTGTTGTTTTTCTTTTTCATTTAATTTTTAAAATTTATTGACTTTTTAAAATTCATGGTTTTTATTTTTCACTTTTTCCATTTTTATTTTTTTCCATTTTATTTTTTTCTTTAAAATTTATTAACTTGTTTGATTTGCTACGTCGCATCTAGATGAAATTTAGAGTCTAAATTTTTGACTGTTTGTTTTAAATATCTTTCAAATCTTAATTTTGTGTTGTTTTATCCTAGGCGTCCCAAGTCACGATGTGCATGCCGGTAACTCGGACTATAGTTTGTTTTTCATCGAGTTGCAACTCCATCCTCGAGTCGCAACTAGGGCTCATAGTTTGTAATTGTCTCGGTAGTAAGTCCATCATCGACTCGCAACTCGCATTGTAATTTTGTGTAGTCCCAGTTGTAAGTCCACAATTGACACGGAATTGGGCCCATAGTTTGTTTTTATCCTAGTTGCAAGTCCACCCTCGACTCGCAAATAGGGCCCAACTTTTTTTGTCCTAGTTGCAAGTCCACCCTTGATGCAACTTGGACCCGACCTTTTTTGTCTTGGTTGCAAGTCCACTCTTGACTAGCAACTGGGGTCCATCCTTTTTTGTTCTAGTTGCAAGTCCACCTTCGACTCGCACCTCACGCCCGCCTTTTTTTGTCCCAGCTGCAAGTCCACTCTCGACTCGCAACTAGGGTCCAACCATTTTTATCCCAGTTGCATGTTCATCCTCGACTCGTAATTAGGGTCCGACCTTTTTTTCTTCCAGTTGCAAGTTCACCATCAACTCGCAACTGGGGTCCGACTATTTTTTGTCCCAGTTGCAACCCCACACTCGACTCATAACTGGGACATGGCCTTTTTTGTCCCAGTTACAAGTCCACATTCGACTCGCAACTAGGGCCCGACATTTTTTTCCTAGTTGCAATCCCACTCGTCTCGCAAATAGGCCCCGACATTTTTTCATCATAGTTTCAAGTCCACCCTCGACTCGCAACTGAGACCCGACCTTTTTTGTCCCAAATGCAAGTCCACCCTAGACTCGTAACTGGGGCCCAACATTTTTTATCCCAGTTGCAATTGCACTCTCAACTCAAAACTAGGGCCCAGCCTTTTTTTTTTGACCCCTCGACTTGCAACTAGGGCAAAACCTTTTTTGTCCGGGTTGCAAGTCCATCCTCGACTCGCAACTAGGCCCGACCTTTTTTAGTCCCAGTTGCAAGTCCACCCTCGACTCGCAACTGGGCCGATCTTTTTACTTGCAACTGGGGTCTGACTTTTTTTGTCCCTATTGCAAGTCCACTTTTGGCTCGCAACTGGGACCCAACCTTTTTTTTTCAGTTGCAAGTCCAAATTTGACTCGCAACTGGGGCCGACCTATTTTAGTCCTAGTTGTGAGTCCACCCTGGACTGCGGTCCGACCTTTTTTTCTCCCAGTTGCAAGTCCACTCTCGACACGAGCAAACCACAGATGAGCCGGCCCAAGCAGCTAGGATACGTTTTTTTTCCTCATGACTTTTCCTTTTTTTTCTCACTTTTTCTTCAATGGTTTTCGTCTCCTTTTACTTTTTCTATTTTTCAAAAGTCGATCGCATTTTTCATTATTTATTTATTTATTATTTTTCAGCTTTTTTCCTTTTTTCGTAAGTTCACAAGTTCCAAAATTCATAGATTTGTTCATTTTTCCAAAATTCTTCATGTTTATAATTTTTTTTGAAAATTTCAAAATGTATTCATGCTTTTCAAAAATTGTTCGCAAGTTATAAAAATATTCGTGCATTTTCTAAAATAGTTTGAATGTCTGAAACAGTGTTCACATTTTGGAAAAATTGTTTGCAAATTAAAAAATGTTCACCCTTTGAAAATGTGTATGCATTTTCAAAAAACGTTCACATTTTCAGAAAATATTTGGAAGTTAGTAAAAATATTATTTTTTCCAAAAAATGTTTCACAATTTTAAAATTTGTTCTCGTTTTTGCAAAAACATATCTCAATTTCAAAAATTGTTCCTATCAACTAAAAAAAATCACAATTTCAAGACATATTCGAAAATAATTCTGAATTGTTCGATCTATCGCCAAATATAGTCTTTAGTGTTTCGCCCTGACAAGAAGTCACTAACGGCTAGTGGCTCTTGTGGCTAGTATAGCCGTGCATCTATAAGAGGTATTGTGTTTGATTCCAAGCGGCCGCATTTTCATTTTTGAAATTTCAACGCTGCACTATCCACCATCGGATGCTTTGTAATGGGCCAACCCAGGCGGGGGCTCCCCTGTGCGGCTCGACGGTCAGACGCAATGCCCGGCAGCCGCACAAGCACAACAAAACCAAATTTGCTAAAAAAACAAGCACAACCGAACAAAAAAAACCGAGACAAACAAACAGGATCAAGACAAACAAAAGAAAGAAAAAAAAAAGAGGCCACAGACAGTGTTGATGTCATACTTATATGCGAGGTATTATCTTACATCTAGATGAAATATAGTCAGACTCTAATGAAATTAGGCACATAGATTGAACAGATCAAGAGGATAGAAATAATTTATTGTTGTGAGCTGATGGGAGACAAGCTTCATGGATGCATCAGATAAACACTAAGAGCATCTCCAGCCGGCCCCCCAAGACACCCTCAGGACCACTTTATGGGCGCCGGCGGTAAAAAAACGCTCCACTCACGCCCCCAAAGCCTTGTTTTTCGCCGGATTTGACTAAAATTAGCCCCGGCGATCCCACCTAAAACCCAGCCCCCCGGGGGGCAGCTGGGGACGTCGGCGCTACTTTTTTGCCTCATGTGGCCCACCTGCAGCCACATCTCCCCCCACATTCTCTCTCCCCGTCGCTTTCTCCTCGTAGAGCCCCCACCTTCTCTCTCCCCGTGCCCGCTCCGCCCGCATCCTGGCCGCCCGACCCTGCCCCGGTGCCTCCCCGCTACAGCTCCGGCCCGCAGCGTCGCCTCCGCGGCCTCTCGACGCGCCCGGCCTCCCGCGCCGCCCCGCTAGCCCTCTGCGGCCGCGCGCCCGCGTCGGGTCACCGCGCCCGACCTCCCGCGCCGTCCCGCCAGCCCTCTGCGGTCGCGCGCCCGTGTCGGGTGGCCGCGCCCGGCCTCCCGCGCCGCCCTGCCAGCCCTCTGTGGCAGTGCGCCCGCGTCGGGTCGCCGCGCCTGGCCTCCCGCACCTCCCCGCCAGCCGGCTCCCGCTCGCGCCCCCGGCAGGCCAGGTCTGCCCGTGCCGGCCCCTCGCGCATCTTCTGCGCTCCTCGCCGGCATCCCAGCCGTCCCTGCGCCAGGCCGCCCCTGGCCCCCGGCGCAGACGGGGCGCTCCGCCGCGTGGCCGAGGAGGGACGAGATGGCGAGGAAGACTCGAGTGCGGCGACGGCAACGACTGCGGCGGGAGCATCGTGGCGTCGTTCCGGCGGCAGCGCGAGGTCGGGGCGTCGTCGTGCGGCAACACCGCCCGTCAGCCTCACCGTCGTGCTCGCCGAGGCACGCTAGCGCACCACCACCACGCTCAACATGCTCGTGGGGGGCACAACGAGTGGAAATTTTTGCCCCCCCCCCCAGGCCAAAAATTTCGCCGGCAGCCCCCAAGCGGCGAAAAATATGCCTCCTGGGGGGGCAACGGCTGGAGATGCTCTTGAATGGGAGAAAGAATGGGCATGTGTTGCAGACCTACAGTTTGTTGACTAGCGTTTTCTGCTGAAATACCGCCGTCACGTAAGACGCCAGGGCTGCGGGCACACGGCCATAGCGGACGTCGTGTGCTGACATCCTGCTCTGTAGCAGGGTCGCGACTATGTCCGCAGACTTTGATGGAGCTATCGGGGACGCAACCGCATGCCTCGACAGCACCTCGCCGAGGCGTCTTGGAGCACCAGGGCCACGGTCGTCGCCCACGAAGAAGTGGATGACGGGGACGTGGAATCACAGCCCATCCTGGTCGTCAATGTCTGAGAACCGCAGCTCCCGTGGCGTCGGCCACGCCGAAGAAACCAACACTGCCGCTGCTTGCGCACCACGAGCAACGGCCGTCGACGATCTTGCCATGCGCACACACTACACATATTTCTCTTTTCCGAAGGAGGAGCAGAGTTGCCAATTTCATGGCTGAATTACTATTTTTGGAGGAGTACCTCTGTTAGGACCGATACTATATCGACCAGAGGGGGGTGAATGGGAGATTCAAAAATTCTTGCGAATGTTTTGAATTGAGCCCAAACCCAGCACCGGAAAGGACTCGGTAGATAAGCAACTAAGCAAGTACCCTACTGAGGAAAATATCTTTCAAGATAAGAAGCGATAATAATTCGATCATAGTAGAGACTGGTTTAACTATAACAATGGTATTTAACTCTAACAATGGTAAAGCAGTACACAAACATTTGCAATAGCTTGAATGGAAACAAGAGAAGAACTGTAAAACAAAAGTTACCAGAGTAGAATCCACAGAGACACCGAATGATGCTAAACCGAGCAAGATATGATTAACAGATCACGTGCGAAAGATAAATGATTGAGAGCTCCTATCGACACAGAGCACGAAAAGTAGCACCAGAATGTGTTACAGAATAGTAAAGTGAACCAGTGGTGCTCGATGTTGACAGAAGGATTTGGTAGACCAGTTCGCCCTTCTGCCAAAGGACTATGTCTGGTTGGAGGGACTTGTGATTGAACACAGGAGCGAACTTCTCTCAGTCCTATTCTCCTTCAACTCGGAGCTGATTCCAGTTAATTTCACTCGTGGTAGATACTTGTCGGCGATCTCCAAACCTTCGACAGACTTCTTTGCACCACAATGACTCTTGGTTGCTGAAGACTTTGCTTGGTGAGGAAAATTACTCTTCGTCACTAAAGCTGACACCTATCCGTCTAGAGAAGGTGTAGCTCTTAAGAGCAATAGGTACAAAAACTCTAACTCAGAACTACTGTGATGTCGAACCACCGTCTAAGTTTTGGCTCTTGGTTTTCTCTCGGTGGATTTTAAACTCAAATCTCTCGGAGAGGGGATGCTCAATCAATCTTCTCAAATGTCTTAAGCAGAGCAGCCAACAGACAACATTGGATCGGGGTGGCTATTTATAGCCGTAGCCTTCTGCTACTTGTGAGCTGCGTTGGGATTTTCCCCGAAGAGGAGAGGAGATGCAACATAGTAGAGATAAGTATTTCCCTCAATGAGAACCAAGCTATCAATCCAGTAGGAGAATCACGCAAAGCCTCGTGAACAGCAGCTGCACACAAAAAAGCAAATACTTGCACCCAACACGGGCAATAGGTTTGTCAATCCCCTTGAACTCGTTACTTGCAAGGATCAAATCTTGTAGTGGTAGATAGATAAATTGCAAAACAAAATAAAAGATAAAAAATTGCAGCAAGGATATTTTGGTTTTTTACATGTATGATAAAAGTAGACCCGGGGCCATAGTTTTCACTAGAGGCTTCTCTCTCGAACAAATAGCATACGGTGGGTGAACAAATTACCGTTGGGCAATTGATAGAAAAGTACATAGTTATGACAATATTCAAGGCAATGATCATGTATATAGGCATCATGTCCGAGACAAGTAGACCGACTCCTGCCTGCATCTACTACTATTACTCCGTCAATCGACCGCTATCCAGCATGCATCTATGTTATTAAGTTCATGAAAAACAGAGTAACGCCTTAAGCAAGATGGCATGATGTAGACAAAGTAAACCCAATCAATATAAATAAACCCAGTTGTTTTACCATTAATGGCAACAATACAAATACGTGTCTTGTCCCCTTCTGTCATTGGGATATAGAGCAACACAAGATTGAACCCATTACAAAGCACCTCTCCCACTGAAGATAAATCAATCTAGTTGGCCTCCAAACGGATAGATCGGAGAGAAATACAAAGCTATAACAATCATGCATAATAAAGATTATAAAAGACTCCATTACTTATCATAAATATTCAGATCTTAAACACACAATTCATCGGATCCCAACAAACACACCGCAAAAGAAGATTAGATCGGATAGAACTCCAAGAACATCGAGGAGAACGTTGTATTGAAGATCAAAGAGAGAGAAGAAGCCATCTAGCTACTAGCTATGGACCCGTAGGTCTGTGGTGAACTACTCACGCATCATCGAAAGGCAGCAAGGATGATGTAGAAGCCCTTCGTGCTCGATTCCCCCTCCGGCAAAGTATCAGAAAAGGCCTCCAGATGGAATCGCGGAAGAACAGAAACTTGCGGTGGCGGAAAAAGGGTTTTGGGTGGCTCTCTGTTGGTTTCCCGATTTTAGAGAATTTATAGAGTTGGAATTAGATCAGACGGAGCCACAAGGGGTCCATAAGGTAATATGCACTGGGTTAATAGGTTAGTCCCAAAAATGATATAAAATAGCATATAAAACATCTGAGATTGATACTATAATAGCATGGAACAATAAAAATTTATAGATACGTTGGAGACGTATCAAGCACTCCCAAGCTTAATTCCTACTCGTCCTCGAGTAGGTAAACAATAAAAACAGATTTTTTTGATGTGGAATGCTACCTAACATCTTCATCATGTAATCTTTCTTTTAGGGTTTGAATATTAAGATCCGAATGATTCAAAGTAATAGTCTATAATCTAATATAAAGACATCAATACTCAGGCATACCAACAAACAATCATGCCTTTCAAAAAAAAAATGCTAAAGAACGCTAGCCTTACAAAATCATATAATCTTGTCATGCTCCATCTTCCTAACCCAAAGTATTAACCATGTAAAACCCTGATTACAAGCCGAGCAATTGGTTCATACTTTTTAACACGCTTCAGCTTTTTCAACCCCCACGCAATACATGAACGTGAGCCATATATATAGTACTATGGATGGAATAGAATGCGGTGATAGAGATCAATAAGGGGAAGTCAAAAAAGGAAGATAGTCTCACATCGGCATGGCTAATCAACGGGCTATGGAGATGCCCATCAATTGATGTCAATACGAGGAGTAGGGATTTCCATGCAACGGATGCACTAAGAGCTATAAGTGTATGAAAGCTCAAACTGAAAACTAAGTGGGTGTACATCCAACTTGCTTGCTCATGAAGATCTCAGGCATTTGAGGAAACCCATCATCGGCTTATACAAGCCAAGTTCTATAATGAAAAATTCTCACTAGTATATGAAAGTGACAACATAGGAGACTCTCTATATGAAAAACATGGTGCTACTTTGAAGCACAAGTGTGGAAAAAGGATAGTAACATTGCCCCTTCTCTCTTTTTTCTCATTTTTGGGCTCTTTTTGGCCTCTCTTTTTTATGTCCTCACTAGGACAATGCTCCAATAATGATGATCATCACACTTCTATTTACTTACAACTCGATAAAACTAAAACATATGACTCTATATGAATGCCTCTCGCAGTGTAGTAGGATGTGCAAAGATGCTAGTGTAACATGTATGATAATGATGAACGGTGGCTGAGCCACAAATACTATGCCAGCTATATGATCATGCAAAGAAATATGACAATGAAGATGTATGTCATAATAACGGAACAGTGGAAGTTGCATAGCAATATATCTCGGAATGCCTATGGAAATGCCATGACATGTAGGTATGGTGGCTGTTTTGAGGAAGATATAAGGAGGCTTATATGTGATAGAGCGTATCATATCACGGGGTTTGGATGCACTGGTGAAGTTTGCACCTACTCTTAAGGTGAGAAAGTGCAATGCACGGTACTGAAGAGGCTAGCAAATTGTGGAAAGGTAAGAGCGCGTATAATCCATGGACTCACATTAGTCATAAAGAACTCACATACTTATTGCGAAAGTTTATTAGCCCTCAAAGCAAAGTACTACTACGCATGCCCCTAGGGGGATAGATTGGTAGGAAAAGATCATCGTTCATCCCCTACCACCACTCATAAGGAAGACACTCAATAATAAATCATGCTCCAACTTCATAGCATAACTAGAGACTATACATGCATGCTTCGAGAATCACAAACCTTAACACCAATATTCTTAATAAACCACAATCATTCACTAGTACCTCCCACATATTACCATCTCAATATCGTAAAACTATTGCAAGGAATCAAACTTATCATATTCAGTGATCTACACAAAAGTTTTTATTATATCCCTCTTGAATACCTATCATATCAGGACCAATTTCATAACACGTGCATATTGCCATTAGTATTAATTAGAATCACGAAAAGATATAAGTGAAACATGAGAGTGCAACTATTTCTTTAAAATATAACCACCACCGTGCTCTAAAAGATATAAGTGAAGCACTAGAGCAACTGCCTAGCCCAAAAGATATAAGTGAAGCACATAGAGTATTCTAAGAAATCACGAATAAATGTGTGTCCCTCTCAAAAGGTGTGTGCAGCAAATGATGATTGTGGCGAACTAAAAAGCAAACAAAGAAAAGACTACTATAATACAAGACGCTCCAAGCAAAACTCATATCATGTGATGAATAAAAATATAGCTCCAAGTAGTATACCGATGGATTGTAGACGGAAGAGGGGATGTCATCTGGGGTATCCCCAAGCTTAGATGCTTAGTTCACCATGAATATTACCTTGCGGTGCCTTGGGCATGCCCAAGCTTAAGGTATTGCCGCTCCTAATTCCTTCATCCATCATGATCTCACCCAAAACTTGAAAACTTTAGCACACAAAACTCAACAGAAACCTCATGAGATCCATTAGTATAACAAGGAAATCATAAACTTTAGGTACTGTTATAAACCCATTCATATTTTATTATTGCACAATACCTACTGTATTCTAACTTCTCCATAACTTATACCCCCCGATATAATCCACAGCATCATTAAAACAAACAAAATATGCAATGAAAATAGAATATGTCAAAAACAGAACAGTCTGTAAAGATCTGAACAAACGCAATACTTCTGTAACTCCAAAAATTCAGAAAATTTAGGACAATGTGGGCAATTTGTATATAAATAATGTGTAAAAAATTCAAAATTTTATCACATTCCAGTACTGGGCGCAAAAGTTTCTGTTTTTTCACAGAATCAAGTCAACTATCAACCAAATCATCCCAAAGGCTTTACTTGGCACACAAACACTAATTAAAACATAAAAGCACAATCATAACAGTAGCTTAATTTTGTGAACACCCAAAAATAGAAAAGAAAACAAGAAAAATAAGATAACTATTGGGTTGCCTCCCAACAAGCGCTATTGTTTTATGCCCCTAGCTAGGCGTAATGCATAGTTTCAAGTATTGTCATCCTTCGTTTTCATCCCATGGGTGGCCCTCATAATAGATTCATATGGTGGCTTAATTCTCTTTCTAGGGAAGTGTTCCATTCCTTTCTTAATGGAAATTGGAACCTTATGTTTCCTTCTTCCATATCAATAATAACACCTATGGTTCGTAGGAAATGCTTACCAAGTATTATAGAACAAGACAGATTTGTTGGAAATATGACCTAGAGGCAATAATAAAATGGTTATTATCATATTTACCGTTCATGATAAATGTTTATTATTCATGCTAGAATTGTATTGATCGGAAACTTAAATACATGTGTGAATACATAAACTACACCGTGTCCTAGTAAGCCTCTACTAGACTAGTTCCTTGATCAAAGATGGTTATGGTTTCCTAACCATAGACATGAGTTGTCATTTGATAACGGGATCACATCATTAGGAGAATGATGTGATGGACAGACCCAACCGTAAGCTTAGCATTAGATTGTTTAGTTATTTGCTATAGCTTTCTTCATGCCAAGTATTTTTTCCTTCGACCATGAGATCATGTCACTCCCGGATACCGGAGTAATGCCTTGTGTGCTATCAAACGTCACTTCATAACTGGGTGATCATAAAGGTCCTCCACAGGTATCTCCGAAGGTGTCTGTTGGGTTGCATGGATCAAGACTGGAATTTATCGCTCCGTGTGACGGAGAGATATCTCTGGGCCCTCTCGATAATACAACATCATAAGAAGCCTCATGTGACTAATGAGTTTAGTCATGGGATCTTGTATTACGGAACGAGTAAAGAGACTTGCCGGTAACGAGATTGAACTAGGTATGGAGATACCGACGATCAAATCTCGGGCAAGTAACATATCGCCGGACAAAGGGAATTGCATACGGGATTGACTGAATCCTTAACATCGTGGTTCAACCGATAAAGATCTTTGTTGAATATGTAGGAATCAATATGGGCATCCAGGTTCCGCTATTGATTATTGATCGGAGAGGAGTCTCGGTCATGTCTGCATGTTCCCGAACCCGTAGGGTCACACACTTAACGTTCGGTAGCGCTAGGGTAGTATTGAGATATTAATAGTGGAAAGTCTGAAGGTTGTCCGGAGTCCCGGATGGGATCTGGCACATCGAGGAGCTCTGGAATGGTCCGGAGGTAAAGATTCATATGTGGAAAGTTGTTTTTGGGGTTCCAAAAAAAGTTCAGGCTTTTTCGGTATTGTATCGGGAAAGTTCTAGAAGGTTACGGAGTGGGGCCCACCTACATGGGGAAACCACATGAACGTGGGTAGTGGCGAAACTCCCCACAACCATGATCTAGGCGCACCAAGATCCTCCCTTAAAATGAATAGTATCATATCCCGAAGGGATAAGATCAGGATCCCTAAAAGGGGATAGCGATCCACCACCACCACGCCGTCATGTCGGTTCAGATCTCATCTACCTCCTCTCCCTTGCTTACTGGATCAAGAAGGAGAGGATGCCACCGAGCCATACATGTGCTAAACTCGGAGGTGCCGCACGTGCGGTACTAGATCGGATTGGATCGCGATTGGATCGTGAAGAGTATGACTACATCAACCGTGTTACGACGCTAACGCTTTCGGTCTACAAGGGTATGTAAGCACACTCCCCTCTCGTTGCTATGCATCTCCTAGATTAGATCTTGGGTGTTTTGTAGGAATTTTTTTGATTTTAATGCTTCATTCCCCATCAGTGGCATCATGAGCTAGGTCTATGCGTAGATGTATATGCACGAGTAGAACATAAAGAAGTTGTGGGCGTTGATGTTCAAATTGCTTACTTACCTTGTCTTATTTGGATTCGGCGGTATTGTGGGATGAAGTGGCTCGGACCAACCTTACATGTCCACGCACATGAGACCGGTTCCGCTGTTTGACATGCAATTTGTATTGCATAAAAGTGGCTTTGTGGGTGTTTGTCTCTCCTACTTTAGTTGAATCTGATTTGACAAAGGCGGTCCTTGTAGAAGGTTAAAAGGAAACTTCTATATCACCGTTGTGGTTTTGCGTAGATAAGAATGATTCTTATAGTTTGCCCTAGCAGTCACGTAAAAATTGCAACAACAAAGTAGAGGACGTCTAACTTGTTTTTGCAAGGCATGTTGTGATGTGGTATGGCCAAAACATGATGTGATATATGTTGATGTATGAGATTATCATGTTTTGTAATAGGTTCACGAATTGCAGGTCGATGAGTACGGCAGCCGGCAGGAGCCATAGGGTTGTCTTTAATTTATTGTATGACCTGTGTGTCAACAAATAACGCCATGTAATTGCTTTACTTTATCGCTATGTGTTAGCAATAGTTGTAGAAGCAATAGTTGGCGAGACAACCAAGTGACGACATGATGATGAAGATCATGGTGTCATGCCGGTGACGATGGAGATCATGCCGGTGCTTTGGAGATGGAGATCAAAAGCACAAGATGATAATGGCCATATCATGTCACATATTTTGATTGCATGTCATGTTTATATTTTATGCTTCTTATTTTGCTTAGGACGACGGTAGCATTATAAGATGACACCTTCACTTTATTACAAGATAAATGTGTTCTCCCTAAGTATGCACCGTTGCGAAAGTTCATCATTTCAAAGCACCTCGTGATGATCGGGTGTGATAGACTCTACGTTCGCATACAACGGGTGTAAGCCAGTTTTACACATGCGGAATACTTGGGTTAAACTTGACGAGCCTAGCATGTACAGAAATGGCCTCGGAACACGGAAGAGGTTGAACATGAGTCATATAGTAGATATGATCAACATGGAGATGTTCACCGTTGATGACCACCCCATCTCACGTGATGATCGGGCATGGGTTCGTTGATATGGATCATGTAAACACTTAGACAACTTGAGTGATGTTTATTTAAGTGGGAGTTCACTAGTAATTTGATTAACTGAACCAATTATCATGAACATAGTCTTAATGTCTTTGCAAATTAATGTTATATATCAATGGCTCGCGCTGTAGCTCCACTGAATTTTAATGCGTTCCTAGAGAAAGCTAAGTTGAAAGATGATGGAAGCAACTATGCGGACTGGGTTCGCAACTTGAGGATTAACCTCACTGCTGCACAAAAGGCTTATGTCCTCGAAGCACCGCTAGGTGTGCCACCCGCTCCCACGAATCTGGACGCTATAAATGTCTAGAAGACTAGTTCTGATGACTACTCGATAGTTCAGTGCGCCATGCTTTACGGCTTAGAACTGGGGCTCCAAAGACGTTTTGAGCACCACGGAGCATATGAGATGTTCCCAGAGTTAAAATTGGTATTTCAGGCTCATGCCCGGGTTGAGTGGTATGACACCTTCAACAAGTTCTTTAGCTGCAAGATGGAGGAGAACAGCTCCGTTAGTGAGCATGTACTCAAAATGTCTGGGTACTAAAACCGCTTGAATCAATTGGGAGTTAATCTTTCGGATGAAGTAGCGATTGATAGAGTTTTTCAGTCACTACCACCAAGCTACAAGGGCTTTGTGATGAACTATAATATGCAAGGGATGGAGAAAACGATCCCTAAGATCTTCGTGATGCTTAAGGCCACGAAGGTAGAAATCAAGAAAGTGCATCAAGTGTTGATGGTCAATAAGACCACCGGTTTCAAGAAGGGTAAGTGAAAGAAAGGGAACTTCATAAACAATGGCAAGACAGTTGCCGCTCCCGTGAAGAAACACAAGGCTGGACCCAAACCTGAGACTGGCTGCTTCTATTGCAAGGGGAAGGGTCACTGGAAGTGGAACTGCCCCAAGTACTTGGCAGATAAGAAGGCTGCAACGTCAACAAAGGAATATCTGATATACATGTTATTGATGTGCACCTTACTAGTGCTCGTAGTAGCGCCTGGGTATTTGATACTGGTTCAGTTGCTAATATTTGTAACTCGAAATAGAAGCTGCAGAATAAATGAAGACTAGCTAGGGATGAGGTGATAATGCGCGTCGGAAATGGTTCCAGGGTTGATATGATCGCCGTCGGCATGCTGGTTGCTTGTATCTGCGTTGGTATTTCCCCGAAGAGGAGAGGATGATGCATCACAGCAACGGTAACTATTTCTCTCGGTTATGAAACCAAGGTTATCAATCCAGTAGGAGAACCAGGCTACACTATGTAAATGGTACCTGCACACAAATAACAAATACTTGCAACCCAATGCGTAAGAGGGGTTGTCAATCCCTCCTCGGTAAAAAGATAGATACAATTGTATGAGATTGGATAAATAGATCAAGTTTATGCGCTACTTCATAAGGGACCGATTTGGATCCAAATGTTTCATGCTATGGTTAGATTTTATCTTAATACTTTTCTCATAGTTGCAGATGCTTGCGAGGGGGTTAATCATAAGTGGGAGGTTTGTTCAAGTAAGAACAGCACCCAAGCACTGGTCCACCCACATATCAAATTATCAAAGTAGCGAACGCGAATCAAACCAACATGATGAAAGTGATTAGATGAAATTCCCGTGTATCCTCAAGAACACTTTGCTTATTATAAGAGACCGTTTTGGCCTGTCCTTTCCACAAAAGGATTGGGCTACCTTGCTGCACTTTATTTACTGTTACCATTACTTGCTTGTTGCAAATTATCTTGCTATCAAACTACCTGTTACCGAAAATTTCAGTGCTTGTAGAAATTACCTTGCTGAAAACCACTTGTCATTTCCTTCTACTCCTCGTTGGGTTCGACACTCTTACTTATCGAAAGGACTACGACTGACCCCCTATACTTGTGGATCATCAAGGCTCTTTTCTGGGGCCGTTGTCGGGGAGTGAAGCGCTCTTGGTAAGTGAAAATTGGTAAGGAAAAATTATTACTACGTGCTAAAATTTATTGTCACTTGTTACTATGGAAAACCATCCTTTGAGGGGTTTGTTCGAGGTATCTTCACCTCGACCGGAAGCACAATTAGTTTCCCCTCAACCTACTGCACCTACTGAAAATATTGGTTATGAAATCCCTTTGGGTATGATAGAACAACTGCTAGCTAATCCTTATGCAGGAGACAGAGCCGAACATCCTGATATGCATTTGATATATGTGGATGAAATTTGTGGTTTATTTAAGCTTGAAGGTTTATCCGGAGATGAAGCTAATAAGAAGGTTTTTGTAGGAATGAAGTATGTCTACCAGAGGGGGGGGGGGTGATGTCGCTTGAACTACGTCAGTATTTCCCCAAAGAGGAAGGGATGATGCAGCACAGCTACGGTAGGTATTTCCCTCAATTATGAAAACAAGGTATCAATCCATTAGGAGAACTAAGCAACATTATATAAACGGTACCTGCACACAAAGAACAAATACTTGCAACCCGACGCGTAAGAGGGGTTATCAATCCCTCCACGATAAAAAGATAGATAAATTAGTGGTAGATTGGATAAATAGATCTCGATAAAATGTAAAATAAATAACAAAAAAGTGCAGCAAGGTATTTTTGGGTTTTTGGAATAATAGATCTGAAAACAAAAGCGAATAAAAATAAATCTCAAAGCGAATATGATAAAGAATAGACCCGGGGGCCGTAGATTTCACTAGTGGCTTCTCTCAAGAAATAGCACACGGTGGGTGAACAAATTACTGTTGGCAATTGATAGAAGATTGAATAATTATGACAATATCCAAGGCAATGATCAATATATAGTCATCACGTCCAAGATTAGTAGACCGACTCCTGCCTGCATCTACTACTATTACTCCACACATCAACTGCTATCCAGCATGCATCTAGTGTATTAAGTTCATGGAGAAACGGAGTAATGCAATAAGAATGATAACAGAAAATAAAGTTTATTCCTTTTTCCACCATTCTTTCACATTCCACGGCTAGCCGTATCCACGGGTACCATCCATACCAACACTTTCCAAGGAATTTATTATTTGACAACATAAAGTAAATTTCTTTTTCATTTCGGGACTGGGCATCCCTATTACCATCGTACTCTCGTGCAATGACAAGTGAATAACACACTCATCTTGAGAATAACACATCTAGCATGGAAAATATTGGCCACCCCCTGCCGCTTCATGAGCGGTACGGACACACAAAAAGGAAATTTATTTTGAAAATTAGAGATGGCACATACAAATTTGCTTAGAACGGCATGGAAATACCGCATATAGGTAGGTATGGTGGACTCATATGGCAAAACTGGGTTTAAAGATGTTGGATGCACAAGTATTATTTCTACTTAGTACAAGTGGAGGCTAGAAAAAAGATTGAGAAGCAACCAACCAAGAAATGAAAAATCACATAAGCGAGCATTAAGCATAACTAACACCGAATAATGCACCACAAGTAGTATATAATTTCATTGCATAACTATTGACTTTCGTGCTTGCATAGGGAATCACAAACCTTAACACCAATATTCTTACTAAAGCATAATTACTCACCAACATGACTCGCATATCACTATCATCATATCTCAAAACTATTACAAAGAATCAAGTTTATTTTCTCCAATGATCTTCATGAAAGTTTTTATTATATCCCTCTTGAATTTCTATCACTTTGGGACTAGTTTCATATATTGCATTTGCTTTTGACAAGCTCAAACAAATCTAAGTGAAGAACATGAGCATAAAAAATTTCGTCTCTTGAAATAATATAAGTGAAGCATGAGAGAATTTCTTCAAAAAATTACTAACTCTCAAATTAATCTAAGTGAAGCATGAGAGCATTTCTTCAAAAATATTAAAGCACACCGTGCTCAAAAAGATATAAGTGAAGCACTAGAGCAATTCCATAGCTCTAAAAAATTTAAGTGAAGCATATAGAGAAATTCTAACAAATAATAGCATAATTTTGGCTCTCTCAAATAGGTGTGTCCAGCAAGGATACTTGTGACAAAATAGAAAGCAAAACAAGCAAAGACCCATATAATACAAGACGCTCCAAGCAAAACTCATGATATGTGACGAATAAAAATATAGCTCCAAGTAGAATTACCGATGGTCGTTAGAAGAAAGAGGGGATGCCTTCCGGGGCATCCCCAAGCTTAGTTGCTTGGTTCTCCTTGAATATTAAATTGGGGTGCCGTGGGGCATCCCCAAGCTTAGGCTCTTATTCCTTCATCCATCGTGATCTCACCCAAAACTTGAAAACTTCAATCACACAAAACTTAACAAAACCTTCGTGAGATCCGTTAGTATAAGAAAACCAATCTTTACTTTAAGTACTACAGAAAACCCATTCAATTTTTTTATTGCATTATATCTACTGTATTCTAACTTTACCATGGCTTATACCCCCCCGATACAATCCATAGATTCATCAAAATAAGCACACAATGCAAAGAAAACAGAATCTGTCAAAAACAGAACAGTCTGTAAAGATGAGAATTGTTATCATACTTTTGTAACTCCAAAATTTCTGCAAAAATAGGAAAACATAGGCAATTTGTATATAAATCTTGTGTAAAAAATTCAGATTTTTTCTTCTCTTATAGGTATTTTTAAAATTCTATTACTGGAAGAAAAAGTTTCTGTTTTTCAACAGGATCAAATCAACTATCACCAAAGCTATCACAAAGGCTTTACTTGGCACAAAAACTAATTAAAATATAAAAAACACAATCATAACAGAGGCATAATTGTGCAAACACTCAAGAACAGAAATAAAATGGCAAAAATAAATTTTTATTCATTGGGTTGCCTCCCAACAAGCGCTATCGTTTTATGCCCCTAGCTAGGCATAATGCATAGATTCAAGTATTATCATCTTTAGTTTCCAATTCCTCAATCACACAACCAATATTCTTCAAAGATTTAGCATATAGATTTTCAATAACAATACTCCTAGGAATAAGATTTAAAAATTCATTCTTGCAAGTAGGGTTTCTCACAACTTCAACAATGTCGGGGTGAATACTAATCATCTTAAGATCTTCTTTGTTATTATTAGAAGTTGCACCCTTCTTCTTAGTGATCTGAGTAATCTTGCTAATTTTAACGGGAGTTTTTTCAATAGTTTTAGCAGAAGCAAAAGCCGAGCTTAAATTACTAAAAATTTCTTCCAACTTATCAATCCGAGAAGGACTTTATTCAATTCTTTCGTGAATTACGGTTCCTTTTTCCTTTAGCAACTTAAAAACCTCTCCCGCTTTTGACCCAATTTTACTAGCAAGATTATGCATTTTTTTATCCAAGTTTTCAATATGTTCTTCAGTAAGCATTTTCTTTTCAATAGCATCAAGCCTTTGCATAACATGCTCAGGTGTTAAAGCAGTTTCATTGATAGTGAGAGGTGGTGAACCCACTAGATTTCCCATAGCATGAAAAGAATACAAAGATGGACACATCAAGAAATTCCCACCGGTAATTGTATCAAGGACGAATCTATACCAGGTGGTAATGGACACATAAAAACTGCAAAGAAGAACAAGGGTAGATTGCTTATGAATAGATCTATTATGAGCATTGCAAATTCTATACCAAGCATCTTTTTGATTCTCCCCTAAAATTAAGAACTTTGTTCTCGGGGGTACACATAATAGAGGAAGAACTAGCCATAATGATAAAGTAGGCAAACAAGATCACACACAAAAAGATAGATTTGATGAGAAAACGACGAACAAAAAAGAGGGCGAATAAAATGGCAATTTTTTGTGAAGTGGGGGAGATGAAAACGAGAGGCAAATGGAAAATAATGTAAATTGCAAGGAGATGATATTTGTGATTAGGAATCTGATAGATGTTGATGATGTTTCCCCGGCAAGGGCACTAGAAATTCCTTTTGATGTCGCTTGAACTACGTCGGTATTTCCCCAAAGAGGAAGGGATGATGCAGCATAGCTACGGTAGGTATTTCCCTCAGTTATGAAAACAAGGTATCAATCCAGTAGGAGAACCAAGCAACACTATGTAAACGGTACCTGCACACAAAGAACAAATATTTGCAACCCGACGCGTAAGAGGGGTTGTTAATCCCTCCGGGGTAAAAAGATAGATAAATTTGTGGTAGATTGGATAAATAGATCTCGATAAAATGCAAAATAAAATAAATAACAAAAAAGTGCAGCAAGGTATTTTTGGGTTTTTGGAATAATAGATCTGAAAACGAAAGCGAATAAAAATAAATCTCAAAGCAAATATGATAAAGAATAGACCCCGGGGCCGTCGATTTCACTAGTGGCTTCTCTCAAGAAATAGCACACGGTGGGTGAACAAATTACTATTGGGCAATTGATAGAAGATCGAATAATTATGACGATATCCAAGGCAATGATCAATATATAGGCATCACGTCCAATAGTAGTAGACCGACTCCTGCCTGCATCTACTACTATTACTCCACACATCAACCGCTATCCAGCATGCATCTAGTGTATTAAGTTCATGGAGAAACGGAGTAATGCAATATGAACAATGACATGATGTAGACGAGATCTATTCATGTAGGAATAGCCCCCATCTTGTTATCCTCAATAGCTACGATACATGTGTGTCTTCATGCCCCTTCTGTCATTGGGAAAGAACACTGCACGATCGAACCCATCACAAAGCACCTCTTCCCATGGCAAGAAAAATCGATCTAGTTGGCCTAACTAAACCAAAGATTCGAAGAAGAAATACGAGGCTATAAATAATCATGCATATAAGAGATCAAAAGAAGACTCAAATAATATTCATGGATATAGATCTGATCATAAACTCAAAGTTCATCGGATCCCAACAAACACACCGCAAAAAAAGAGTTACATCAAATAGATCTCCTAGAGACCATTGTATTGAGAATCAAAAGAGAGAGAGGAAGCCATCTAGCTACTACCTACGGACCCATAGGTCTATGATGAACTACTCACGCATCATCGGAGAGGCACCAATGAGGATGATGAACCCCTCCGTGATGGTATCTAGATTGGATCTCGTGGTTCTGGAACTTGCGGCGGCTGGAATTGTGTTTCGTTGACTCCTCTAGGGTTTCTAGAATATTTGGCAATTTATAGGGCGAAGAAGCGGTGCAAAAGGTCACCGAGGGGGGCACAACCCCCTGGGCGTGCCTGGGCCCCCAGGCATGCCCTGGTGGGTTGTGCCCACCTCGGGCCTCCCCTCTGGTACATCTTTGGCCCACTGGGTGTCATCTGGTCCAAAAAAATTCTCCAAAAAGTTTCGCTGCATTTGGACTCCGTTTGGTACTAATATTCTGCGAAGTAAAAAACAAGCAAAAAACAGCAACTAGCACTGGGCACTATGTCAATAGGTTAGTCTCAAAAAGTGATATAAAGTTGCTATAAAATGATTGTAAAACATCCAAGAATGATAATATAACAGCATGGAACAAGCAAAAATTATAGATACGTTGGAGACGTATCAGGGGGTGAATGGGAGTTTTAAATTTTCTTCGGAAAACTCAAAACTCTCGGAACTCAGCAGCGGAACGAATCAAAAACAAACTACAACGAACTAAAACTGAGTACCGAAAGGAAACTAAGTTATGCATTGATAAAAATCACACGAATGAAAATGCATCGAAGGTAAATATGGGTGACAGATATAACCGATGATGCTCGATGGCGACAAGGTATTTGTTCGACCAGTTCGTCCTTCTGTACAAGGACTACGTCTGGTTGGAGGGGCTGTGAGTTAACACGGAAGATAAAATCTCTTTCACCCTATTCTCCTCGACAATCGATTCGTCAAATGATGCCAATTACTTGTGGTAGATATTTGAAGGCGATCTCCGAACCTTTATAGACTTCTTCTTCGAGAACCACAATCACTCTTGGTCTCTGAAGAAATTGACACCTAACCGTCTAGAGAGTTTGCAGCTCTCAGGAGTAATAGGCAGAGCGTACTAGACTTAGATTCCAATGATGCTGAACCACTATCTAATTCTTCGTCTCTAGGGGTTTTTCTCCCGGTGAATTTTAAACTCAAATCCCTCAAAAAAGGGGTTGCTCAACAATCTTCTTATAATCAAACGGAGCAGCCATCGGACAAAGCTGGTGCGGGGTAGCTATTTATAGCCGTAGCCTTCCCAGATGGGAAATGACCATTTTGGACACGCGGTCCAGTCAATGGCCAACCGACACGTTCACAACAGTCGGATTTGGAGCAACAGTAACATTACTTGAGGAACAAGTAATGCTAAGTCCTCGGTCTGAGACAAATCTCTTACAGCGAAGAAGATCACAGTCTCTTGCTGGCAAGTATTTGCTCGGAACACAAAGATATTTCTCTCACAACTTTCATAGGATTTGGGTTTATCATCAGAGAATCAAAGTTTCGAACGCTACACCCCTCTTAATAGTACGTCCTATGACTCAATGAAAGAAGAAGAATAACAAAACAAATGCTATGTCTTCTCTTCATCTTCATTCTCCTCGGACGCAGTCATTTTTCTTCGGACAGACACCGAACCAACTGCTTCACTTCAGCAATTTTTAGGTGTCACTCTTGTTTATCATCATCTTCGGTGATAACCTTCGCTGCAACGCAGGGAGATTATCTTCGTCGTTTGTATCAAACTCCTCGATACCTCAGGGACCTGTTACTCTGTGTGCACTAGCAAACACATAAGTCCCATACTGTTTATGTCAACAAACTCCAAAACATAAGGGGCCTATCATTGCACCCACAGTTTTCCCTTTATCTTTGAAGGGAAAAGCATTGGCATGGTATAGGCTATGCGATGATATTGGATCTTGGAACTGGAATCGATTGAAATTGGAATTTCACCAAAAAAATTATCCTATGCATGTAGTTCATCGTGATCGGAATTATATATATAAGTTTTGTCCTCGTGAAGGAGAAAGTATCGCTCTAGCTTGGGGGAGGCTCAAGTCAATGTTATATTCATGCCCCAATCATGAGCTCTCTAGAGAAATTATCATTCATAATTTTTATGCTCAGCTTTCTCGTGATGATCAATCCATGCTCGATACTTCTTGTACTGGTTCTTTTATGAAGAAGACTATTGAATTCAGGTGGGATCTTTTAGAAAGAATTAAATGCAACTCTGAAGATTGGGAACTCGATGAAGGTAAAGAGTCAGGTATTAAGCTTGAGTTTGATTGTGTTAAATCTTTTATGAATACCGATGCTTTTCACAAGTTTAGCACTAAATATGGACTTGACTCTGAGATAGTAGCCTCTTTTAGAAAGAATTAAACGGCCCGTGAAGTCGAATGGGCCCACTTATTGCCCGCTTCGATGTCGGCCTCTTAACGACCTGGGAGGTAACAGGGCCGAGCATTAACTGTTGGCTCGTTTCAATTATAGTGGCCCAATAGTGCTTTCGGCCTGGTTACGGCCCATTAACTTAATAAGCCTGCTAAAGTTTGAACATGTCAGTAGGCCCAATTAGATAACGTCGATTCCGGCCCAACTATAATTTGAGCCCATTACGATGAGCAATTATGGACAGGACAAAAACCGATCAATCAAAGGCCTATGAGAGTTTTGGCCCATGCGAGCCCATTAAGGACAGTGGGCCGCTTCCTTCATATAGGGCCCATGACTGTTCGTGCTAACTAATAATTTCACTGCTTTTTTGCCTTCCTAGCGACCAGTTAGCTGGAATGCGAGGCGCGCTAAGCAAACGTACGGCATACAAGGAAAAACGTTACACATCCAGCATATATTACAGAAAATTAGATCCACTGGGCAATCAAAGATTGATGCCAGTGCAAATAAATGAGCAGAACTTAACGATCTGCAACCTCAGCGCGGATGACGCCCATAAGCATGTGAGCAAGTTCTTCCTTCTTTGCTACACTGTCTCTGAAAACATTGATCAGTTGTTGTTGCGCAAGAATGTGCACCTCTGATTCCTCCACAATTTCCATGATTGCTTCAGCCAGTAATTCATTCACAAACATACATTTTTTCTGTTGGATTCGAGACAGAGGAAACTCCACAGATTCAGATGGCGATTTTGGCAGGCTTGTATTATTGATAGTGGAGAGTGTGTCGACCACTGCATCATAACATAAATTAGGAGGGGACCAAACAGATTAATCAAGAGTTATTGCCATATTACCTGGCCTAGATTTATTGGATAGAAACAATGGGGTTGCCTTGCTGTTTTCAGAGTTTGTCTTCTTATCTTCAGCAGCCTGCACCAAATTAACACACTAGCATTGCTATCATTGGCTAGGTCAGATAATAGGAAAGCAACATTGACACAACGAACGTTTGGGCAACCAGACCACACCAGCCTACACCAAATTAACACAATATAGCACAGCTATCATCAGCCAGGTAAGGTAATAGGAAAGCAACATTGACACAATGAATGATTGGGCAACTAGAACAGCACTACAATTTAGTAATGTGCATGATATGAGATAGTACACTCATGCAGCTCAGTATGCAAAACTACCAGGCAATTTTCCTTACAAAAATCAACATTGTTGCCTTTAATTATACATTTTGCTACAAGTAAATTTAGATCAGATAAAGGTTGGATTCACGCCGATTAACAAAATACATGCTGATGTAAAAATTTAGTGATATACAACAGGTACTTACATCAGCATTGGAGCACAGAGAATTCCCGCAAGATACTTTCCTTGAACACGATCCTAGTTTAGAAAGTCTTCTATCCTTTAAGCTTATTTTCTAAAAGAGAGATGGGTAAGAAACATGTAGAAAATATGATCTGAATGCTATAAAATTTCATGATGTGAGGATACACACACGCTTTTTAGAATGGAGTTGACATATTTTTGCTGGACTAGAGTGGACTAGTTCTTTGGCCACTTGAATCTACTTATTATTAGTAGGAGTTGGGTTTCTCTGTGCTGGAGAAGTATCTATGAACACTGGAGTTGGTTTACTATCTCCTGGTGTTTTGATCTTTTGCAAAGACCTTGTTTGTAACCCTTCAGATTCTAACATAGCCGTCTTCCCCTTGCATGCCTTATATAGAAGAATGGTGCTTCAGTTATAAAACAGGCTACGGCAGAGAGATGGAATAGGTACTGAAGAATAGAAAGGCATGACATGTTGACATGTATTCCCTCCATCCGGAAATAAATGGATGTGTCTAGGCGTATTTCAGTTCTAGATACATCCATTTTTATCCATTTCTGCGACATGTAATCCGGACGGAGGGAGTATGATGTAAGAGCTAGGGATACGACATGACAACAGAGTAAAAAAACACTAGTCTCTTATCTGAACTATGGAACATCGTTAACTCCTGAACAAGACTCTTAAGATATCACCATGAATATACAGTGAAATGTGATAATCTATTTTCCATGCTTAGATGAATAACAAAGCCATAAATGTTGCACACTAGTAAGATGAGGGTATAACCTATCTGGCCGCCATCCATAGGACTTGTCGATGGCCCTGCAGTTGTTGTGGCTGTCCATG
The DNA here is from genome assembly GCA_011799875.1 of Thinopyrum elongatum. Taxonomy (NCBI): domain Eukaryota; kingdom Viridiplantae; phylum Streptophyta; class Magnoliopsida; order Poales; family Poaceae; genus Thinopyrum; species Thinopyrum elongatum. The sequence goes on along the minus strand of CM022301.1, from coordinate 22,054,182 downwards.
TCGGGCACGCACATTCGATGCAGGGAACTGTTGAGTGGGGACTATAGCTCCCTTCTGGTGTATGCTTCCCTGGTTGGAGCAGCTGCGGTGAGAAGGAAGACGGTGTGGCTGAAGATGCAGAAAACACAAAATGTTAAGAACGACACATATCTCTGATCTGAAGAAATACCCTAAGAGATCAATAGTAAGGTACGAGAGTGGTCACACGTCTGTTGAGTGAAAACTAAATTGGGGTCACATGATTTTATTTTATTTTGGTACTGTATGATCTACGCCGGATGGCTTGATGGCCGTCTTGTGCCTCCCGACTGACACTGTTCAGAATCTTCCCAGAAGAGCCAGCGACTACCGGCAGAGCAGCCTGCCTCCGCCGTCCCTGGCCGCGAGACTTCCGACCAAAACCCCGCTCCCCGCCCCACCGCACTACCGTGGTTGCGCCGCCCCCGGCTAATCCACAAAGACTCGCCGTCATCCAGATCCGGCAGCGGCAGTACCTTCAACCCACGCAACTCTAAGATAGCCACCTAAGCGCTGCTTCCGCGGCGAACTTGCGCCCCCGCACCCTTACGTTAGACACCAGCCAACCGGCAGCCTAGGAGCTCCGCCGCCTCGAGGGGTGCTGCTTCCCATTGGGAATCGATTGGCCCAGAATAAAAATTTAGACAACTGACGCCTAAATAAAGTGATTTAAGATGAGTGTACGACCTATCTTGCGGCCCGGTGAAGTAGGCAGCTCCAGCTGCTGAGTCGGTGAGGCCGGCGCGATTGCGGTGCCTACCGGCAGCAGGAAAGCAGAGATGTCGCGATGGTCGACGGCTACGGGGAAGCAGCGCCGGGGCCCTGGACGCATCCGAAGTTGGAGCCGCTCTAGTGTCGTGCACAACGGCGGGGGTGAATCAGCTCCGGTACGGTTCACGCGGCCGTCATCGAGGTAGCTCCGGCAGCACGGAGTAAGAGGCACATGGCCCAGTGCATGATGGCAAACGGACAGTGTCTCCGGCATTGGGGAGGAGGGCGGCGGTGAATTTGGTGTGGTGGGGGGCGCCATGGAGGAGGGGCTGAGGTTTCGCGGCTGGGGAGAAGGGAGCTTCCGGGGAGAAGGTGATTTGGCGCCCACGATGTATGAATGGGGAATTGGGAGGGGGAACCATATCTTACGGATGCCTTTGTCTAAAATGTGGGGGGGAGTTATAGTTCTACCCCTGCCTTTAGGGTTCTGGGCTTGGATCTTTGTACTGAGGGTCAGGGATAGTAGAGTAACTTTGCTTCTCCCAAATAGTGGGCGCGAGCGATTTCGGGCAAGGAGGGCGTGTTTTGAAATAGTCGGCGCGAGCGATTTCGGGTGAGGAGGGCGTGTTTTGAAATAGTCGGCGCGAGCGATTTCGGGCGAGGATAGGGTATTTTGCCGCCCATGGTTTATGAATTATTCGGCACCTATCATTTCGGCCGAGGAGAAAGCGCGCTTGGATGAAGTTACGAACCTACCCTCGATGTACAATGGGCCAATTGATGCGTGTCCCACATAGGCTGGTAATTTCGCGTGTCCCATTTATTTGCTCGGGTGAATTCCACCAAGCAGAGGATGTTTAGCGGTTCATTCAAATTTTGGGAGAACGAGCATCCACGTCTACCTTACCAAGTCGATTCAAATCAAATTTTGAAATATTAGCTTGCCACTTCTTTTTTAGATGGTGAGATGATGCTCGGGACTAATGTGTTTTTCCATGCTCGTTGCTAACCATTTACTATATGACAAATAGTTGACCCACTCAAAAACGGGAATCAAACCCAAAATGAAATATCTTGATTCAATGAAATAGCTCGTTCACCAGGTCAAAATAGTGAACTAAATCCAAAATTGAACACCTCAATTGAGTAGCATGTTGTACTGTATTATAGTACTCCATGAACATGTTGAAAGTCAAATTAATGAACTTGTTTGATACGCATATCTCCGTTCATGTGTGGATTGCAGACAACATGTTCTCCAATTCAAATATTTGAATGCAATTTTATTTCGAAACATGGTTTATACCAGTCTTTGATGCATAAACGTGACCTCCCCCTCTCCCGGACTCATGTTCTCTCTCTCGCCAACAATCTTCAATTCTATCGCACGCATCCAAACACAAACCTTGTCGGTCCCTCTCCCTCTCTCTCTATCTCTCTCTCTCCGTGTGGGGGGGGGAGGGGGGTCTTTCTAGTTCACATGAACACTCGATGTATAGGTCTCTCTGGCACACTATGTATGATTCTCTAGTCCAAGCTAAATATCTTGGGTGCACTCATTGCCCGTAACTCTCTCACGCACCACTCTGCCGTCTCGGAGCTCTTCCCTCTCTCTCTCAAACTCTCCATCTCCCTGGGTCACAGATACACACGCATATCTCACTCGCACTCTATAGACCCATCTAAAACTCTCTCTCTCTCTCCCTCGTTCTCTCTCCATCTCACACGCACACACACACACACAATCTCACGCCTAGCTAAGTATGATTGTCTCTCACTCAATTGTAGGCACACGCAGTCCCCCCTATGTATATGACTAATACTTAGTCTCCATCACAAACATGTGCATTTTCTCTTTCCCTCACTTGGTCTATCTCGATTTCTCTCGGGGCATCTTTCTATCGCACACACACCTCGTCCCTCGATCTCCCACCCATATAGTCCCCTCACGATCTCGAGGGGATCTCTCTATCACAAACACACCCTCTCTCCCTCCCCATGCGTCCATCTTCTCCATGCGTAACTCTCAACCTTTGTCCCTTGTTGGCCAGACCTCTATTGGACATGTGCTATACGGGTGTCTCTCTCCGTTGCAAACAATCACACACTAGCTATCTTCGTGTATCTCCTCACCTCACTTTTCTATCTCGGAGATGCATGCGTGATATGTTTGCATAAGAAACGAACACACACACTCTCTCTCTATTTTATCATTTGTTGTCCCTCTCTCTTTCACACACACACTCTTTTTGCACACTCACTCATTCTCCTTCACACGCACTTGATCTCTCTCGACTTAGGCACTCTCTTCGGTCCATAGCATATAGATTTATTAAAAAGTCAAACATCACAAAGTTTGACCATGTACGTGGAGAAAAACATTTTACATCTAGAACGGCAAACATATATCGTTAGATTCATCATGAGATGTAGTTTCGTATGATGTATCTTTGGTATTGTAGATATAAATAATATTTGCGTAAACCTGGTCAAAGTTTCCAAAGTTTCACTTCTAAAAAATTTATATGCACTGCATTATCGAATGGATGGAGTATCTCTTTCCCCCTCTCAGCTATCTGACGCACCACTCAGTCGTATCGGGGCTCCTCTATCTCTCTCAAACTTTATATCTCCCTGGTTCACACATACACATATCTCGCTCGCACTACATAGACCCATCTAACACTCTCCGCCCTTGTTCTCTCGCTATGTGACACGCACCCCCCCTAAGTACCATAATCCCTCACTCCATCATAGGCACACACACTCCCCCCCTAAGTATGACTATCTCTCACTAGCCATCAGGAACACATGTATTGTCTCCTTCCATCCATACATCTATCTCGATATCTCTCGGGGTATCTTCTATCGCACACACAGCTTGTCACTCGATCTCCCACCCATGTAGTCCCATCACGATCTCCAGAGGATCTCTCTGTCACAAACATACACTCTCTCCTCCCCATGTCTGCATTTTCTCCACGTCTCTCTCGACCTCTCTCCCTTGTTTGTCAGACCTCTCTTGGCCACGTGCTAGGGGTCTTTCTCTCTTGGTTGCAAAAAACCACACACTATCTCCTCACCTCGCTTCCGCTGTCGAAGATGCATGTGTGATATGTTTGCATAAGACACACACACTTTTTCTCTACTTTATCGTGTGTTGTCCATGTCTCTTTCACACACACACACGCACACACACTTTTTTCACTCACTCTTTCTATTTCACACACTCTCTCTCTCTAGTTAGGTACTCTCTCACATCCATAAACATATGGATGTTTTGAAAAGTCAAACCTCAGAAAAGTTTGACCAGGTATATGTGGAGAAAAACATTTACATCTGGAACGATCATTAGATTCATCACAACTTGTACTTACTTCATACTATCATTTATCTTTGGTATTGTAGATATAAGTAATTTCTTTATAAACTTCGTCAAAGTTTCAAAAGTTTGACTTTAACAAAAATGTAGGCACTGCATTATCGAACGGAAGGAGTAGCTCTTTCTCTATCTCTACTACTCTCACGGGCCTCTCCTCTCACTCGATCTCTCTATACCAAGGGATTATACGGTCACTGTGTCAGCGTATAGCTCCGTATATAGTTTAGTTGACTGGTCAACCAGTCCACATGCTGCCTTGTCAGCTCGTGTTCTCTATCTTTGTGTGCTGGCCCATGTGGCAGTGGGTGAAAATAAGTAAACTAGAGGCCCATCTGACACGCGGTGAAGTAACAGTAATGCTACACCCACGTAAACTAATGTATGGTTTTTACATAAAAGAGGACATGGAAACAAATGATTGGTTCGGTGGGGATGGAAGGGCCCACCCCGTTGAAAATCAGGGGGGAGAAGAAAACTAGTTAGGAAGATTACGTAGGTTTAAGTAGCTTTTACGTAGATGTAGGATTATTGGTGAAGTAAACAAAGTTGAAACCACTCACGGTAGCACCCCGCACGCTAGTAAATTGAGGCCACACTTCTTGCACGTGAAGGACGCACTCGCGCACACTTCACCACTGCGCGGCGGCATGCACACAAGGACGCACTCGCGCACACGCAGCACACAATACACACCAAGCACATGTGTACACTGGCGTCGCCGCCGGCTGAGATGGACGGCGAGGCAGCCAACAAGCGGAGGTGGCCCGAGCCAAAACCGCATCCGGCGAGCCTGGACTTCATCAGCAGCCTCCTCGACGACATACTGCTCGTCATCATCGGCCTCCTCCCCACCAAATCTGCTGTGCGGACCACCCTGCTCTCCCAGCGGTGGCGCCCCCTCTGGCGCCGCGTCCCCCTCAACCTCACCGTCGACAGCTGCCTCTGCGATGGGGATTGCAAATGCATGGCCGCAGTCTCCAAGATCCTTTCATCGCACCCTGGGCCAGCCAGACGCCTTGACATCCGCATGTTCAGTACCAACTGCAAGGTCCAAGCCAAGTTCGACGAGTGGTTCTTATCCCCCGCCCTAAATCAGCTCAAGGAGCTCAGGTTTGAAGCTGGACGATCTCGCTCTCTGCCTCCGTCTGCGCTCCGCCTCACGCCAATGCTGCGCCGCGCCAGCTTCAGCTCCTGCTATTTTCCCCAGATTAATGCCGCGCCCGCCCTTCTTCTCCCTCAACTCAAGCAGTTCGACCTCTTCGACGTTGGCATCTTGAAGAAGGCTATGGAGCACCTGCTCCGCAGCTGTACTGCGCTCGAGTACCTTCGTCTTCGGTAGATCCACGGGTTCATTGGCCTCCACATCGCCTCAACGAATCTCTGATGGATTTATGTGTCTTGCTGGCCCCGCAACAAGACATCAATTGGGAAGAGATCACTCCAGCTGTTCCACGTTATGGTCATTGAGAATGCGCCTTTCCTTGAGAGATTGCTTGTATCTGATCTAGAAGGTCCAACAAAAATCAGTCATTGACGCGCTGAAATTGACAGCATTGGTGTACTTGTCTGCCAAATTCTCTGAACTCTTTATTGGATCCGTAATTGTTTAGGTACAACACTCATCTTCTTCTCCGTCTTCTTGAAATTCACATTTTTAAATTTCTTCTTGATGTATTTACGACTGTCATCCAGAAACTGATTCCCACAAGCTTGACCCAGTCTGTGCGCACAGTGAAAATCTTGGCAATAAAATCTATCGGCCCCAATCTGGATCAAGTTGTTGGATTCCTTACATGCTTTCCGTGCACATAGAAGCTACTCATCGAGGTGAAACTTATTTCCTATTAGTAAACGGTAATCACAACGTAGCTCAATTCTTTCGTAATTTTCCCAAATTACGATGATAAGTGTAGTGTTCAAAACTGCATCTACGCACTGCACCGAAAGAAATGTTTTTAGTATTTTTTTCTCACGTGATCACCTGCATCATTTTTTGTTGTTGTACTACTAGTAGCCTAGGCTAGTCATAGTGGCAAGTAACTTAGACTAGTAACTCTATGGTTAGCCTAAGAGCAAGTACTACCTCCGTCCTGGTTTACTCTTCGTATTTTGTAGTATCAAAATTTGACCATAGATTTAACTGACAAAATGTTAATGCATGTCACTAAAAATTATATCGTTGGATTTGTATTTGAACATAATTTCAAATGGTACAATTTTTGGTGACATGCATTGGCATTTTCTTAGGTAAATCTATGGTCAAAATTTTACACTAAATACGAGGTAGTACAAAAGTGGGCTATAACGGCACTCCACTATGTAGGCCAAAACACGTGCCAAATTCACTTCTGATGCATTTGGCATCGATGCCCCTCCATTGCTCACCTGGTGCCCCAATCTGGATCACCTACTTTGCTCCGGTGCCAAATTAACTCACGCAATGAAAAAACTCTTGCGAGGGAGAGGGAGAGGACTGAGGCAATAAAAAAACACTTGTTTGGGAGAGGGAGAGGCTGGTGTAGTTGGTTTGATTGATTTGTTTATACATGTGGGTCTGTGTGCACAGCGGTGCCAACTCTCTCACATCGCTAGAGCGGTGCCAAAATCTTTTGATTTGACATCAATGCGTATTATGTGGCATACTTTTGAAAAATATGGCATCGGCCACATAGTGGAAGGCAACAAATGCCCAAGCTCTTCACGTGCTCCTAGGTAAATGAGAGGAAAGAGAAAGAGAGAGAGAGTGAAAAATTATCACTAGCCTTAGAGCCAACCGTATAGCCAACCCTATCGTATGAGCGAATGATATTGGAACCTCTTGATGACACAGCAATCTTATACAGCCAGCTGCTCTAATATGTTCTCTTATTTTGCAGATAAAAAAAGACCCGAAAGTGAAAAATGTGCTGCACTATAACAATCTCATCGAATGCCTTGATCTCCATCTTACAGAAATTGATTTGATCGACTACCGAGGTAGCACATCTAAGATTAAATTGGCAAGGTTCTTTGTTCTGGAGGCAAGTGTGCTCAAGGTAATGAGGTTTGGCGTTCTCTTGCGCAACAATGAATGGCGTGCTGATCACCGCAAGCGTCTAAGCCTAAATGACAAAGTCTCCGCAGAAGCTGAATTTTTTTTGAAACATCAAGTCACGAGAGACTCAAAAATTTATTTGCCCATTAGTGACTTGTCCAGGTGGGGGATTTTAGTTTGTACGATAATGCTGCGTCCACCTAAAGTAACGAATGATATAGAACCAGACACTCACCTTCTGATAATGAAAAAGATAATGATGAGGTTCATGAAGACACTCCAACAAATGATATAGAACCAGACAATGATGTTGAAATAGAACCAGCTGTTGATCTTGATAACCCACAAGTCAAGAATAAAAGATATGATAAAAGAGGCTTTGTTGCTAGAAAACATGGTAAGGAAAGAGAACCTTGGGTTAAAAAACCTATGCCCTTTCCACCTAAATCAACTAAGAAGAAAGATGATGAAGAATTTGAACGCTTTGCTGAAATGCTTAGGCTAGTCTTTTTGCGTACACGCTTGACTGATATCTTAAAATGCCTCCTTATGCAAAATACATGAAAGATATCATCACCAACAAGAGAAAAATACCGGAAGCTGAAATCTCCACCATGCTTGCTAATTATACTTTTAAGGATGGAGTACCTAAAAAACTTGGAGATCCGGGAATACCATGTAACACCCCATGTTAGGCTACAGTGATCACCCTTTTGATAATGCCATGTCATCAGGATCAATAGTGCTTAATCATCATTAGTATCATATCTCTTTTCAAATTCGAATTCAGTTGAAAATTCAAACTGAAAGTGGAAAATAAAGGTTGTTCAAATCAGAATCTAAAAATGTTCATTAAATGACAAATATTCCAGAGACCATTCTAAAATTATAACCAATAATTAATAAATTAATTAGGTGGCTCTAACATTACCAAAACAGCAAGGATTAATACATTTTATTTAACACAAAATTTTTGTGAACCCCATTTGTCTCCAAACCAATTTTTGGTAGTTGTAGATATTACATAGCATCTAATGGGCCAAGTCACTAATTTTGTAAAAATCATTTTGGGGCCTAACTATTTGCAAACAGGAAAAACACAAAAGAAGAAAAGAAAAAAAAAGGAAAATCCCCCTCCCACGGCCCAACTGGGCCTTGGCCCAACTCCCTCCCCCGGCCCACCTACTGGCCTATATGGCCCCTGCCTTCCCCCCGAAACCCTATCCAACCCCTTCGCACCCACCCCCCTACCCCGATCCAGAACTGGATCGGGGCCGCGCCGACGCCGTCGCCGGACCCCGCCACCGCCGTCGCCGAACGCCTCCCCGTCCTCCTCCCCGTCGGCTCCACCGAGCCTCGCCACCCCTCGCCTCTGCTCCAGATGTGAGCCGTCCCCCTCTCTCTCTTTCCCCCCCTCGCCGCGGTCACCACGTGCCGGGCCGCGCCCGCGTCGCCCCTCGCCCGCGCCCCCGCCGCCCCTCGCTCGCGCACGGCCTCGCCCTTTCCCCCCCGACGCCTCCTCCCCTGCTGCCACCCACGCCGCCGCCCTGCTCCGCTCGCCCGCCTCCGTCGCGGCTACGGCCTGCAGCTGCCCGCGCCACGCCGATCGTCGCGCTCCCGACCCACTCGCCGTCGCCTGCGGTCGCCCCCGCGCGCGCGCTTCGGGCAACCGGACATGTCCGGCCCCGCGCAGCCGCGCCGCGGACACGTCCGCCCGGGCCACTGACAGAGGGGCCCCACCCCCACAGAACGTCTAGATAAAAAAAGAAAATAAAAACGAAAATAATAAAATTATTAATTAATTAATTAATTAATTTAATTAATCATGTTTAAGTTAATCTAATTAATTAGTTTGTTCAATTAAACTGTAATTAGGTTAATTAACCCTAATTAATCTAAACAGAGAATGACAGGTGGGACCCACACGTCAGCTTGACCAAGTCAACGCACTGTTGACTGCTGACGTCATGCTGACATCATGCTGACGTCATCATACACTGTTTCGGATAATTCTAATTTAGTTAATTAAATAAATTCAGAAAATGATTAAAACTTTAGAAAATCATATAAAATAAACCGTATCTCGGATTAAAATAATTTGTACATGAAAGTTGCTCAGAACGACGAGGCGAATCCGGATACGCAGTCCGTTCGTCCGCCACGCGTCCCTAGCTACCCGAACATGGAACCGTTCCCCTCCGGTCATCTGTCTGACAACTGTCCGGAACCGGGAAAACATTCCCGGATGGATTCCCCCTTCCTCGTTGTCGTGCGACCATACGTTAAGGCACATCCGACACTGCGTATTGTCATGTCATGCTCTTGTTTGCTTTATATTTACTGTTTCCTCCCCCTCTTCTCTCGCGTTAGACCCCGACGCAGTTCCCGGTACCGACGCAGCTCCGGAGCCCGGCGCCACCGTTGATGACCCTGCCTTTGCCGCAAAGCAACCAGGCAAGCCCCCCCCCCCTTGAGCATACCGATATCGCCCATTCTATTTTCTCATGCTTGCATTAGAATTGCTGCTGCTGCTTTACCTATTCTGATGCATAGCCTGTTTATTGTAACCTGCTGTTGATAATTACCTGCATAACCTAGACTACTTAGTATATGCTGGGTAGAGACCTATCAGTGACCCCACTAGTCACGACTGCCCCGCTGGATTATCAGAAGACCCGATCAACGAGATTGAAGACCAGGCCCCGGCACCGCACTTCACCCCCTTAGTTGTAACGACACTACAGCATTACTATCGAGTGCCGAGGGTGATACCTCGTGTAGCACTTCAGATGTTAACCCTGTAGAGTAGCTATTTGGTCGTGGTCATTGAGGGTGATTCCTCCTTCACCACTTCCGATAACGACGCGGTCGTGTAACACATCAAGTGTGAACCCATCGAGGGTGAATCCTCCTATGTTCACCTTGACAGTTACATCGAGTGGGTATCCGTCGAGGGTGATACCTCGGATTCCCTTGATGTTATGGACGCACTATTACTGTGACTTTACCCCTGCACCCTGTTAGAAATGGGTCGGCCCCGAGGGCGACCCAAGGGAGTTACTTTAACTGCAGGACTGGAGGGACATGCGGTACCACCCAGTAGAGGTGGACCTGAGTTCCCGACAGTCTTTTGTGAGACGGGTTGACCTGGATGGTGCCCGAGTGAGAATACGAGGCGTGGCCGGGCTTTCTTGGCCCTTGCCGCAAGTCCTCGAGACGGGGCGACGGGGTCACATCGATCATGAGTCTCTGCTCGTTACCGCACCCCCAAGGTACTAACGGTTTGGATATTTGATCTGAGTGGGCCTCTGGCCCGATAGCACTAACCACCACGTGGGCATAGTATGGGCGTTCTGCATCATATGCATCAGCCGAAAGCTCTGTCAGACGTCTAGTTCAGCATGGCGGCACGGACGGACCGGCGCCTTCCTGTAGTGTTGGTGCCTGGCTTCACCGTGTGCGCAACGACCCGGAGGGCGAGGGGCAATGGCCAAGACCCCCTTGCGCTTAGGATGTAGAACGGCGGGGACCTCTCTGCTGAGTTGTAGGTAGGGTTGCGGTGTGTCGTCTGGCCGAGGCCGGGCAGGACCCAGAAAGTGTGTCCGGCCGGAGTTAAGCGAGTGTGGTGGGTAAGTTGGTGCACCCCTGCAGGGAAGAACTAATCTATGCATAGCTGGTCCTACGGTAAAGGACACTCGGAGTTGTATCACGATCGACACAACTAGAACGTGAGATGATACCTGGATATATGGCTCTGGGATTGCTTCTCGCAGGGAGTCGAGAAGGGATCTCAGGACGAGGTTGATGACTATATAACTCTGGGATTGCTTTCTCGCAGGGAGTCGAGAAAGGATCTCTGGGTGAGGTTGAGACTTAATGATACTGCTACATTATATTGATCTGTTCTACTCTCTTCTATTTCTGCAAGACCGCTGAAGATGCTAGTCTTCGATAGGACTAGGCTTTCCCCTCTATTCTGGCATTTCTGCAGCCCAGTCCACATATACAGCCTTCCTTTGATAATGTTGCATATGTAGTGTAGATCCTTGCTTGCTGAGTACTTCTGAGTACTCACGGTTGCTTTGCTTTCTTTTTCTCCCCATATCAATTTGTCGTGACCAAATGACGGAGCCCCCTGAGACAGCTGCCCCCGCCGACGATCGCTACTACTACCCCGAGGGTGGATACTACTACGAGTTGACTGACGACCAGGAGTAGGTTCGGAGGGTCCCAGGTAGGAGGCCTGCGCCTTTCGATCGTAGTGTTTTATTTTGCCCCGCCTTTCTAAAGGCCTTTCTGTTTCTCTTTTAATATCTGTACTCAGATATCTGCTGCTTCCGCTGACGCTTGTATGCCATCGAGCTATGTATTCGAGCCCTTGAGGCCCTGGCTTGTAATATAAAGCTTGTATGACTTTATTTATGTTTTAGAGTTGTGTTGTGATATCTTCCCGTGAGTCCTTAGGCTTGATTGTGTGCATTTGCTTGTATGATTAGTGCACGATTGAGCCGGGGGCATCACATACCAACTATACCTTGCTCCATCAAAAGAAATTATGTGAAAACCGCTTTGAGTGATTTAGGAGCTGGTGTTAGTGTTATGCCTTTCTCTCTATATAAAAGACTTGACTTGAATAAACTCACACCTACTGAAATATCTTTGCAAATGGCTGACAAATCAACTGCCATACCTATCGGTATTTATGAGGATGTGCCCGTTGTTGTTGCTAATGTTACTATCTTAACTGACTTTGTTATACTTGAGATGCCCGAGGTCAACAACATGTCGATTATCCTTGGTAGACCCTTCTTGAATACTGCAGGGGCTGTTATTGACTGCAATAAAAGCAAGGTCACTTTTCATATCAATGGTAATGAGCATACGGTGCACTTTCCGAAGAAACAATTCCAAGTGAATGGTATTAATGTTATTGAAAAGTCTCCTACAATCACTATTGGAAGATTTCAACTACCTCTACCTACTACCAAAAAGAAATATGAAATGCTTATTGTTGGGGACATTCATATCCCCGTTGAGGTAACTTAGTGTTTTACGAAAGTTCTTCGGTTTCATGCTAATCGAAGGTGGTTGTTAATAAGACTTGATCGACCTTATTAATGAATCATTTTTGAGAGGTATGAAGTTGATGAATTTAGTGAGCAGTACCTTCTGTCCTTTACTTTTACTTCCTGTTTTTCTTAGTTAAATAAAATAAAATGCCATGCTTAGTATGTTTTCTGAATTTTCCATGCAATAAAAAATGACCCAAAAATAAAAGTTCCCAGAATGCTCTAAAAATTTAATACGATTTTTTTCTGAATATTTAAGAATTTTTTGTACAAATAACTTCAGAGGGGGGCGCACCTGGTGGGCACAACCCACCTGGGCGCGCCAGCACCCCCAGGAGCGCCCTGGTGGGTTGAGGTCCCCACGTGGGCCCCCTCACTTATCTTTTTAGCACATGTCACCACCTACCTCCAGAAAAAAATCACCATTGCTCTCTCTCTCATGTTCTTGCTCTCAAACCCACGGATTTCGATCTCTTTGCTCGAAGCTCTGTTTCCGAAACTGTTTTGGGGGATTGCTACTTGGTATGTGACTCCTCCATTAGTCCAATTAGTTTTTGCTTTAGTGGTTTATATTTTGAATAAATAGCTACTCTTGGTGCTGCTGTAGATGAGCTTGCATGTTGAATTCTTAGAGTTCTAAGTAGTTTGAATGCTTGATATGGCCTCTATGCATCCTTATGAGTAGCTGCTATCAATCTTGTAAAGTTTTGTCAACAAAATTTTGTGACCCAATTTTTTTTTCCAGAAATTGTACGCAAATATGATGAACCTTTTTGGAAGGAGTTCTTCGAGGAGGAGGTCCTCGGAGGCATCCTCTAGTAGCAGCTTTACTCGTCGGTCCTATGTTGAACCAAGTGAAAATTCCATACGAGATGCAGCCACCAAATCATGTTTATGGCCTTGCAATGATTTTATGGTGCGCATTGGTATTAAAGAAGAATTTGAGCAATATGTTCACAATGCCGAGCGCGGTCCCTACATTGCAGATAAGTGCAACCAACACCTCAACCTTACTGAATCATTTACTAAAGAATTTAAATTCCATCCTCATGAGGCTAGAGTGTCGTTTAAACTGTATGACTATCCTTTCACCCTACCCTTAGAGACATTTTCTAATTACTGCAAAATTCCATTTTGGGGTTCGTTAGACGAACCACCAAGATCGGAGTTTGAGATATTCTTGACTAGCCTTTGCTATGGTGAGACTAGAGGAGTGACGCAAGGTAGAATAAAGAGCATTCATTTCCCCTCAATTCAATAATTTGCACTATTTAATGGAAAATGCATTGTAGGCAAACAAGATTGTAGTACACTTTGTGCTCCTGACTTTAGCCTCATATGCACCGCTCTCACCGGTGACAAAAGTTATAACCTTGGAGCGATTGTTGCACGCAGGTTGCAACATAATGCTGGTAGTGGATATTTTTATGGTGGAATTTATGCCACACGTTTAGCAAGGGAGCTGGGTGTTTCACCTTGGCCTTATGATCCCATCCTACCCATGCAGTACTTGGACTTTGATGCTATGAAACGTCATAAGATCCTTAGTGGTGAAGCCCATATTTTACGTACAACCTATTGTTTAATAAAAAGTCCATTGTGGATACCTTTCTACCTGCGCCTGCTCTCTTTGATGTTCATAGCAAGGGAAGATATTTTGTTCTTGAGAGCGAGGCCCGTGCACACAACGCATGGGTGGTGGCTGCTCGGCAGGCTGAGGAGGCTGCACCAAGAGCCTCCGTGAGCTACCACTCTGACTACTACGCAGGCTCCAGACGGTAATTACCAAGCTAGGCTAAAAGCCTAAGCTTGGGGGAGTACGTATGCCCACCGACATTACATTCATGTTCACACATTTCATTCCAGTTGTTGGTGTTCACACTTTTTCATTGTATTATCCATGCTAGATTCATTTTCTCGCTTTCTTCCTGTGCGTTTGAAAAACTTTGAGAAAATGAAAGAAAAAATATTTCCTGCTTCTTTTCGGTTTATCTTTCTAGTTTAATTAGTTGTAGTATTAAAAGAAAACCCAAAAAGATTTCATTGTTCTTCTTTTGCTTGTTGGGAGCTTTCCCGTGTAAATAGATTTTCTCATTTTTGTTTTTTCTGTGTCTTTAATTTGCTCTCTTCAAGAACAAAACTAAAAACTCCAAAAACATTTTAGTATGTTTCTCTGAAATTCTTTTCCTTTTATTGAGTCATACCGAGGAGAAGACCATGATGAAAATGTTGAGTGGCTCTCATATGCATTACTGATGATCTAACAAAGAGCCCAAATTACCTTGTCTTCTCCTTTTGAATAAAATGTTTGCAGATTCCAGCTTGGTCCACGGTACTCTTGCACTATTATCATTTTCATATCGTTCGGTCGTGCAAGTGAAAGGCAATAATGACGATATTTGGTGAACTCGCTGTGGCAGAGAGAAACGGGTATGAACTCGACTTGTTCTGTTTTTGTAAATATGTTTAACCTAGTATCCATGATTCAGCCTATTATGATCAAACATGTTTGCAATGACAATTAGAGATTATAGTTTCTCATGCCATGCTTAAGTAGCTAGGAGTGGATAATGATTTATCTTGGATGCCAACATTGCGTTAAAATGATTGTGATGTAGTATGATGATATGGTATCCTCCTCTGAATGTTCGAGTGGCTTGACTTGGCACATGTTCATGCATGTAGTTGAGTCAAGACCAACATAGCCTCTATGATATTTATGTTCATGGTGTTCATATCCTACTCATGCTAGTATCCAATGTTACTTATGCATAACGCATGTTCATGACCGTTTTCGCTCTCTAGCTGGCCGCTTCTCAACCTAATTGCTTGCCTTCGCCTGTATTAAGCGGGAACACTGCTTGTGCATCAAAATCCTGAACCCCAAGTTATCCCAGATGAGTCCACCATAACTACCTATATGCGGTATTACCATGCCGTCCTAAGTAAATTTGCATGTGCCACCTCTACAAACTTCAAATAAAATATCCTTTTTTGTGTGCCTGGATTGTTCATAGAGCGACAGTAGGTAGTCAGTATCTTCCATGCTAAGTGGGTTATTCTCATGATGAGTGTTTATTCACTCGTCCTTGCACGAGAGGGGCGGTAACAGGGATTCCCAGTCCTGAATTCAAAAATTGCAATTAATTAAACAAAACTCCCCCAGGACTGTTGTTGGTATGGACGGTACCCGTTGTTTCGGACCAGCCGTGGAGTGTGATTGTTGGTGGAGGGGGAGTAAACCTTTACTTTTATCGCTTGGGAACTGCCACTAATGCGTTTAGCATGGAAGATACCGATAACTAATGGTCGTGAAGTAAATGAGAAGGGTGCATTTCTCAAAATTTCATTTACCTCTGTTTTAAAAACTTGAGCTCTGGCACCACTGCAAATCACTGCTTCCCTCTGTGAAGGGACTATCTATTTACTTTTATGTTGTGTCATCACCTTCTCAAATAAGCGCCAGATCCTGAGAGCACTATTGTCATCCTCATGCATTGTGTGTAGCTAATGTTGGGTGCATCATGACTGGATCTTTTCTACCATGAATTACAATGTTTAGTCGCTGCTTGAACTTTGGAGGTGCTCTGCATTTATGTTTTTCGGTCTCAGAAAGGGCTAGCGAGATACCACTATTGTCATATTATATCATGGTTGCTTTGACAAAGTGTTGTCATTTGAGATATCTTATTATTGCTCGCTAGTTGATTATGCCATTGATATGAGTTAATATAATTTTTAAGAGTTATTATCGATATGGTTTGTCATAATCTTGGCTGAAAACCTGGGTGCTACTTAAGCTTATTTATGTAAACAAGAGCAAAAGAGTTCGTAAAAGTTTTTGTTTTCCACTTTCAGTTTATCAACTGAATTGCTTGAGGACAAGCAAATGTTTAAGCTTGGGGGAGTTGATACGTCTCTGTCGTATCTACTTTTCCTAGCGCTTTTCCTCTTGTTTTGGACTCTAATTTGCATGATTTGAATGAAAGTAACCCGGACTGACGCTGTTTTCAGCAGAATTACCATGGTGTTGTTTTTTGTGTAGAAATAAAAGTTCTCGGATTGGAACAAAACTTTGCGAGGATTTTTTATACAATAAAAGAGAATTTCTAGAGCCAAGAACCACCGGAGGGGGGCATTTGGGTGGGCACAACCTACCAGGGTGCGCCTCCCCCTCCTGGCGCGCCCAGGTGGGTTGTCCCCACTGGTGGCCCCGCAGACCTCAACCCTGACACTATAAAATCACATTTTCGGAGAAAAAAATGAGGGAGAAAGAATTATCGTGTTTCGCGAGATGGAGCCGTTGCCACCTCCTGTTCTTCATCGGGAGGCCAGATCTGGAGTCCGTTTGGGGCTCCGAAGAGGGGGATCTTCGATCTTCGTCATCACCAACCCTTCTCCATCGCCAATTCCATGATGCTCCCCACCGGGAGTGAGTAATTCCTTCATAGGCTCGCTGGTCGGTGAGGAGTTGGATGAGGTTCATCATGTAATCGAGTTAGTTTTGTTAGGGCTTGATCCCTAGTATCCATTATGTTCTGAGATTGATGTTGCTATGACTTTGCCATGCTTAATGCTTGTCACTTTGGTCCCGGGTGCCATGATTTCAGAACTGAACCGTTTATGTTATCACCATTATATCTATTTTCTAGATCCGATCTTGCAAGTTATAGTCACCTACTACGTGTTATGATCTGGCAACATCGGAGTGACAGAAGTCGGGACACTTCCTGGTGATGACCGAAGTTTGAGGAGTTCATGTATTCACTATGTGTTAATGCTTTGTTCCGGTTCTCTATTAAAAGGAGGCCTTAATATCCCTTAGTTTCCATTTGGACCCCGCTGCCACGGGAGGGTAGGACAAAAGATGTCATGCAAGTTCTTTCCATAAGCTTGTATGACTATTTACGGAATACATGCCTACATTATATTTATGAACTGGAGCTAGTGCCGTATCGCCCTAGGTTATGACTGTTATGTGATGAATATCATCCAACGAATTCACCGATCCAATGCCTACAAATTTCTCTCATATTGTTCTTGCTAAGTTACTGCTGCTATCGTTACTGTTACACTTGCTACAAAATCATTGCTATCACTGTTACTGTTACTATTGTTGTTGCTACTACTATCAAAATTATCATATTACTTTGCTACTGATCACTTTGCTGCAAATAATTAATCTCCAGGTGCGGTTGAATTGACAACTCAACTGTTAATACTTGCAAATATTCTTTGGCTCCCCTTGTGTCGAATCAATAAATTTGGGTTGAATACACTACCCTCGAAAACTGTTGCGATCCCCTATACTTGTGGGTTATCAAGGGGTGCGGGTATCTTTTTGCAAAATTACCATAGTTTGCTTTCTATCCGTCAGATATAGATCGGACGGTCTATATTGCAGGATGGCAGGCACACCATCATCACCAACTCAGTTTTTTATAAGAGCTTCTCTATTTCTCTATACTACCCCTATAAAAACCTGAGGGCTCCTTTGATTCAAGGGAATTCTATAGGATTTTTGGAGGATTGAAATCCTTTGAAATTTTTCCTATGTTTGTCCTTTGCTTCATAGGATTGAATCCCATAGGAATTTTTCCAATGGAATGTTTTGTACTACATTTCATAGGAAATCTAACATCCACTCTAACCTCTTTTTACAATTCCTTTGCTTTTCCCGTGAAATCAAACGCTCCTTGCTAATCCTATAGGATTCAAGTGGCCATGACACTCCAATCCTATACTTTTCCTATTCCTGCGTTTTCAAAATCCTGCTGATCAAAGAGGTCCTGAGTTGGTGATGATGGTGTGCCTGCCATCTTTCACCAATAGCCGTCGGATCTAGATCTGACGCATACAAAGCAAATTGCTGCAGTTTTGCAAAAAGATGCCCGCACTTGTTCCCTATTTACAAACAACTCCATGTCTCTCACAATCAGCCTTATCTCTTCCCCACCACATCTAGAAGGCCATAGAACAATCTGGCGTGATGGCCGCTGCCGGTGCCGTCCACCCCCAATCTTGGTGTTCTGTGCAATGCATGGGCATCTTACTCATATAAGAAAAGAGTAGAGATACTCGTGGCAATGCACGGGAAATTATGTCGAACACGGCTAGTTGTAAGCAGGCTAGCTCTACAGCCATGATGATAATGACTGCACACGGTGAGGCTGACTTTGGTATGCCGAACACGGTGCCTACACTCAGGTGTCATCTCCGGTGCAGGGTCTTGTCACTTCACTGTGATGAGCCGCACGTAATAATTTGACCAACGGGTAGTACAGTACTACTACATTGGTAGTACTACTACTAGTCTAGCACCACCATCTAGATTTAGTAGTACTACCATGTTCGTCTGGATTTAGTATTTGACTAGCAATATCTAGTAATGCATGTCACAAAAAATATACAACTCCCTCTGTAAATAAATACATGGAGTATTGTTTTATTCGGTTTTGAACGTACTTCCCGATGATATTATACACTCTCCCTTCCGGTAGATGGCTCAAATATGAAATCTCATCAATCAGACTACTATTGTACTCACCGAGCGGTCAGCTTGGTAAGCTACCAACAAAAAATTGCAATCAAAGACTACTATTGTACTCCCTCCGTACTGGGGCATTAGTCACGTTACGAAAACCAAATAATCCCAAAACTCTTAGGCGCGGTGCATTAACTACCCATCTCGTTCCTTGTTTTTTGCCACGAAAAAAGAAATCACCCAATAGGAGACGTGGGGTGTGTATGCATTCAATGACTTGAGACTACTTAGCACAACATGCAGTGCTCAATTCTCTTTATGCAATGACATTAATTACAAAATACTACTCCTACCTCCGTCCTGGTTTATTGGTCCCCTTATTATTTTGTGCCAAATTTTGACCATAGATTTAACTAAAATAATAATAATGCATGTCACCAAAAATTGTATCATTGGATTCGTATTTGAACATAGTTTCCAATGATATTATTTCTGGTTACATGCATTAACATTTTATTAGTTAAATCAAAGGTCAAAACTTGGCGCAAACTACCAAGGGGACCAATATACCAGTAAACATCAAAGTTCTCTCATTTTGCCCCAACTTGGTCTCATTGAGATGACTATACTGCACCGACACGGATGGAGGGCCGAGGAGTAGATGGCCAACACACATGTGAATGCAACGCAGTCTGCACTTCTCATATAAAGGCTCCCCGCCAGTCCAATCTACGAAATCCTACGCATCTATGCATCCTAACCAAGGGCAAGAGTGGTCACTCCAATCGCAAGATCAGTTGACTAGAAGCTAGACCCATGGAGGCGATGAGCGCGAGCATCAGCCGGCTGTGCCAGATGGTCCACGACACCGGCCTGCGGCCCGACACCGAGGAATGTCTCCAGGTCTTGCTTGAGGCCGCCAGGGTGAGAGGCCTCTTGGACGACAACTTCATCTCCTTGTTCGACGAGGTCCTCGTTGTCTTCCCCGACAAGTACACCGTCATCAAGAAGCTTGCGGACGACCTTGACGTACACCTCCAGCCCACGTGCCCAGGCTCTGCGATGCCCGCCACCCTCAACGGCCTCTGTGGTGACAACCTCTTTGATGCACTGGTGGCCCTGCGACTGCCCACCGTCACGCCGGAGAATGTCCACCTTGATGTCGTGCTCGCCGCGCAGCGCCTGGCGCAGCAAGACACCATCGACATAATCACCCACGTCTATGCGCAAATCGTCCACAAGGACTACTACGTGCAAGAGCAGGACGATAGGACACTGGCCTTCTTGGACCGCAGGGCAACCTTGGACGGCATTGTTCAGAAGCACGTTGAGCTCACTGCCAACGCTGCTGCTCCTCACACGTCGGTAGGTGACCCGGCGCACTAGGGCGTGAGGATGTCATTGATGGATCCGTATGTATCTTTCCGTCAATTCCATGTAGTAGTATATTGTACTAGTAATTGTAACATCCCCAGCATCACACTACAGTAATCCCTTATGATCAGTGCCAAGTCATCTTGATTTACAAAGCTTATTCATATTGGATTAATATCTCATTTCAAATTCCTTCCCTGAATTCAATTCAAATTCAAAGTGCAATTTGAAGTTGTTCAAAAGTTGCTGCAAAAATGTTCATCAGCTAGCAAAAATTCCATAACATTTATTTGTCAAGGAATACAACATCACTCTTATGCAAAGATGAACAGTAGCAATTAAAACAGAACAATTCCAGCATATTTAAATGCTATTTCATTTGCGAAAAAATACAAATGAATTCTTCTGGTCTCTAAAATATTTGTGGCACTGTCTAAAATCACCAGGGAATTAAAGGGGCACTTCCCATATTTTTCCTAAGTGAATAGGGTGCCCAAATATTCTCTTACCCATCTCTGTTTATTAAATAAAAAAATAGAAAACATAGAAATAGAAAAGGCCAGAGGCAACTTACCTGTTGCAGGCCCAGAGCCGGCTCAGCCCAGCTTACCTACTTTCCCCTCTGTGTCATCGTCTCCATGGACGACCGCGCTCGCGCCAGCCACCGCTCGACGCCGTGATGAGGCAGGCGAGCGTGAGGGGATAAGCTCGCCCCGAGCCGTTCCCCCTGGACGCCTCCTCCATTCGCCTCCCTCTTCTCCCTCTCCTCTCCCACTAGCCGAGCGCCATTGCCGCCGCGCTCCGATCAGATCCGCGGCCACCGGCACTGCTCCGACCGCTCGTGCTGATCAGGAGAGCCGCCGTCGTCCGACCGTTCGCCTGGAGCCCTCAGGTGGAGCCAGGAACCTCTACAGCTGCCGAACGCCACCGCCCCGTTTCGTCTCTGCTTTGACGCGCGCCGACGAGCTCGAGCACCTCTGCTGCTCCTAAACCTTCATCGGGCCACCGTGTGCCACCCCAGTGAGCTCCACTCCTTCCTCCCCCTTTCTCCCGTCGCCGGTTAGTCGCCGAGGGTGTCGTTCCCCTCGTGCCCGATCTCGCATCCGCCGAGCTCATCGCCGGCCATGTTCCGGTGACCAAATGCCCGCGCGCCCTTGTCCATCATGCTCGCCCGCGCGCGTAGATGCTGTAGGTGCCCAGCCCCGCTCGTTTTGCTCGCCGTTGCGCCGTTTGCGAGCTCGCCATGCTTCAGGTCTCCGCCGTTCATGTCGTCGGCGACGCCTCCGGCCTCCCCAGCTCGTGCGACCACCCGCGTTTCATGCTGCGTCGCCCGCTTGTCCAAACGCAAGCGACCACGCACGAAAAGACGCACCGTAGCGCTTTTCCGATCGACTCCGGTGAGGTAGCCACCGCGGAGAGCTCGCCAGAGCGGCTCCGGCGCCAGCCGCCAGCGTGGCAAGGTCTGGGGCCCACCTGGGTCACTACCACCGGGTCCCACTATGCCCATTGACCCAGTCAACGCTGACGTGGCCGCCCATGTCACTGACGTGTGGGTCCCGCCTAAATAAACTGATTTCTATAAATAGATAAAACGTTAACTAAATTGTTAATTAAGCTAAGGGATAATTAGATTTATGCCCCTAGTTGTGTCCCACTCGTCTGTTTTGCCCCTAGTTCCCAAAAGTCACCGGTTCTGTCCAAGTCACTTTGCTCCTCTTAAGCTTTTGCCCTTTGACCGTCAGTTTGAAAACTTCATAACTAATTCATATTAAATCAGAAAAATGCAAATAAGATACCAAAATGTTCGGAAAAACATCACCTATATGTGAGTGTCATTTGCATTCATGAAAAAAAGTGTTGGAAAGTGCCCATCCGAGTTTTAGCTCTTATGCTACCACCATGAATTGTAAAATTTTAAAAAGTTCAAAAAATTCAAAAAAAAATTGGTGGCAAAGAATGACAAATGTTTTAAGTGTCTGCCAAGTTTCATCAAGGAATAACATTCGTGGGTGCCACGGCAAAAAAAAACAATCAGCACTCCAAAATAGATTATTTTTTTGCCACGACTTCCATGAATGTCGTTCCCTGATGAAACTTGGCAAGCACTTAGAAAATTTGTCATTCTTTGCCACCATATTTTTTTTCAATTTTTTTGATTTTTTTAGATTTTACTATTCATGGTGGTATCAAAAGAGCTAAAACTCGGATGTGCACTTTTCAACACTTTTTTCATGAATGCAAATGACACTAACATATAGGTGATGTTTTTCTGAACATTTTGGTATCTTATTTGTATTTTTTTGATTTAGTATGAATTAGTTATGAAGTTTTCAAACTGACGGTCAAAGGGCAAAAGCATAAGAGGAGCAAAGTGACTTGGACAGAACCGGTGACTTTTGGGAACTAGGGGTAAAACAGACGAGTGGGACACAACTAGGGGCATAAATCTAATTATCCCTTAAGCTAATTAGTTTAAACAGACGCTGACAGTGCGGGCCCACTAGTTAATTAGGTTAATTATCTAGTTTAAATTCTGTTTATATAGCCCAGTCACTAACCAGTGGGACCCACTGGCTAGGTTTGACCAGTCAACTGGACTGTTGCCTGCTGATGCCATGATTATGTCATGCTGACATCATATTCCCATTTTAATATTTCTGTTAATTTAAATAATTCCAGAAAATATTTAAATCTTTGAAAATTCGTAGAAAATAAACCGTAGCTCGGATCGAAAAACTTTATATATGAAAGTTGCTCAGAACGCCGAGACGAATCCAACCGTGCCATCTATTTCTGTGTCGGGACCCTCTACGGAGGTGAACCCACAAATTTTAGCCTATTTCTGGTAGATGAATAGTGCATATATACCGGTTAATAAATCCAACTTTAATCCTAAAATAACTAAAGTAAATTAGACATGTCTTTAGCCAACCCTGCACTGCACGTTAGCCTAGCTTGCTTTGTGTTGCATATGTTTGCTATGTATTTATTTGTTTCCTTCCCCTTCTTCTCTCTCGGTAGACCCCGACACCGACGTAGTCCCCGAGGCCGACGCAGCTTTGGAGTCCGACTACACTGTTGACGACCCTTCTCTTGCCGCAGAGCTTCCAGGCAAGCACCCCCCCTTGAGCATGCCTATATCGCCTATTCTTTCTCTCTTATGCTTGCATTAGAAATTGCTGTTGTTACTGTTTATCCTATTTCTGATGCATAGCCTATTTTTTTAGCCTGCTATTGACACCTGCCTATTATCCAAACTGCTTAGTATAGGCTGGTTAGTGATCCCCCAGTGAACCCCCACTTGTCTCAGTTGCCCCGCTGGATTATCAGATGATCAGGCCCTGGCACCGCACATCACCCCCTTAGTTGTACGATACTGCAGCGTTACTATCGAGAGCCGAGGTTGATACCTCATTTAGCACTTCTGGTGTTAACTCTGTAGAGTAGCTATTCGGTCGTGGTCATCGAGGGTGATTCCTCCTTCACCACTCCCGATAACGACGCTGTCGTGCAACACCTCAAGTGTGAACCCATCGAGGGTGATTCCTCCGAGTTCACCTTGACGGATACATCGAGTAGGAATCCAACGAGGGTGATACCTCGGATTCCCTTGATGTTATGGACACACGGATACTTGGACTTTACAACTGGTACTTGGAAAGGCGGGTCGACCCTGAGGGGTACCCGCGCGAGCCTGAGTGGTGAGTGATGTGGAGTCGGGTTGACTTGGGCGGTACCCGAGAGATAATTACGAGGCGTGGCCGGGCATTCTTAGCCCTTGCCACAAGTCCTCGAGACAAGGCGACGGGGTCACATCGATCGTGAGTCTCTGCTCGTTACCGCACTACCAATACACTAACGATTTGGATATTTGATCTGAGTGGGCCTCTGGCCCGATAGCACTAACCATCACGCGGGAATAAGTATGGGCACTCTGCGTCGTACGTTTCTTTCGAAAGCTTTGTCAGACGTCAGTTCAGCATAGCGGCATGGACGGACCAGCGCCATCCAGGCAGAGGTGGTGCCTAGGTTCACCGTGTGCGCAATGTCCCGGAGTGCACAGGGCGATGGCCCAAGACCCCTGAGCGCTTAGGATATAGACCAACGGGGACCTCTCTGCTGAGCCTAGGTAGGACTACGGCGTGTCGTTTGGCCGAGGCCGGGCATGACCCAGAAAAGTGTGTCCGGCCGGAGTTAAGCGAGCATGGTGGGTAAGTTGGTGCACCCCTGCAGGGAAGAACTAATCTATGCATAGCCGGATCCTCGGTAATGGACGCTCGGAGTTGTATCCCGATTGATACAACTAGAACTGGATACTTGTGATGAGATATGGATAGTAGGGCTCTGGGATTGCTTTCTCGCAGGGAGTCGAGAAAGGATCTCTGGCCGAGGTTGATACTTAATACTACTACTACCTTATATTGTGTTAATCTGCAGTCTTCTAATGCTGCAAGACCACTGAAGATGCTAGTCTTCGATAGGACTAGGCCTTCTCTCTATTCTGGCATTTCTGCAGCCCAGTCCACATATACAGCCTTTCTTTGTTAATGTTGCATATGTAGTGTAGATCCTTGCTTGCTGAGTACTTCGGATGAGTACTCACGGTTGCTTTGCTTCCTCTTTTTCCCCATATCCATTTGATGCAACCAGATGACGGAGCCCCTGAGAGAGCTGCCCCCGCCGACGACCACTACTACTACCCCGAGGGTGGCTACTACTATGAGTTGGCTGACGACCAGGAGTAGGTTCGGAGGGTCCCAGGCAGGAGGCCTGTGCCTTTTTGATCATAGCTTTTGTTTTGCCCCACCTTTTAAAGGCCTATCTGTCTTTCCTTTATATTTGTACTCAGATATCTGATGCTTCCGCTGACGCTTGTAAGCGAGCTTATGTATTCGAGCCCTCGAGGCCCCTGGCTTGTAATATAAAGCTTGTATTATTTTAAATTTGTGTCTAGAGTTGTGTTGTGATATCTTCAAGTGAGTCCTTATGCTTGATCGTGTGCATTTGCGTGTATGATGAGTGCACGATTAAGCAGGGGGCATCACAGGTTGGTATCAGAGCCGACTGTCTGTAGGAACCCCCTTTCCAACTCCTTGGCCGAAGTTGAGTCTAGTCGTGAAAACCGTTTTACTAACATGGTTGTGTGGCTTACGGGCCCACGTCGCCATTGGGTGGTATTAGGATCTTTTATTCCTCGTCTTTACTCTGGGACTCTGATCCCTCTTCTATTCGGGTTAAACGATTTTGCTAACTCTGACATTAGGTTCTCGTAACCACTTCATTCCGGAGAGCCCCTTCACTGCAGATGATCGCTTGCTTCGCCAGAAGATTCGGCAGATACTCCTCGATGTTTCCCGAGACCCTGTGCCCACTGCTTTGCAGTTCCTAACCACTGATAATCCCCGTGAATAACATCCTTGTCGTTTGTACCTTCATCCCCAGTTGCTCTTGTTGTTACAAGTTACACCTAATACTCTCCATTGTTCCGAGAATCCTTTGAGCCTACTGCCGTGCAGCTTCTTTCGCACTACGGATAATTCCTCACATCTACTAGGGATCCGTTCATCCCCAGTTGTTCAGGTGTTTCGCAAAATACTTTCCATTGTTAGTCGATCTTCCGAAAATCCTCTGCAGACTATTGCTCTTGAAATTCTTGCCTGCTTGCATTACAGTTAATTCCATATGTTTAGCAATCTATGTTGACATTCCTTGTCAATGCCTATGCATCCCTTCTCCCTCTGACTGATTACCGATACTCACATCAACTCCGTCGTGAATCGGCAGATCCATTATTGGGTTGTTATCCGACAGTGTCCTTAACATCTGAAATCTTGAATGTTTTTCCTTGATACAAAATGCCTTTGGTAAATTGTATCCTCTTCTTTTGTCAGCCATGCTCTGCTGTCGAGCTTGTGTTAATTACTCCTGAAGTTCGTGGTATATGTTCCTAAGATGCCCCGATGGGTTGAACCTATGCCTTCTTAATCTGTGTGAACCCGATTATTTTCGCGGGTCATACTCCTCTGGTATTTCACCAGGTAGTTCTTCATGATCATATAAATTTTAACAGAGCAGTGAGTGAAAGATTATGCATTGGAGAAGTGGGAGTCGACCTTGAACTTTGTGTTCATGCCCATAGACACGATGTAGATCTTATCATGGAAGCTTCTCTTAAAATCAATTGTTCCCTTGGTATAAGATTATCTTGTATCTATGCATTGTTCTTTTGCAACTCTTGTGCTCTTCAGATCCAACCTGTTTACTTGAATCACCATACCAATGCTACCTCGAAGCATGGCTGTGGTATTCTGAATATCAACAAGAACATTGGAGGCACATTGCCAAATGTTTCTTGCTCTATTATCCAGACACCGTTGTATGGATAACATCATGAATTCCCTTGCCCCTTTATTTAAATGGTGGTGTACTTGTTGATCTCACATGTATATCGTGCTCTAGTTTTCCTTGAGAAAAGATGCACTCCTAATTCTTGTGCATAAACACATTTTCCTTTCCATTGGTTTGTTTAACCTTTCTTGTGATCTATATGATATAAGCAGAAATAATTCCCTGCCTATAAAACACCCCGATGTACAACCTTGTCAGTGAGACCCTGTTACTATTGTTGATGACATTCCGGTAACCACCGATGGACGAGAACTTTGCCTATTGGTCCGCCTTGTTTTAACGAGCAGGAAAATGGTTCTCTTTCGTCCTTCGCCCTTGGTACCAACGTTGTTACTG
The DNA here is from genome assembly GCA_011799875.1 of Thinopyrum elongatum. Classification (NCBI taxonomy): domain Eukaryota; kingdom Viridiplantae; phylum Streptophyta; class Magnoliopsida; order Poales; family Poaceae; genus Thinopyrum; species Thinopyrum elongatum. The sequence goes on along the minus strand of CM022301.1, from coordinate 22,027,366 downwards.
ACATAACTAACAGACTATTCTCTGACTTACTTTGTTGTCGAGACCGGTAAGATGTCACCGTTCTCCCTACTCTCGATCGACCCTCATCATAGTTCCACAGGATCAGAACCTGACTCTCCTGTATATCCTTGATTCCGAAGTATCATATGCTCTTGGCTTTGTGTGTTATCATGAGCCACCCTTCGAGAGATGATCTATTCCCGATGCTCTGCACCCCCTTCTCACACTCTGTTCAGGTATCGATTGTTTGTCCATTCGCTTGAAACTTCTTATTGTACCTTCATACTTTGCTCTTGATGTTTTCCTAAGTTTCAACTCGAGAGATAATTCTGCCACATTCCCTGAATTGTCCACCAGATAATCGACCCTATAAAGGTCAGTTCCCCTGAAGTTACTCTTTACTTCCCCACTTAAATCTCGGGACGAGATTTCTTGTAGTGGAGAAGATTTGTAACATCCCCAGCATCACACTACAGTAATCCCTTATGATCAGTGCCAAGTCATCTTGATTTACAAAGCTTAATCATACTGGATTAATATCTCATTTCAAATTCCTTCCCTGAATTCAATTCAAATTCAAAGTGCAATTTGAAGTTGTTCAAAAGTTGCTGCAAAAATGTTCATCAGCTAGCAAAAATTCCATAACATTTATTTGTCAAGGAATACAACATCACTCTTATGCAAAGATGAACAGTAGCAATTAAGAACAATTCCAGCATATTTAAATGCTATTTCATTTGCGAAAAAATACAAATGAATTCTTCTGGTCTCCAAAATATTTGTGGCACTGCCTAAAATCACCAGGGAATTAAAGGGGAACTTCCCATATTTTTCTTAAGTGAATAGGGTGCCCAAATATTCTCTTACCCATCTCTGTTTATTAAATAAATAAATAAACAGAAAACAGAGAAATAGAAAAGGCCAGAGGCCACTTACCTGTTGCAGGCCCAGAGCCGGCCCAGCCCAGCTTACCTACTTTCCCCTCCGTGCCGTCGTCTCCATGGATGACCGCGCTCGCGCCAGCCACTGCTCGACACCGCGACGAGGCAGGTGAGCGTGAGGGGATAAGCTCGCCCTGAGCCATTCCCCCTGGACGCCTCCTCCATTCGCCTCCCTCTTCTCCCTCTCCTCTCCCACTAGCCGAGCGCCATTGCCGCCGCGCTCCGATCAGATCCGTGGCCACCGGCGCTGCTCCGACCGCTCATGCTGACCAGGAGAGCCGCCGTCGTCCGCCCGTTCGCCTGGAGCCCTCAGGTGGAGCCGGGAACCTCTACAGCTACCGAACGCCACCGCCCCCTTTCGTCTCTGCTCCGACGCGTGCCGACGAGCTCCAGCACCTCCTGCAGCTCCTAAACCTTCGCCGGGCCACCGTGTGCCTCCCCGGTGAGCTCCACTCCTTCCTCCCCCTCTTTCCCGTCGCCGGTTAGTCACCGAGGGTGTCGTTCCCCTCATGCCCGAGCTCGCATCTGCCGAGCTCGTCGCCGGCCACGTTCCAGTGACCGAACGCCCTCGCGCCCTTGTCCATCATGCTCGCCAGCGCGCGTAGATGCTATAGGTACCCATCCCCGCTCGTTTTGCTCGCCATTGCGCCGTTCATGTCGCCGGCGACGCCTCCGGCCTCCCCAGCTCGTGCGACCACCTGTGTTGGATGCGGTGTCGCCCGCTTGTCCGAACGCAAGCGACCACGCGCGAAAAGACGCACCGTAGCGCTTTTCCGATCGACTCCGGCGAGGCAGCTTCCGCGGAGATCACGCACCGTAGTCAGTCATGCTGACATCATATTCCCATTTTAATATTTCTGTTAATTTAAATAATTCCAAAAAATGTTTAAATCTTTTAAAATTCGTAGAAAATAAACCGTAGCTCGGATCGAAAAACTTTATATATGAAAGTTGCTCAGAACGCAGAGACAAATCCAACCGTGCCATCTGTTTCCGTGACGGGACCCTTTACAGAGGTGAACCTGCAACTTTTAGCCTGTTTCCGGTAGATGAATAGTGCACATATACCGGTTAATAAATCCAACTTTAATCCTAAAATAACTAAAGTAAATTAGACATGTCTTTAGGCAACCCTGCACTGCACGTTAGCATAGCTTGCTCTGTGTTGCATATGTTTGTTGTGTATTTATTTGTTCCCTTCCCCTTCTTCTCTCTTGGTAGACCCTGACACCGACGTAGTCCCCGAGGCCGACGCAGCTCCGGAGTCCGACTACACTGTTGACGACCCTTCCCTTGCCGCAGAGCTTCCAGGCAAGCACCCCCCCCTTGAGCATGCCTATATCGCCTATTATTTCTCTCTTATGCTTGCGTTAGAAATTGCTGCTGCTACTGTTTATCCTATTTCTGATGCATAACCTGTTTTTGTAACCTGCTATTGACACCTGCCTATTATCCAAACTGCTTAGTATAGGCTGGTTAGTGATCCCCCAGTGAACCCCCACTTGTCTCAGTTGCCCCGCTGGATTATCAGATGACCAGGCCCCGGCACCGCACATCACCCCCTTAGTTGTACGACACTGCAGCATTACGATCGAGTGCCGAGGGTGATACCTCGTTTAGCACTTCTGATGTCACCACCCCCGATAACGACGCTGTCGTGCAACACCTCAAGTGTGAACCCATCGAGGGTGATTCCTCCGAGTTCACCTTGACGGATACATCGAGTAGGAATCCAACAAGGGTGATACCTCGGATTCCCTTGATGTTATGGACACACGGATACTTGGAATTTACAACTGTTACTTGGAAAGGCGGGTCGACCCTGAGGGGTAGCCGCGCGAGCCAGATTGGCGAGTGATGTGGAGTCGGGTTGACCTGGGCGGTACCCGAGAGATAATTACGAGGCGTGGCCAGGCATTCTTAGCCCTTGCCGCAAGTCCTCGAGACGGGGCGATGGGGTCACATCGATCATGAGTCTCTGCTCGTTACTGCACTACCAATACAATAACGATTTGGATATTTGATCTGAGTGGGCCTCTGGCCCGATAGCACTAACCATCTCGCGGGAATAAATATGGGCACTCTGCGTCGTACGTTTCTTTCGAAAGCTTTGTCAGACGTCCAGTTCAGCATAGCGGCACAGACGGACCGGCGCCATCCAAGCAGAGGTGGTGCCTAGCTTCACCGTGTGCGCAATGACCCGGAGTGCACAGGGCGATGGCCCAAGACCCCTGAGCGCTTAGGATATAGACCAACGGCGACGTCTCTATTGAGCCTAGGTAGGACTACGACGTGTCGTTTGGCCGAGGCCGGGCATGACCCAGAAAAGTGTGTCCGGCTAGAGTTAAGCGAGCATGGTGGGTAAGTTGGTGCACCCCTGCAGGGAAGAACTAATCTATGCATAACCAGATCCTCGGTAACGGATGCTCGGAGTTGTATCCCGATCGATACAACTAGAACTAGATACTTGTGATGAGATATGGATAGTAGGGCTCTGGGATTGCTTTCTCGCAGGGAGTCGAGAAAGGGCCTCTGGCCGAGGTTGATACTTAATACTACTACTATCTTATATTGTGTTAATCTGCAGTCTTCTAATGCTACAAGACCACTGAATATGCTAGTCTTCGATAGGACTAGACCTTCTCTCTATTCTGGCATTTCTGCAGCCCAGTCCACATATACAGCCTTTCTTTGTTAATGATGCATATGTAGTGTAGATCCTTGCTTGCTGAGTACTTCGGATAAGTACTCACGGTTGCTTTGCTTCCTCTTTTTCCCCATATCCGTTTGATGCAACCAGATGACGGAGCCCCTGAGATAGTTGCCCCCGCCGACCACTACTACTACCCCGAGGGTGGCTACTACTACGAGTTGGCTAACGACCAGGAGTAGGTTCGGAGGGTCCCAGGCAGGAGGCCTGCGCCTTTTCGATCGTAGCTTTTGTTTTGCCCCGCCTTTTAAAGGCCTATCTGTCTTTCTTTTATATCTATACTCAGATATCTGATGCTTCCGCTGACGCTTGTAAGAGAGCTTATGTATTCGAGCCCTCGAGGCCCCTGGCTTGTAATATAAAGCTTGTATTATTTTAAATTTGTGTCTAGAGTTGTGTTGTGTATCTTCAAGTGAGTCCTTAGGCTTGATCGTGTGCATTTGCATGTATGATTAGTGCACAATTAAGCCGGGGGCGTCACAGTAATTATCTTACCTTTCGCATCAACTTCATAATTTTCGTACGTACTCCATGCATGAACCGCGCTAGTACCAAACTTCTCATTACACTAGGGAAAATCGTTATTTCTATCTATCGGTCACGCCATGGAGCAGAACCAAATTTTACAAGTTACCAGTTCAAAAGGAAAAGCCTGCCGTGTTCGTGTCGCACCCACACACGGTTGGTCCAGCATGCCACTCAAGGGGGAATGCGTGCTGTGTTGCATTTTCACTTACAAGGGGGACCGCAGTTGAGCAAACCGACTATCAGCAAACCCCCACCCCGCCCACCGCGCGATTGCTGAGTTAGAGAAAACAGGAGGGAGAAGAGATAGCTGTAGCACGGACTCCAAGAAAATTGGTGTCAGATGGGACTCGTGTGGGTGGCGTGTGCCGTACTACTAGACGTGAATGCTAGTTATGGCCCATGCCACCCCACTATATCGAGGTGCTAGTTATGTAGAGCGAACACATTATCTCTCCAGGAGTACGGTACACCACTAGTACTACTCACATTGTCGCGAAATTTCCTGGAGTCCGTGCTCAACCCTCCTCTCTCTCTCTCTTCTCAGCCAGCCAGCAGACGCGCGGAGTGCGCCCATCGTCTGTTTTCTCACATGCGGTCCCACATGTCAGTGAAAATGCAAGACGACCCACTGAACCTGCACATCTTTCACCTCGGAGTGCTGGTGATGAAAAACAAATCCAATAAAGATCTTCGGTGGCCGCTTTTGGAGTTACTCAAGAGTAAGATTCTATTTACAGTTTAACCCAAGATGCACATCATGTGGCTTCAACTAGCACTCCATTTTCTTGCATGACATGACCTGGATGCTGGATGTCCCACGTGTCGGCAAAAGGAGGAACAACTCGACCAAATCTTCTCCACATTTAGACCGGAGGAGTAGGAAACACGGCAAGCCCTGTGCCTACATCATACTACGTACAAGCCCACCTCACGCAGTCACGCTATCACCATATTTCTCGGCCTCTGTGCGACACCTAGCTCTAGTTGATGGTATACTACTACTAGGACTAACTATTGCACTAGCATACTCCACTATTAGGCTGGCTCTATGTGATGTGGCAACTTCATATAACCGGATGCTGGCTATATTACTACAGTACTCACACTCCAAGAAGTGACTCGAAAACCATTCATAAATTGAGTTTATGACATGCATATGCAAATGTACCATTCATTACATACAACAAGTCATCAACACACAACGACAACTACGATACATGTTGGATTATAGATTATTTCTAACAAAACATTCTAGTAAATACTAAAGTTTTTATCACACAACAAATAACAAGCAACGAAATGAACTTCAGCTCAACCAATCCTCGGCGTTGGAAACGCTTGCTTTGAACCATAAGTAAGCCTCTGGGAAGGGGAAGCTATTGTCAATATTGAGACCAACGCAGGACTCATCATCCAGGCTGAAGCGGCCTATATCAGGACGCATATTGTGATAGCCAGGTTAGGGAACCATAGCAATGTCTGAGGATAGATACAGTTGCTTCTCATAAACGGTAGTAATGTTGTGCCAACAGCAGCTGGATCGCCTTTCACCATCATTGGATAGTTTTGTCCAAGGAAGAGCGAGTTTTCTCCAAGACTATCAATACGGAACCAGGCAGAAGGTGCTGGCGCTAGCACACTAGTATCCATCCCGAATATCCTGCAACGGATGTTGGAATAGGTCCGGAGAGTGCGACCATGGGAGACAACACCTGCTTCCTTAGTAACATCAGCAATGCCCTGTATACATACAAGAAGAGGTGATCCATCGGAATAAGTTGCCAGGTGCCACTGAGTATGTAGGTCCTGCTCGTCCTCATGCTTGTGATCATCACCATCGTCATCTCCACCTTGGTTATAAAAAATTTCAAGTATAGGTGGTGGAATGTTCACAAGACCTTGGAAAGACAAGAAGGTTAATTAGTACGGGGATACTAACTCGCATGCACGTGGATGAAACAATTCTAATTACGGTGGAAGACAAACGTACCGAAACAATAAGGATTCCATGCAAAAATAGTGCCACGAGTGGTAGCAGCAAACACAAGACTGTCGTATTGAATTGCATCACAGTACTCATCCGTGTACAGAAATTGATTTTTGAGCAATATCCATCGAGGCGTGGAAATAAGGACGGCAATAAGCTTGTCGAAGATAGCAACAACATGATAGTTCGTGTAATCCCAAGAGCGGTTGGGAACTCGACAAATTGCTATCTTCTGTAGATGACAGTCACCATGATCGTATTTGAACCTACGTAGATCATCTGTGTGCTCAACCTCCGGGCACTCTGAGATTTTTAGAAGTGGAACCCGGTGACGAGTGTACACATTCACAAGTTCCCACTCGCAGTTGTACCCAATATAAACAACCCAATCTCCATTTGCGCCTGCCCAGGCCTTACCCTTAAGCGATGGCATCTTAACATCACACGTATCATTATCAAGCTGCATCAACGTGCACAAGGCGAGGCTTCCGTCGTCCCCGCTCTAGCGAGCAGGGTCATGGCGAAGAAGATAGGGGAGATCAAACTGCTCTTGAACCCTTGGGTTCTTTGTAATGATGTTATTTGTTGAGTCGAGAATGGTCTTGAACGAACCTGCCATGCTAGCCGAGGTGATGACGTCGCACCGATCAATGAGTTCCTCCGCCACATCATCTTTCAGATCGGGGCAAGAATAACGGGGTCATTTCCGGCCTGTTCCCTCGATGGAGAAGACGATCGAACAATGGCAGAAGGAAGGGTGAAGGCAAATGGAGGGAGGAAGAGCGTGCGACAGAAGTTCCAAATCGAGAGGGAAAGGCGAAGAGGCGGTGGACGGTTGCCACGGTACAGGAAGAGGCGCCCCAGCCTACATAGACGTCCGTTCGGAAATTGTACAAAAGGACTCGCCGTCGTCTCACTGACATGTTGGAATGGGACCACATGTCAACGAAACATGGTGTGTCATTTCTCATGCAAAATGCGATCTGGCCGCGTTGGCCCGAGGTGCCGCATTATTTCTCGACTTTATTTTTTTAATGGCGTGCCGTTCAGTTTTGAAGCACGACTAACTGGTACTGTATGCAGAGAAAATATAAACTACTCTACCACTACTCCACCTCTAGCACTAGTACCAAAAAAGATATATAGGCTGGACCTTCAGCGCTTGCTTGCTAAGGGCTGCCCACTTGCTTCTCACACTATCACCCTCTCTCCAGATCTAAAAATGACGGTGGTGCCCCTCTCTCTCCCTCCTCACTGGTGGTCACAGATCCGTTGGGGAAGAAAAGGACGTGCAACATTGACGCACTCATCGTCGGCGAGCGAGGTCACGCACTTACGACAAGGCCGTCCTCTCAAACCTAGCGCCCGTGCGGGATGGCCTCCGTCCCCAACCTCGCTGCCATAGTGTGTGCGGAGGACGTCGACCACGAGCGAAGCCACTTCCCGCCGACCCTCAGGTATGCTACCTCTTTTCGAACCATACCCTTGTTCTATTGCCCCATCTGCCACATTGCTGCATGTGGATCTTTTTCCACTCCACCATCTCCCCAATTTGCTATCCTCTGCTCTGCTGGTCATGCAGACGAAAACCTTAATTTGCACTATTAAAGGAAACCCAACTTCATGCAGACTAATCCATGTCTGGGTTGAATAAGGAAAGGAAGTGAGAAAGTACTGTCGAAGAGACTAGGCATCGAACCCGCATCTAGGTTGAAAAGCGGAAAATCAGTAGCTAAGGAATGAGTCTCGTGTCTCTTGGTTGAAAAAGGGTAGAAAGGCATGACAACACAATAGAGAATGACCAGGTCGATCAGTTTGTTGTCCTCACATAGGAAAAAGGTGGCTAAAGAGAACAAAAATGGGACGTAATCCACATATGCTGCCTGGATATTTGTTGCTCTAGGCAACCATCCCTCCCTCACCACTCTATGCGTCCGTGGAGGTACATCATACTGGTGCGCCCATTGTCCGAATGGGCCACCCATGCTCTTATTGCCACTTTTTTGCTGTTAGTATAACGCCAGTGGTAAAGTCAAGCAATGCCACTGCTAAAGTGATGCCACATTTAACTAATGTCGCACTCAGTCTAATGCCACCAATAAATTTAAGCAATGCCATTTAATGTCACTGGATTATTTCAGGGTTAGCTATTGATTGTGGATGTACTACTATTAAAGATTTTTTAGCTAAGGCATTCTAATGCTGTTGCACAGCCAGTATACCAATGATGAAACTTGTTACTACCTTCAGACTTTTGCACTGTTAATGCTTATAGATTACACACCTCACTTTCATGAGATAAGTAAAAAAAATGTACAGTGTCACTAAAATGCCAAGGCGCTGATGTCATTTTATTTTGGTTAAACTGCACAAAAAATTATGAAGAGAAGAGGAAAGGTCAAGAGTGGGCACCTCCTCCTCCAGCTGTTTTCTTGATTCAGTTGATCAAGTTTTTATGTTTGACCGATTATCAAGATTGGGATAGCAATTTTTCAAGTCCCCTCGAGTTCGAAATGATATTTACCTTGAAGGTACATGGTTTGCAATTTTTTTATACTGTCATTAGTTAATAATGCTAGTTACCTTCAGATTTTGTATTTGGTTTAATGCTGTTGCACAGCTAGTATCCCAATGCTGAAACTTGTTACCTTTACATTTTGTATAGTTAATGCTTATAGAAATCTTCCAGTGCTAGCTTATGGAAATCTGTTCAGTAAAACCATTGTACTGTACCCCGTAATAAAAAAAACTACTCTACTGTTGCACTAGCCACTGGATTAGTGTATATTTGTACTATTCGAATGGTGTTGCGTTAGCGTATGGACATATATAAGGTGTGGCAAGCTTTCCCAGATATGTGCTCAAGAAAACTACTACCTATTTTTCTAAATACTAGACGTTTGGGTACTTTAAATTGAACTGCGAAAATGACTTATATTAAGGATCAAAGGGTGTCGAGTTCACTCAAATTATGCTAGTAAAGCTAGTCACACCTTTGTTAAAATTAATGTTCATTATGTTATCGGAGGAGGTCTGCATGTTTGTCTCTAATGCCTGTCGATCACATACCTGACATCATGATGTAATGGTAAGTCATTGCTTTTTGTACAGTGTCACTGAATTGTTAAGGTGGTGACGGCGTTTTATTTTAGTTGAACTGCACAAAATATGCTTAAAAGAAGAGGAAAGGTCATGAATGGCTCAATCTTTCAGAAAAAACTATGTTTGCCTTCCTGACATCAGCCATTGTTGCCTTGTTTATTCCTTCAAAAAGGTGGTTGGAAACAGTCTTGCTACCTTTTCCCATTAAGAAATTGGAATGCTTATATTTGTGAGTCTATGCTTCAACTAGTGCCACTTTTATAGTGATCACACTTTCAACATCTGTGCAAACAGGGATGCTCGATTTTAGTGGAACTGCACAAAAAGTCCAAATGGTTCAACATTATGAGCATGTTTTCTTCCAAACCGGTATATCCAATTGGTGGCACTATGAGCTGTTCATTACGAAGGTACATGGTTTGCTACTATCTTGCTACTCTTTTTGTACTGTCATTAGATAGTAATATTAGTGGTTTACATGTGAATTTATTGGCAGGGTGGACCTACATTGGAGGTGCAGGACATGATTCAATGATAGGATGCTCAATTTCGGTTGTATCAATTTCACCTCTTCCATCACTGCGAACATGGATATCCTTAGTCTGATGAAGAATAGGCGCTATATTTCTGCTCTGTACCAGCAAATCAATTCAATACGAAATTGTCCAGGGCAAAACATGACAGTATCAAATTGTCCAGTGCAAAACATGCAGATGGTAAGGGGAAACGACTAGAAGAGACGTGTTTAAACCGAAAATACAAGGTGCGGTATATGTTTACTAGCTGCTTGATATTTGTGTAGACAGATGTCTGCCTGTTGCTATTTGGCAAACAAACAAAGTGACCACAATTTTGGTGGAACTGCACAAGAGAATAGTATAGTCACTGCATGCAGTGCCATTTGAAAATAGACACAGAAAGATTGGATAGTCACTTCATGGACTGCACAAAAGTAGTACTGTACTATTTATTGGCCAACACTAGGTGCTTCATTGCTTTGGTCTGATTATACAATGGGCATCATTTTGCCTAAGTTAAATTTTGTATTCCGAAAATAGTCTCGCCGTGTGATCGAGAGAAGACCAAGTCATATTGCAGTGGATGTTCCTCCATCATGTGTGGTTCATTCTCATGGTTCCAGCTGTTGGTGAAACCACTTACGTTTGCAAGAGGAATTGTAGACTTCACAAACAAAGTTGTCTTTCACTCTGTACTGAATGTTGGCCTAGAGAAGCATCCATGTTAGTAGCAAGAACAGATGTTTTTTCTAGATCTTTGCTTTTGGAGCTACATATTTGTATATGATCTCTGAATCATTGAGATGCATTAACATGTTGATCTTATGTATGGGAATCGTACTAGTTGGTTGTGAATTTGGGCTACTAATGTGAACATATTACAATGCCAGGCCTGTGAGTCTTGTGTGAACATTTCGAATGGGTCGGCTCTTACTACTGTGCACAGCATGATCCTTATTTCTGTGTGCTCGGTGTTTACAAGTTACTAGTAGTTCCTTATTTCTGTTCGCTCAGTGTTTACAAGTTACTGATCGATCACTAGCTAGCCTACTAATACGCTCCTGGCAGTTTTAGTTGTGACTCAAGCTCCGAAGGTGGCAGTTTTTTGAATAAAAATGCATACCTCTGAAGAAAATGCCATTCGAATCTGAAGAAACTGCCAGCAAAAACGTTCGCAAATGCCTTATCTCCCAGCGAACGTTCATCAGCTATTGCGATACTACACGTACACTACACGTACACAAATCCTATGCGATTAACCAGCGGATCACGCACATACTCATCTGGATGAATCAAGCGCACTCGTTTGACCGTCATGCCGACGTGCGACCCAGCACGGATGGGACGCACCACTGACAGGACGGGACGGGACGGGACAGTCATAATTTCAGTTTTTCTAGTTTTCCACGGCAAGCTGGCGCGCTAAGCCATGCCTGCTTATGCATTGAATTCTGATGATAGCGATGACCGTCGCGTTTCCCGCGACACGCTGGTTCGCCTACCTTCCGCCTATAATTACTGGTTCCCGGCATTCTCCGGTGGCACCATCACCCAACTCGCCCTATCCTCATAAGCCCCCACCGCCCAACGTCGGTCGCCACTTTCCCTCACTCTCGCCACGTCCGTCATGACCCCGCTCATCCGCAATAGGCGACGCCGGAGGCGGTCACCACCGGAACTAGTGTTCGGTTTTTCACCGGAAGGCAGACGGAGGGAGGAGGCATTCTATCGGTCCTTAGATGGCAATGCGGAGTATGAGGACTTGTTGGAGCACGACCGCCTGGCGGAGGAGCAGCGTATCGCCGATTTGTGCTGCCAGCGGGGCATGGAGCAGCAGCGCACTGACGCTCTGAGTCGCGAGCAGAGCGCCCGCAAGTGGGCCGACTACATGGAGGCCGGCGCCCGGCAAATAGCCCTGGAAGCTGTCGGGCACGCACACGTTCGCGACGCCGAATTTTACTACCAGCTCGTTAAGTGGGTTTCCCGCTTAGAAGCCGAAGCTTCGGTGGACCACGCCGGCATGGAAAGGGCCAACGCGCGCGAGCAACGCGCCCTATCGCACCTCTGGCAAGTCCGAGGCGAGGAGGAGGACGTCTGTGCCGGCGTTTAGCATGTACCGCACATGGCTGCCGGCATCGTCTAGTTAGCTAAGAGTAAGTTAGTACTTGTACACTACTACAGTATTAGTGAGAGTAGATAGTTAACCAGGCTATGATGGTTGTCAATGTGGAAGTTTAGTACTCTATATCTGGATCAAACCTGTTACTTTGCTCTGAATGTTGAACTTTCCGTTTGAACATATGGAATAGGCTGTTATTTTTTTAAATGGGCTGTATTTGTCCGCCACGGGTTTAGAGGCTGACTTGTGGGCCTACTAGGTTGACACGTACATAATCAGGAAATGATTGTATGTGGAGAGGATGACAGCAGGGACCCACCAGGGTCATGGCAGTACGCAAGCAAGTGCCTCCTTTTTCAAGCCAAAAAAAATGGTTCCTCCTAATGGATTTCTGACATCTGGGTCCCATGCCATTATCAACGTAGTCAATAAATGAGAGAATTGCACAACGAGTGGCTGACACCAGGGACCCAGCAGCTCGCCTGGTTCTTTTTGTTTTTGAGACGGAAGCAGGGTGTCAACTGGGCTGTGCGGGGCACTCTGGCCTGTCTAGCCAGCCTTTTATTTTATGATTACCACAAGACCAGCCCATAAGTTTTTTTTCTTTCTGAAAATGGCTAGCCCAATTTTTTTGTTCTTTCGCAGAATACCCAACCAAGGCCTACTTGCTTTGTCAGCCCTGGCGGGCTGCAAATCTTTCAAGACAAGGAGAATTTCATTCGGCTTGCCCAGAAAATGGGCTATCAGTAATGAGAAATGGGCTGTACATTTTTAAAACACATCAATCCTGCAATTAGTTTCAAATTTCTTTTTTTTCATTTCAAGATTTTAAATTCCATTGATTTTTATGCGTGGACAATTATTTAGATTTTATATTGATATAAATTTATTTTTCAAATTAGTTTGAATGTGACTCGAAATTTTGGGATTAAAAACAGTTGGGACCGCACCGAAATATGCAAAATTTCGTATAATTTTTTAACCGTGGCCACAATATGGGCTGTAATGCTAACAAAAAGAATATGGGCTCCAAAAAAATCCTTAAGAATTAGCAAATGGGCTGTAAATTATTAGAAATAATGGCAGATGGGCTGTATGCTGTTTTCCACACATTTGAGGCTGACTTGTGCGCCTACTATAGGTTGACGTGTACGCTTTCCTAAAAAAAGTTGACACACACGCAATGTCGTGTCAACTTAGTCAACACACGAGAGCAGTGACTGTTGGATGTCCATCCAACGGCCGTCGTGCTTCTTCAATCTCTGCTCTTCCTGCTCCAGCCGCTCAAGCAAGCGCCGGCGGGACTGCCTGCTCCCTCCTCCCGCAGCCGGCTGTGCTGCCGCGCAGGCCTCACCGCCCCACCGTACTCCCATCGCTGTCCTAGCCATCCCTCTACTCACCCAGACCTCCTGTTATTCTCCGACAATGGTAGCCTCACACTGCAGATGAAGCAGTAAACCCTCATACTCCCCTCCGCGTGGGAAACAACTACCGAGTCTTCCCCGGCTCCTAGTCATTCCCTTCCTAGGCCTCGCCGTCGTCCCCGCCTTGGTGCTCTCGACGCAGCATGGTCAACGTGGTCAAGGAACGACTTCCATCGGAAGAGGACTGTACGTGGAGAGGCTGACAGCTGGGTCCACGGCCGCAGCAAGGAAGTGCCTCCTTATTACACGCGAAATAATGATTCCTCCACCTGACAGCGGGGACCCACCGGAAGGGCCTCTGTATTTCGCGAAAAAAACATTCCCCCCGCTGACAGCTCGGACCCACCAGCTATATCTTCGAACTCAAGGAAGTGCCTCCTTATTACGCACAAAAAAATGAATACCCCAGCTGCTAGGTGGGACCCACCATATTTGAAGACTGACTTGTGGGCCTACTAAGTTGACGCGGACGCAGGGCTTTGTCAACTTAGTCAATATAAATGATTCTAGCTGTGGTGACCATACGATGTCCATCCAACGGCTGTCGTGCTTCTTCAACCTCTGGTCTTCTTGCTCCAGCCGCCCAAACCATCGCAGGCCGTGCCGCCGGCTCCTGCCTCTCGTGGCCGGTTGTGCTGCCGCGCAGGCCTCACCGCCCCCTCCTACTACAACCTCTGGCCAGGCCATCCCTCTACTCACCCACAACCCCTATTATTCTGCGGCGACGGCAGCCTCACACCGCAGCCGAACCAGTCAACCCTCGTACTCCTCTCCGCGTGGGCATCCACTGCCGTGTCTTCCCTGGCTCCGTGTCGTCCCCTTCCTAGGCCTCGCCGTCATCCACCGCCTTTGTGCTCTCGGCGCGGCGTGGTCAACGTGGTCAAGGAACGACTTCCATCAGAAGAGGACTGTACGTGGAGAGGCTGACAGTTGGGTCCACGGCTGCAGCAAGGAAGTGCCTCCTATTACGCGTAAAATAATTATTCCTCCACCAGACAGCAGCGACCCATCCGGAAGGGACTCTGTATATTGCGAAAAAAACGTTTCCCCCCTGACAGCTAGGACCCACCAGCTACACCTTCGCACGCAAGGAAGTGCGTCCATACTACGGGCAAAAAAATGATTCTTCCCTTGACAGCTGGGACCCACCAGCAATATCTTCGCACACAAGGAAGTGCGTCCTTATCCTCCCTGACAGCTGGGACCCACCGGTCGAAGTGTTTGTAGCGTTATCGCGAACGTGTACGTACATACTCGTCGATCGGTCTCTCTGCAGCGATGAACTGTGGCCGAGTAAGGAGCGGCACGTGTCGTAGTAGAGGCGCGGACGTAGCATGTCATGCAGTCCCGTCTATAACGTGTACATGTACGTACAGCCACGCTGCAAGAAAGTAAATACGGCTACGTACGTACATACGGGCGGGGTCTCGAACACGTACAGCGACGTTGTCCTGTTCATCGGCAGCCAACCGGCTGGGTCGCAATGGAGGAAACAGCGTCATGTTCATCGGGAGGCAATGGAATATGTCGTGTTCATCGAGAGCCAACCGGCTTGGACGAAATAGCCGAAACGAGGTCTGGCGGACCACAGAACGGAGGAAACGGGCCTTTTGTTTGACCGCGTATGGTCGAAATGGGGTCTTGTTCATCGGGAAGGGTCTGGCGTACCGCAAAACGGAGGAAACGGACTTGTGTTCGAGTGCCTATGGTCGAAACGGGGTCCTGTTGATCGGGAGGGGTGTGGCGTACCGCAAAATGGAGGAAACGGACTTGTGTTGGAGCGCCTACAGTCGAAATGGGGTCCTGTTCATCCACCTTCTGCTGCCTCGCTCCAGCCTCCACGTCTACTGTTTATCCACCATCGACCTCCTCCAGCCTCCACGGGATACTGTTCATCCACGGGCTACTGTTCATCCATCCTCCACCGGCTGCTGTTCGTAGAGAATCCACGGGGTCCTGTTCATCCACCCCCAACCGGCTGGGGTGCGGCGGCCTCCTCGGGGTCCTGTTCATCCAGCGGCAGCGGCCTACTACCACGGGGCCCTGTTCATCCAACCCCCACCGGGAACTGTTCATCCACAGCCAACCAACCGGCTCGACTCACCATGTCTCGACTCATTCTACGTACCGCGCGCACGGTAGCAACGGTCACTGTTCATCGAGAGGCAACCAACACCGGCTGGCTACGTCTCGCATGGGGGCTTGATCGGCTTCAGTAAGCAGCAATAGTGTCGATCGCTTGGTTCAGTTAGCAGCAGCAGCGAAGGAATCGCTCAATCGGGTTCAGTCAGCAGTGAATGAATCGCTCGGGTTGAGTTAACAGCCAAGGGATCGATCACTCGGGTTCAGTAACGTGCGATTGCTCGGGTTCAGTTAGCCAACGCCTCGCACACACGCGCGTACACGAGAGAAACGTGCAAACCTCCGTGCATCGCTCGGCCTCGACGACCCACCGTAACCGGGAACTCCCCTATATTTTCCTCGCCCTCGCTTCTACAATGATTTTTTCCATCATGGACGGCCCAAAGAATGTCATGCAGCTATGTCTCACGCCCGCCCAGGATGAAAAGCCCATTTTCTTTCATGATTTTTTGTCATAGAAGTAGGAGCCCACCACATCTATGATGATACATGCTTTTGTCACAATTATCATCATAGAAGTGTCATAAGCATGACAGAAAAAAATTCATTCGGCCCATAATGTCACGGATGTGTCTTTTTTTGTAGTGTCTAATAATACCATCTACTCCTTCTTTATAAAGATGTGGGTCATCCCAAAAGTAATGTCTTAAATAATAGAAGAATTTTTTTCTTTTGTTGGTATGTGAAACTAGGTGGTATGTATTTAGCAACAATGTAATTAGCACAGTGAGCATACCAAGGAGTGTTATGAGAAACATTTATTGCAGCTAGTTATTCATCAGGAAAGCTATCATCTATAGGTAGTGGGTCATCAAGAATATTTTCTAACCTAGACAAGTTATCAGCTACGGGGTTCTCAGCTCCTTTTCTATCAGTTATATGTAAATCAAATTCTTGTAGCAAGAGAACCCACCTAATGAGTCTAGGTTTAGCATCTTTCTTTTCCATAAGATATTTAATAGCAGCATGATCGGTGTGAACAATTACTTTAGAATCAACAATGTAAGATCTGAATTTATCACAAGCAAACACAACTGCTAAAAATTCTTTTTCAGTAGTAGCATAATTTCTTTGGGCACTGTTTAGAGTTTTGCTAGAATAATGAATAATATTTAGTTTCTTATCAACTCTTTGTCCTAGAACAGCACCAACAACATAATCACTAGCATCACACATAATTTCAAAAGGCAAGTTCCAATCAGGTGGTTGAACAATAGGTGCAGAAGTTAAGGCTTTCTTAAGTGTTTCAAAGGCTTCAACACAATCATCATCAAAAACAAATGGAACATTTTTTTGTAAAAGATTTGTAAGAGGCCTAGAAATTTTAGAGAAGTCTTTAATAAACCTCCTATAGAAACCAGGATGACCGAGAAAACTACGAATACCTTTAATATCTTTAGGACATGGCATTTTCTCAATTGCATCAACTTTAGCTTGGTCCACCTCAATACCTCGTTCAGAAATTTTATGCCCCAAAACAATACCTTCATTAACCATAAAGTGGCACTTCTCCCAATTCAAGACAAGATTAGTTTGCTCACATCTCTGCAAAACTCGATCAAGGTTGCTCAAGCAATCATCGAAAGAAGTTCCATAAACAGAAAAATTATCCATGAAAACCTCAACAATCTTTTCACAAAAATAAGAGAATATAGCAGTCATACATCTTTGAAAAGTAGCAGGTGCATTGCATAAGCCAAAAGGCATACGTCTATAAGCATAAGTTCCAAAAGGCAAGTAAAGGTGGTTTTCTCTTAATCAGGTGGTGAAACAGGTATTTGAGAAAAAAATAGAATATCCATCAAGAAAACAAAAGTTTGTGTGCTTTGATAATCTTTCTAGCATTTGATCAATAAAAGGCAAGGGGTAATGATCTTTTCTAGTTGCTTTATTTAATTTTCTAAAATCAATTACCATTCTATAGCCAGTAACAATTCTTTGTGGAATGAGTTCATTTTTATCATTAGGAACAACGGTAATACCTCCCTTCTTAGGGGCACAATGAACAGGGCTTACCCGTCTACTATCAGCTATGGGATAGATTATACCTGCTTCTAGAAGCTTTAATATTTCAGTTCTTACTACTTCTTTCATCTTAGGATTCAAACGTCGTTGATGATCAACAACGGGTTTAGCATCAGGTTCCATATTAATCTTGTGCTGATAGAGAGTGGGACTAATGCCCTTAAGATCATCAAGAGTATATCCAATAGCAGCTCGGTGCTTCTTCAGAATTTTCAATAATCTTTCTTCTTCATGTTCTGAAAGGTTAGCACTAATAATAATAGGATATATCTTCTTCTCATCGAGATAAGCATATTTCAAAGTGTCAGGCAATTGTTTTAATTCAAACACTGGATCACCTTTAGGTGGAGGAGGACCTCCTAGAGTTTTATTAGGCAAATTGTGTTTCAGCAGAGGTCGTTGTTCGAAGAAAATTTTATCTATTTCATTTCTTCCATGCATGTGCATATTATTTTTGTGGTCTAGCAAATATTGTTCTAGTGGATCAATAGGAGGCACAGCAATAGAAGCAAGACCAATTATTTCATCCTTACTAGGTAATTCTTTCTTATGAGGTTGTCTATTAAACTTGCAAAAATTAAACTCATGAGACTCATCACCAAAGCTAACACTGACAGTTTGTTTTTTACAATCTATAGTGGCATTGACAGTGTTCAAGAAAGGTCTACCAAAGATAATGGGACATAAGTCATCTTGTGGGGAACCAAGAACTAGAAAATTAGTGGGGTATTTTATTTTTCCACACAAGACTTCAACATCTCTAACAATCCCAAGTGGTGTGATGGTGTCTCTATTAACAAGTTTAATAGTGACATCTATGTCTTCTATTTCAGCGGGTGCTATGTCATTCATAATTTCTTGGTATAAGGTAAAGGGAATAGCACGCACGCTAGCACCTAAATCACATAAACCATGATAACAATGATCTCCTATTTTAACTGAGACAACAGGCATGCCAACAACAGGTCTATGTTTATCTTTTTCATCGGGTTTGGCAATTCTAGCAGCTTCATCACAGAAGTAAATAACATGCCCATCAATATTTTCTACCAAGAGATCTTTAACCATAGCAATACTAGG
The DNA here is from genome assembly GCA_011799875.1 of Thinopyrum elongatum. NCBI lineage: Eukaryota > Viridiplantae > Streptophyta > Magnoliopsida > Poales > Poaceae > Thinopyrum > Thinopyrum elongatum. The sequence goes on along the minus strand of CM022301.1, from coordinate 22,008,790 downwards.
TTCTACTTTAATTTGTTCAGCAGGTTTAGGTGCTCTAATATTACTTTTGCGAACCACAGTTGAAACCTTAGAATGTTCCTTTATCCTAACAGGGAAAGGTGGTTTTTCAACACAAGCAGTAGGAACAACTGGATCAACATTGTAAATAATAGTTTCATCTTTAGCTAAAACTGGTTCTTTTATTTCTTGTGGGTGATATTTGAACCACTTCTCCTTAGGGAGATCAACATGAGTAGCAAATGATTCACAGAAAGAGGCTACTATCTCAGAGTCAAGTCCATATTTAGTGCTAAACTTCTGAAAAGCATCGGCATTCATAAAAGATTTAACACAATCGGATTCAAGCTTAATACCTGACTCTTTACCTTCATCGAGTTCCCAATATTCTTCATAAAAGATCCCACCTGAATTCAATAGTCTTCTTCATAAAAGACCCAGTACAAGAAGTATCGAGCATGGATTGATCATCACGAGAAAGTCGAGCATAAAAATTCAGAATGATAATTTCTCTCGAGAGCTCATGATTGGGGAATGAATATAACATTGACTTAAGCCTCCCCCAAGCTAGAGCGATACTTTCTCCTTCACGAGGCCAAAAATTATATATATAATTCCGATCACGATGAACTAGATGCATAGGATAAAAAATTTGGTGAAATTTCAATTTCAATCGATTCCAGTTCCAAGATACAATATCATCTCATAGCCTATACCATTCCAATGCTTTTCCCTTAAAAGATAAAGGGAAAACCTTCTTCTTAGCTTCATCTCTGGGCAAACCTGCAAGCTTAAATAATCCACATATATCAAGTGCATATCAGGATGTTCGGTTCCATCTCCTGCATAAGGATTAGCTAGCAGTTGTTCTATCATACCCGAAGGAATTTCATAACCAATATTTTCAGTAGGTGCAGTAGGTTGAGGGGTAGCTAATTGTGGTTTCGGTCGAGGTGAAGATACCCCGAACAAACCCCTCAAAGGATGATTCTCCATAGTAACAAGTGACAATAAATTTCAGCACGTAGTAATAATTTTTCCTTACCAATTTCCACTTACCAAGAGCACTTCACTCCCCAGCAACGGCGCGAGAAAAGAGCCTTGATGCCCCACAAGTATAGGGGATCAATCATAGTCCTTTTGATAAGTAAGAGTGTCGAACCCAGCAAGGTATTTTCTGCAAGCACTGAAATAGTAGGTAACATATAGTTTGGTAGCAAGATAATTTGTAACAAGCAAGTAACGGTAATGGTAAATAATATGCAGCAAGGTAGCCCAATCCTTTTGTGGCAAAGGACAGGCCAAAATAGTCTCTTATGATAAGCAAAGCGTTCTTAAGGGTACACGGGAATTTCATCATATCACTTTCATCATGCTGGTTTGATTCGTGTTCGCTACTTTGATAATTTGATATGTGGGTGAACCGGTGCTTAGGTGTTGTTCTTACTTGAACAAACCTCCTACTTATGATTAACCCCCTCGCAAGCATCCACAACTATGAGAAAAGTATTAAGATAAAATCTAACCATAGCATTAAACTTTTGGATCCAAATCAGTCCCTAAAGAAATAGCGCATAAACTAGGGTTTAAGTTTCTGTCACTCTAGCAACCCATCATCTAATAACTACTCCACAATGCATTCCCTTAGGCTCAAGTATGGTGAAGTGCCATGTAGTCGACGTTCACATGACACCACTAAGGGAATCGCAACATACATATCATCAAAATATCGAACACATATCAAGTTCACATGATTACTTGCAACATGACTTCTCCCGTGACCTCAAGAACAAAAGTAACTACTCACAAATAATAATCATGCTCAAGATCAGAGGGGTATTAAATAGCATAATGGATCTGAACATATAATCTTCCACCAAATAAACCATATAGTAATCAACTACAAGATGTAGTCAACACTACTAGTCACCCACAAGCACCAATCTAAGGTTCCGGTACAAAGATTGAACACAAGATTTGATCTAGGGTTTGAGAAGAGATGGTGATGTTGAAGATGTTGATGGAGATTGCCCTCCCAAATATGGGAGAGTTGTTGGTGATGACGATGGCGATGATTTCCCCCTCCGGGAGGGAAGTTCCCCCAGCGGAATCGCTCCGCCGGAGGGCAAAAGTGCTCCTGCCCAAGTTCCACTTCGAGACGGCGGCGCTTCATCCCGAAAGTCATCTCCTTATTTTTTCTAGGTTAAAATGACTTATATACCAGAAGAGGGGCACCGGAGGTGGGCCGAGGACGGCACAACCCACCAGGGCGCGCCCAGGTGGGTTGTGCCCACCTGGTGGGCCCCCTCTGGTAGTTATTTGCTCCAATATTATTCATATATTGCAAAATAATTCTCCGTAAATTTTTAGCTCATTTGGAGATGTGCAGAATAGGTAACTCTGACGTAGATTTTTCAGGTCCAGAATTCCAGCTGCCGGTATTCTCCCTCTTTGTGTAAACCTTGCATATTATGAGAGAAAAGGCATTAAAATTACTCCTAAAAACATTATTACGCATAAAAACATTATAAATAACAGTAGGAAAACTTGATGCAAAATGGACGTATCAATGGCATGACAAAAGAATCCAAAAGCGGGAGTTCAAAGTTGGAGAATATGTTCTTTTGTACAACTCTCATTTTAGATTCTTTGCAGGAAAACTTCTCTCCAAATGGGAAGGACCATATATTATCGAGGAGGTTTATCACTCTGGAGCTATCAAGATTAATAATGCCAAAGGTACTAACCCGAAGGTGGTCAATGGACAAAGAATTAAATACTATATCTCAGGTACGCCTATTAATGTTGAAAGTAATATTATCCAAACCATGACACTGGAGGAACACATAAAAGAAACTTTCCGGAACACTCCAGAATCCTGGAAAAGAGGAGGTACGTGATACGATAAGTAAACGGACTCCGGAAAATCCGCAAAAATATTTTCTGTCAATTTTGGAATATTATAAAAATTAGGAAAATAAGAAATAACCAGGAAGGCAACCAAGGAGGGCACGATACACCAGGGCGCGCCTGCCATCCCTGACGCTCCCAGGTGGGTTGTGCCCACCCGAGGAACCTTCCCGACTTCGTTTTCCTCTCATTTTCTTGTTTCCCAAGAAAAAAAATCTTTATATACCCCCCGAACGTATTGACCATCGTATCGTGAAGAAATCCTCTGTTCTTGTTTCTTGTTGTTTTTCTGACAGATCTGAAACTATGTCGTCTCAAGATTCAGAGGGAGAGAGCCCTGTTTCCTTCCAACCTCTAGATCCAAATGTCTTCAAGGACCTTCCCATATTTTTGGTTCTCTGATGAGGAAGAGGACACCGATTCGGAGGAGGAGGTAGCATCCTCAGATGAAGATGAAGTTTCAGTACCATAACCTGGAGATACGCGTGTGGAGCTCAAGAAGTCAAGCCTCCCCAACAAAACTAAGACCCAATCTATCCCTTCTCATTTTCTGCAGGATAGCAAGGTAGCATTATGCAAGAAGATATTAAAGCTTGAGCTAGAGAATGAGGATCTTAGGGAGGAGAATTTCAGCCTCCGGCGCAAGCTCGAGAAGAAGAACATGACTACCTCATCACCACCACCATCATCATCTTCCCCACCAAAGGAGACTTGAGTACATGGTATGGGCACTCCCCTTGGCTTGTGCCAAGCTTGGGGGAGATGCCCCGGTATTGTATCACCATCACTTTTATTACCTTTACCTATCTTAGTTCGATCTTTAGTTTTATCATGAAATAGTTGAAATAAAGTTTAGCATGATCTCCTTTTGAGTATTAGTTTCATGATCCACCTATCTATGTAATCGAGTGAGAGCTATATAATAAAATTTAGTTTGAGTCTTTGCTTCTTTACTCTTGTGTTTCAATCAAAATAAAAGAAAATAATGAAAAGGATCATATGCTAATCCTATGGTAAGTAATGACATCACATAAGGAAAAGTACAAGTGGTAAAATTTGTTGAAAGTTGACAAACATAGCATTGGTCAATGATGCAATTCATGAAAGAATTAATAAGGGAAGAGAAGATTCACATGCAAATACACTATCTTGGACATCTTTTATGATTGTGAGCCCTCATCTAAATATTATATGCCAAAATTGTTGACGTTGGACAAGGAAGACAACGTAATGATTTATGTTTGTTCATATTCACATTGAAGTTATATTGTCATAGATCCTTCAACATGTGGTGCTTGCCCAATATCTTTGCTAGCCAAAAATTCTGCACTAAGTAGAGATACTAATTGTGCATCCAAAAACCTTAAACCCAAAATCTTGTTTTGAGAGTCCACCATACCTACCTATGGATTGAGCAAGATCCTTCAAGTAAGTTGTCATCGGTGCAATAAGCCAATAAAAATTGCTTCTAAATGTGTTTGACCATTTAGTGTAAGAGAAAATTGAGCGTTGTACGAACTTGTGATGGTAAAGTAATAAAAGCGATGGACTGCATAATAAAGGTTGCTATCATAAGGGGCAATATAACGTGACGTTCTTTTTCACTAAGAGATTGAGCATACAAAACAAAAAGCGCACAACAACCTCTGCTTCCCTCTGTGAAGGGCCTATCTTTTACTTTATGTATTTACTTTTTATGCAAGAGTCAAAGTATTTTCCTCGATTCCTTTTTATTTTCTCTTTGGCAAGCATCATGTGGTGAGGAAAGATCTAGGCACATATTTCCAGATGGATATGAGTGAGCATGAGTTATTATTGTTGACATTACCCTTGAGGTGAATGAGTTGGGAGGCGTAACTATAAGCCCCTATCTTTCTATGTGTCTGGTTGAAACTTTTTGCTCATGTGTATGCGGTGAGTGTTAACAATCATAGAAGATTAAATGATGGTTGAGTATATGGACTTGCCAAAAGGCTCCGATACGAGACCCTTCCTGAAGAGATGATGAATTGTAGTTGCAAAGTTGACTAAAAACATAGTTTGTTGGTTTTCAATAGAGTTTATGCTTTATACTTCGATGTTGTGATGAATTGTTACTTGTTCATGAGAATTTATATGATAAAGTATGTGATAAAGTTTTATGATAAAGTTTGTTGCTATTATCATAATATGCATGAGGCTTCTATGTCCGTATTTTTTTTTATCGACACCTCTCTCTAAGCATGTGGGCATGTTTTTCGATATCGGTTTTTGCTTGAGGACAAGCGAGGTGTAAGCTTGGGGGAGTTGATTCGTCCATTTTGCATCATGTTTTCCTACTATTATTTATAATGTTTTTATGCATAATAATGCTTTATGGAGTAATTCTAATGCCTTTTCTCTCATAATATGCAAGGTTTACACAAAGAGGGAGAATGCCGGCAGCTGGAATTCTGGACCTGAAAAAGCTACGTCAGAGTTACCTATTCTGCACAACTCCAAATGAGCTGAAAATTTATGGAGAATTATTTCGGATTATATGAAAAATACTGGAGCAAATAACTACCAGAGGGGGGCCACCTGGTGACCACAATACACCAGGGCGCGCCCTGGTGGGTTGTGCTCAGCCCAGCCCACCTCCGGTGCCCATCTTCTGGTATATAAGTAATTTTGACCTAGAAAAAATAAAGAGAGGACTTTCGGGACGGAACGCCGCCGTCTCGAGGCGGAACTTGGGCAGGAGCACTTTTGCCCCCTGGCGGAGCGATTCCACCGGGGGAACTTCCTTCCCGGAGGGGGAAATTGAAGCCATCATCATCACCAACAACCCTCTCATCTTTGGGAGGGCAATATCCATCAACATCTTTAACAGCACCGTCTCCTCTCAAACCCTAGTTCATATCTTGTGTTCAATCTTTGTACCAGAACCTTAGATTGGTACTTGTGGGTGACTAGTAGTGTTGATTACATCTTGTAGTTGATTACTATATGGTTTATTTGGTGGAAGATTATATGTTCAGATCCAATATGCTATTTAATACCCCTCTGATCTTGAGCATGATTGTCATTTGTGAGTAGTTACTTTAGTTCTTGAGGTCACGGATGAAATCATGTTGCAAGTAATCATGTGAACTTGATATGTGTTCGATATTTTGATGATATGTATGTTGTGATTCCCTTAGTGGTGTCATGTGAACGTCGACTACATGGCACTTCACCATATTTGGGCCTAAGGGAATGCATTGTGGAGTAGTTATTAGATGATGGGTTGCTAGAGTGACAGAAGCTTAAACCCTAGTTTATGCGCTACTTCGTAAGGGACCGATTTGGATCCAAATGTTTAATGCTATGGTTAGATTTTATCTTAATACTTTTCTCGTAGTTGCGGATGCTTGTGAGGGGGTTAATCATAATCGGGAGGTTTGTTCAAGTAAGAACAGCACCCAAGCACCCGTCCACCCACATATCAAATTATCAAAGTAGCGAACACAAATCAAACCAACATGATGAAAGTGACTAGATGAAATTCCCGTGTATCCTCAAAAACACTTTGCTTATTATAAGAGACTGTTTTGGCCTGTCCTTTGCCACAAAGGATTGGGCTACCTTGCTGCACTTTATTTACCATTACCGTTACTTGCTTGTTGCAAATTATCTTGCTATCAAACTACCCTGTTACCGATAATTTCAGTACTTGCAGAAATTACCTTGCTGAAAACCACTTGTCATTTCCTTCTGCTCCTCGTTGGGTTCGACACTCTTACTTATCGAAAGGACTATGATTGACCCCCTATACTTGTGGGTCATCAGGACACCGCAAGATCGAACCCATCACAAAGCACCAATTCCCGTTGCAAGAAAAATCAATCTAGTTGGCCAAACCAAACCAAAGTTTCGGAGAAGAAATACGAGGCTATAACAATCATGCATATCAGAGATCAAAGAAGACTCAACTAATATTCATAGATAGATCTGATCATAAACTTGCAATTCATCAGATCCCAACAAACACCGCAAAAGTCATTACATCAAATAGATCTCCAAGAACATCGAGGAGAACATTGTATTGAGAATCAAAAAGAGAGAAGACATCTAGCTACTGCCTACGAACCCGAAGGTCTGTGGTAAACTACGCACGCATCGTCGGAGGAGCACCAATGAGGATGATGAACCCCTCCGTGATCGTGTTCCCCTCCGGCAAGGTGATGGAATAGGGCTCTAGATTGGATCTCGTGGTTCTGGAACTTGCGGCGGCTGGAATTGTGTTTCGTCGACTCCCCTAGGGTTTCTGGAATATTTGGGTATTTATAGAGCTGAGAGGCGGTGGAAAGGACCTCCATGGGCCCCACCACCCATCAGGGCGCGCCATGGGCCCAGGTGGGTGGTGGGCCCCACGGGCCTTCCCTCGTGTACATCCTTGGCTCCCAAGTTGTCTTCTGGGCAGAAAATAATCTCCAAAAAGTTTCGCTGCGTTTGGACTCCATTTGATATGGATATTCTGCGAAGTAAAAAAAAAGCACAAAATAGCAACTGGCACTGGGCACTATGTCAATAGGTTAGTCACAAAAAAAGATATAAAGTTGCTATAAAATGAATGTAAAACATCAAAGAATGATAATATAACAGCATGGAACTATCAAAAATTATAGATACGTTGGAGACATATCAGCATCCCCAAGCTTAATTCCTGCTCGTCCTCGAGTAGGTAAATGATAAAAACAGAATTTTTGATGTGGAACGCTGCCTAACATGTTCATCACATATACTTTTCTTTTGTAGCATGGACATTTGTACATTTAGATGGTTCAAAGCAATAGTCTATAATTGACATGAAGACTTCAATACTCAAGCATATCAAGAAGCAACCATGTCTTTCAAAATATCAACACTAAGGAAAGTTATGCCTAGCCCATCATGCTCAATCATTGATCCATTCATGAAACACACTCGAATATTAGCTACATCCAATGCACAAGTATTATAATATTGCTCCCTAGTTGGTTCTTTATATGAGAAGATGGAGACTCAAATAAAAAATAAAAATTGCATAAAAGTAAATAGATAGGCCCTTCGCAGAGGGAAGCAGAGATTTGTAGAGGTGCCACACCTCAAAGCTTAAATTGAGAGATAAACTATTTTGAGAGGCATGCTTTTCCTGTCAACGAAAATCACCGAGTAATTCCCAATACTTTCCATGCTAGATACATCATAGGTGGTTCCCAAACATAAAATAAAGTTTATTCCTTTTTCCACCATTCTTTTACAATCCACGGCTAGCCATATCCACGGGTGCCTTCCATACCAACAGTTTCCAAGGAATTTATTATTTGACAACATGAAGTAATTTTTTTTTCATTTCGGGACGGTGCATACCTATTACCTCCACACTCTCGTGCAATGGCAAGTGAATAAACACTCATCTTGAGAATAACACATCTAGCATGGAAAAATATTGGCCACCCCCTGCCGCTTCATGAGCGGTACGGGCACACAAAAAGGAAATTTATTTTGAAAATTAGAGTTGGCACATACAAATTTACTTAGAACGGCACAGAAATACCGCATATAGGTAGGTATGGTGGACTCATATGGCATAACTGGGTGTAAGGATTTTGGATGCACAAGTAGTATTCCTACTTAGTACAAGGAAAGGCTAGAAAAAAGATTGAGAAGCAACCAACCAAGGAACAAAAATTCTCATAAACGAGTATTAAGCATAACTAACACCGAATAATGCACCAAAAGTAAGATGTAATTTCATTGCATAACTATTGACTTTCATGCTTGCATTGGGAATCACAAACCTTAACACCAATATTCTTAACAAAGTATAATTACTCACCAACATGACTCCCATATTACTATCATCATATCTCAAAACTATTACAAAGAATCAAGTTTATTTTGTCCAATGATGTTCATGAAAGTTTTTATTATACCCCTCTTGAATATCTATCATTTTGGGACTAGTTTCATATATTACCATTGCTTTCAACAAGCTCTCAAATAAATTTAAGTGAAGAACACGAGCATAAAATTTTTCATCTCTCAAAATAATATAAGTGAAGCATGAGAGAATTTCTTCAAAATTCTACTAACTCTAAAAAATAATCTAAGTGAAGCATGAGAGCATATTTCTTCAAAATATAAAGCACCACCGTGCTCAAAAAGATATAAGTGAAGCACTAGAGCAATTCCATAGCTCAAAAAATTTAAGTGAAGCACATAGAGCAATTCTAACAAATCATAGCATAATTATGACTCTCTCAAATAGGTGTGTCCAGAAAGGATGATTGCAACAAACTAAAAAGCAAAACAATCAAAGACTCATATAATACAAGACACTCCAAGCAAAACTCATGACATGTGACGGATAAAAATATAGCTCCAAGTAAAATTACCGATGGTTGTTAGAAGAAAGAGGGGATGCCTTCCGGGGCATCCCCAAGCTTAGTTGCTTGGTTCTCCTAGAATATTATCTTTGGGTGCCATGGGCATCCCCAAGCTTAGGCTCTTTTAACTCCTTATTCCTTCATCCATCGAGATCTCACCCAAAACTTGAAAACTTCAATCACACAAAACTTAACAAAACCTTCGTGAGATCCGTTAGTATAAGAAAACCAATATTTGCTTTAAGTACTGTTGCAAACTCATTCATATTCTGTTATTACATTATACCTACTGTATTTTAACTTTACCATGGCTTATACCCCCTGATACAATCCATAGATTAATCAAAATAAGCACACAATGCAACGAAAACAGAATCTGTCAAAAACAGAACAGTCTGTAAAGACTCAAATTTTACTCATACTTCTGTAACTTCAAAAATACTGAAAACTTAGGAAAACAGAGGAAATTCATATATAAATATTTTGTCAAAAAATTAGAATTTTTTGTCCCTTCTGTGAATTTTAACAATTCTGCTACTGGAGGCAAAAGTTTCTGTTTTTCAACAGGATCAAATCAACTATCACCCAAAGCTATCCTAAAGGCTTAACTTGGCACAAACACTAATTAAAACATTAAAAAAACAATCATAACAGATGCATAATTGTGTGAACACAAAAAAACAGAAATAAAAAGAGAAAAAATATATTTTATTCATTAGTTTGCCTCCAAACAAGCTCTTTCTTTATAGCCATTAAGATGGGCTTGAAATTTTAGCGATGCTCACATGAAAGACAAGAATTGAAGCACAAAGAGAGCATCATAAAACTCATGAAAAACACATTTAAGTCTAACATACTTCTTATGCATTGGCATTTTGTAGGCAAACAAATTGTCAAGACAAGAAATATCTAACATATGCAAGGAAGAAGAAAGAAACAATAGCGATCTCAACATAACGAGAGGTAACTTAGTAACATGAAAATTTCTACAACCATATTTCCCTCTCTCATAATAATTACATGTGGGATCATATTCAAATTCAACAATATAGCTATCAAATAAAATATTCTCTACATGATTCACATGCATGCAAAGTTGTCACTCTTCCAAAATAGTGGGATTATCATCAAATAAAGTCATGACCTCTCTAAGCCCACTTTTATCAAAAAAATTAGAAGATTGAACACTCCCCAAATATGTGGGATTATTTTTACCTAAACTTGATGCTCTTCCAAACCCACTTTCAATATTATTGCAAACATTATTATCAATATCATATTCGTCAGGAGGCCTAAATAAATTTTCAAGATCATAAGAAACATTATCTTCCCAATCATGATCATTGCAATAAGTAGTGGACATAACAAAATCATCATCCCCAAGCTTGTGGTTTTGCATATTATTAGCACAATTGACATTAATAGAATTTATAGTAAAATCATCACAATCATGCTTTTCATTCAAGGAGCTATCATGAATCACTTTATAAATTTCTTCTTCCAACACTTCATCACAATTTTCAGATTCATGATTTTCAAGCAAAACTTCATAGAGATAATCAAGTGCACTCAACTCACTAGCAATTGGTTCATCATAATTTGGGCTCTTGAAAACATTAGCAAGTGGATGAGGATCCATATTAATAGATTTTTAGCAAGAGAAGATGCAAGCAAATAGAAGGCACATGGCAACACAAGCAAACAAAAGATCAAACGAAAAAAAGGCAAATATTTTTGTGCTTTTCGCAAAAAAGTTTTAGAAGTGGGGGAGATGAAAATGAGAGGCAAATGGCAAATAATGTAAATTGCAAGGAGATGAGATTTGTGATTAGGTACCTGATAGATGTTGATGATGTCTCCCCAGCAACAGCGCTAGAAATTCTTCCTGATTGCTTCTATCTGCGTTGGTATTTCCCCGAAGAGAAGAGGATGATGCAGCACAACAACGGTAAGTATTTCCCTCGGTTATGAAACCAAGGTTATAAATCCAGTCGGAGAACCAAGCAACACTATGTAAATGGTACCTGCACACAAATAATAAATACTTGCAACCCAACACGTAAGAGGGGTTTTCAATCCCTCCTCGGTAAAAAGATAGATAAAATTGTATGAGATTGGATAAATAGATCTAGTGAAAACACAAAATAAAATAAATGAGGGAAAAGTGCAGCAAGGTATTTTTGGGTTTTTGGAATAATAGATCTGAAAACAAGATGATAAAAGATAGACCCGGGGGCCGTAGATTTCACTAGTGGCTTCTCTCAAGAAAATAACATACGGTGGGTATACTGTTGGGCAATTGATAGAAGAGCAAATAATTATGACGATATCCAAGTCAATGATCATGTATATAGGCATCACATCCAACATTAGTAGACCGACTCCTGCCTTCATCTACTACTATTACTCCACACATTGACCGCTATCCAGCATGCATCTAGTGTATTAAGTTCATGGAGAAACGGAGTAATGCAATAAGAATGATGACATGATGTAGACAAGATCCATTCATGTAGGAATAGACCCCATCTCTTTATCCTTAATAGCATGATACATGCGTGCCTCGCTACCTCTTCTATCACTGGGTGAGGACACCGCAAGATCGAACCCATCACAAAGCACCTCTTCCCATTGCAAGAAAAATCAATCTAGTTGGCCAAACCAAACCAAAGTTTCGGAGAAGAAATACGAGGCTATAACAATCATGCATATAAGAGATCAAAGAAGACTCAAATAATATTCATACATAGATCTGATCATAAACTCGCAATTCATCGAATCCCAACAAACACACCGCAAAAAGTCATTACATCAAATATATCTCCAAGAACATCGAGGAGAACATTGTATTGAGAATCAAAAAGAGAGAAGAAGCCATCTAGCTACTGCCTACGGACCCATAGGTCTGCGGTAAACTACTCACGAATCATCGGAGGAGCACCAATGAGGATGATGAACCCCTCCGTGATCGTGTTCCCCACCGGCAAGGTGCCGAAATAGGGCTCTAGATTGGATCTCGTGGTTCTGGAACTTGCGGCGGCCGGAATCGTGTTTCGTCGACTCCCCTAGGGTTTCTGGAATATTTGGGTATTTATAGAGCTGAGAAGCGGTGGAAAGGACCTCCGTGGGCCCCACCACCCATTAGGGCACGCCAGGGGCCTCTGGCGCGCCCAAGTGGGTGGTGGGCCCCACGGGCCTTCCCTCGTGCACTTCCTTGGCTCCCAATTTGTCTTATAGGCAGAAACAAATCTCCAAAATTTTCGCTACATTGGACTCCGTTTGATATGGATATTCTGCGAAGTAAAACAAACAAGCAAAAAACAACAACTGGCACTGGGCACTATGTCAATAGGTTAGTCCCAAAAAATGATATAAAGTTGCTATAAAATGAATGTAAAACATCCAAGAATGATAATATAGCAGCATGGAACAATCAAAAATTATAGATACGTTGGAAACGTATCACACGCTCCCTCTACCTTTACCTTCGGGGTTAGTTATGAACCTAAATAATTGTTATTTGGTGCCTGCGTTAAGCATGAACATTATATCTGGATCTTGTTTATTGCAAGACGGTTATTCATTTAAGTCAGAGAATAATGGTTGTTCTATTTACATGGATAATATTTATTATGGTCATGCATCCCTTGTGAATGGTTTATTCTTGTTGAATCTCAATCGTAGTGATACACATATTCATAATATTGATGCCAAAAGATGCAAAGTTAATGATGATAGTATCACATATTTGTTGCATTGCCGCTTAGGTCATATTGGTGTAAAGCACATGAAGAAACTCCATGCTGATGGACTTTTGAAATCACTTGATTATGAATCATTTGATACATGTGAACCATGCCTTATGGGCAAGATGACTAAACCCCGTTTTCCGGAACAATGGAGCGGGCTAGAGACTTGTTGGAAATAATACATACTGATGTATGCGGTCCGATGGGTGTTGAAGCATGCGGTGGATATCGTTATTTTCTTACCTTCACACATGATTTGAGTAGACATGGGTATATTTACTTAATGAAACACAAGTCTGAAACATTTGAGAAGTTCAAGAAATTTCAGAGTGAAGTGGAGAATCATCGTAACAAGAAAATAAAGTTTCTACAATCTGATTGTGGAGCTGAATATTTGAGTTACAAGTTTGGCGCTCATTTAAGACAGTGTGGAATTGTTTCACAACTCACGCCACCTGGAACACCATAGCGTAATGGTGTGTCTGAATGTTGTAATCGTACTTTATTAGATATGGTGCATTCTATGATGTCTCTTACCGATTTGCCACTATTATTTTGGGGTTATGCATTAGAGGCAGCCGCATTCACTTTAAATAGGGCACCGTCTAAGTCCGTTGAGACGACACCGTTTGAATTATGGTCTGGCAAGAAACCTAAATTATCGTTTCTTAAAGTTTGGGGATGGGACGTTTATGTCAAGAGGCTCCAGCCTGATAAGCTCAAACCCAAAGCGGAGAAGTGCATCTTCATACGATACCCTAAAGAGACCATTGGGTATACCTTCTATCATAGATCCGAGGGCAAGATATTTGTTGCTAAAAATGGATCCTTTCTAGAGAAGAAGTTTCTCTCAAAAGATGTGAGTTGGAGGAAAGTAGAACTTGATGAGGTAATTGTACCTTCTCTCGATCTGGAGAGTAGCACATCACAGAAAGTAGTTCCCGTGATGCCTACACCAGCCGGAGAGGAAGCTGATGATGATGATCGTGAAACTTCAGATCAAGTTACTATTGAACTTCGTAGGTTGACCAGGACACGCTCTGCACCAGAGTGGTACGGTAATCCCGTCCTAGAAGTCATGTTGTTAGACAACAGCGAACCTACAAACTATGAACAAGCAATGATGAGCCTGGATTCTGACAAATGGCTTGAGGCCATGAAATCTGAGATAGGAATCCATGTATGAGAACAAAGTATGGACTTTGGTGGACTTGCCCGTTGGCCGGCAAAGCCAGAATAAATGGATCTTTAAGAAAAAGACAGATGCTGATGGTAATGTCACCGTCTATAAGGCTCGACTTGTCACAAAAGGTTTTTGACAAATTCAAGAAGTTCACTACGATGAGACTTTCTCACCCATAGTGATGCTTAATTTTGTTAGAATTATGTTAGCAATTTCTGCGTACTATGATTATGAAATCTGGCAGATGGACGTCAAAACAGCATTCCTTAACGGTTTCCTTAAGGAAGACTTGTATATGATGCAAACGGAAGGTTTTGTCGATCCTAAAGATGCTAACAAAGTATGCAAGCCCCAACGATCCATCTATGGACTGGTGCAAGCATCTTGAAGTTGGAATATACGCTTTGATGAGGTGATCAAAGCTTTTGGTTTTATACAAACTTACGGAGAAGCTTGTATTTACAAGAAAGTGAGTGGGAGCTCTATAGCATTTCTGATAAATATATGTGAATGACATATTGTTTATTGGAAATGATGTAGAATTTCTGGAAAGCATAAAGGTTTGTTTGAAAGGAGTTTTTCAAAAGAAGACCTAGGTAAAGCTGCTTCCATATTGGGCATCAAGATCTATAGAGATAGATCAAGACGCCTGATAAGATTTTCAACAGAGCACATACCTTGACAAGATTTTGAAGGAGTTCAAAATGGATTAGTCAAAGAAGGAGTTCTTTCCTATATTGTAAGGTGTGAAGTTGAGTAAGACTCAAGGCTCGACCACGGTAGAAGAAAGAGAAAGGATGAAAGCCGTCCCCTATGCTTCAGCCATAGGCTCTATAATGTATGCCATGATGTGTACCAGACATGATGTGTGCCTTGCCTTGAGTCTGGCAAGGGGGTACAAAGTGATCCAGGAGTGGATCACTGGACAGCAGTCAAAATTATCCTTAGGTGCCTAAAGAGGACTAAGGAAATGTTCTCGGTTATGGAGGTGATAAAGAGTTCGTCGTAAAGGGTTACGTTGATGCAAGCTTTGACACCGATCCGGATGACTCTGAGTCGCAAACCGGATACGTGTAGTGGACCAGTCATTTGGAATAGCTCCAAGTGGAGCGTGGTAGCAGCATCTACATTATGATATAGAGATTTGCAAAGTACACACGAATCTGAATGTTGTAGACCCGTTGAATAAAACCTCTCTCACAAGCAAAACATGATCAAACCCCAGAACTCATTGGGTGTTAATCACATGGCGATGTGAACTAGATTATTAACTCTAGTGCAAGTGAGAGACTGTTGGAAATATGCCATAGAGGCAATAGTAAAATGGTTATTATCATATTTCCCGTTCACGATGTATGTTTATTACTCATGCTAGAATTGTATTGATCGGAAACTTAAATACATGTGTGAATACATAAACTACACCGTGTCCCTATAAGCCTCTACTAGACTAGCTCGTTGATCAAAGATGGTTATGGTTTCCTAGCCATAGACATGAGTTGTCATTTGATAACGGGATCACATCATTAGGAGAATGATGTGATGGACAGACCCAACCGTAAGCTTAGCATCAGATCGTTTAGTTATTTGCTATAGCTTTCTTCATGTCAAGTATATGTTCCTTCGACCATGAGGTCATGCCACTCCCGGATATTAGAGGAATGCCTTGTGTGCTATCAAATGTCACTTCGTAACTGGGTGATCATAAAGGTGATCTACTGGTATCTCCGAAGATGACTATTGGGTTGCATGGATCGAGACTGGGATTTGTCGCTCCGTGTGACGGAGAGATATCTCTGGGCCCTCTCGGTAATACGACATCATAAATAGCTTCATGTGACTAACGAGTTTAGTCACGGGATCTTGTATTACAGAACGAGTAAAGAGACTTGCCGGTAACGAGATTGAACTAGGTATGGACATACCGACGATCGAATCTCGGGCAAGTAACATATCACCGAACAAAGGGAATTGCATACGGGATTGACTAAATCCTTGACATTGTGGTTCAACTGATAAATATCTTCATTGAATATGTAGGAATCAATATGGGCATCCATGTCCCTCTATTGATTATTGATTGGAGAGGAGTCTCGGTCATGTCTGCATGTTCTCGAACCCGTAGGGTCGCACGCTTAACATTCGGTAGCGCTAGGGTAGTATTGAGATATTAATAGTGGAAAGTCCGAAGGTTGTTCAGAGTCCTGGATGGGATCCGAGACATCACAAGGAGCTCTGGAATGGTCCGGAGGTAAAGATTCATTTATGGAAAGTTGTTTTCAAGGTTCCGGAAAAAGTTCGGGTTTTTTCGGTATTGTATTGGGAAAGTTCTAGAAGGTTCTAGAGTGAGGCCCACCTGCATGGGGGACCCACATGAACATGGGTAGTGGGGAAAGTCCCCACAACCCTGGTCTAGGTGCACCAATATCCTCCCTTAAAAGGAATAGTATCATATCCCGAAGGGATAAGATCAGGATCCCTAAAAAGGGGGATAGCGATCGGTGGGGAAGGAAAGGAGGGATTTCCTTCTTCCCCCTTTGACCAACGACCCTAGGGCGGCAAGCCGAGCAGCCCTCTCCACGCCTATATAAAGGTGGGCAGGCGTTGGGGGCAGCCCCCCTTTCGACCCTTGCACGTTACCTCTCCCAACTCCTCCCATGTTTCATCGGTACGCGCTTAGCGAAGCCCTGCCGGAATTCTACTGCCACCACCACCACCACACCGTCGTGTTGGTTCAGATCTCATCTACCTCCTCTCCCCCGCTTGCTGGATGAAGAAGGAGAGTACGCCACCGAGCCATACATGTGCTAAACTCGGAGGTGCTGCATGTGCGGTACTAGATCGGATTGGATCACGATTGGATCGTGAAGAGTACGACTACATCAACCGAGTGATGACGCTAACGCTTTCGGTCTACAAGGGTATGTAGACACGCTCCCCTCTCATTGATATGCATCTCCTATATTAGATCTTGGGTGTTTCGTAGGATTTTTTTTATTTTCATGCTTCGTTCCCCATCAAGATTACATTCAATATCAAGCACAACGAAACCCACAGGCACATAATTTCTGTTAGCAAGAATAAGCACATCATTTATTCTACCCAATGGTTTTTTAATAGTTGAATCCGCTAAGTGCAAATTAAGGGAACATTCATCCATATCAACAAGGCCTAGCACATCAAATAAAGATTTTGGTATAGTGGAAACACTAGCATATAAATCACTTAGAGCATTACATTCATAATCGTTAATCTTTAATTTAATAGTAGGTTCCCATTCATCATGCAATTTCCTAGGTATTGAAACCTGAACTCTAGCTTTTCTTCATGAGCTTTCATCATAGCTTCTACAATATGTTTAGTGAAAGTTTTATTTTGTTCATAAGCATTGGGTGAATTTATCATGGATTGAAACAAGGAAATACACTCAATTAAAGAACAACTATCATAATTAAAGTCCTTGTAATCCAAAGTAGTGGGCACATCACTAGTTAAAGTCTTGACCTCTCCAAACCCACTTTTATTATTTTTAGCATTAAGATCATCACCCTCCGAACAATTGGGATGCCTTCTAGCTAAAGCTGACTCATCTCCAGTCCCTATTTCGTCAATTTATATATTACTAAAAAACGATTCAATAGGTGAGACACCAATCATTTTAATATCTTCACCATGATTACGGTAAAAATCGGGTGGAATGGCCTTTTCTAGGAATTCTCGCTTAGCTCTCAACCTAGCGGTTCTTTCTTTACTTTCATTAATGGAGATATAGATAGCTTTAATTTACTCATTAATATCATGATTAGGTGGCAAAAATTTAGATTTAAGAGTTTCCACATCATGAGCAATTCTATCCATGTTCCTGGTCATATCATCAACTTTATTCAATTTTTCTTCTACCATGGCATTCAAAATCTTTTGAGAATTAATGAATTCTTTAATATTATTCTCAAGATCAGTTGCTATCCTATTATTATTGTTATTATAAGAATTTACATAGGAATTACTATAATTATTAGAGGAATTTCTGGGATACGGTCTAGGATTAAAATTAGATCTATAATAAGCATTGTTATTGAAATTATTTCTAGAGACGGAATTCACATCAACGGTATCATTATTTTTGTCAATCAAATTAGACAATAGCACATCATTAGGATCAACATGAGCATTTTTATTATCAACCATTTTCATAAGAGCATCCACTTTATCACTAAAAGTAGTAATTTCTTCGACCGAATTTACCTTCTTGCCAGTTGGAGCTCGTTCGGTGTGCCATTGAGAGTAATTTGCCATAATATTATCAAGGAGCTTTGTATCTTCTCCCAATGTGATTTCCATAAAAGTACCACCTACAATAGAGTCTAGAAGATTTCTAGAAACAAAGTTTAGTCCTGCAGAGAAATTTTGTATAATCATCCATAAACTTAAACCATCAGTGGGGAAATTTCTTATCATTAATTTCATTCTCTCCCAAGATTGTGCAACATGTTCATGCTCAAGTTGCTTAAAATTCATAATTTGATTTCTAAGAGAAATAATTTTAGTGGGAGGAAAATACTTGGCAAAAAAAACATCCTCACACTTATCCCAAGAATCGATACTATTTCGAAGCAAGGATGAAAACCAAGTTTTAGCACGATCTCGTAGTGAGAACGGAAACAATTTCAATTTAACAATATCATTATCCACATCTTTTTCCTTTTGCATATCGCATAAATCAACAAAGAATTATGATGGGATGCAACATCTTCATTAGGACTACCAGAAAATTGTTCTTTCACAACAAGATTTAGCAAAGCAGCAGTAATATCACATGACTCAGCACTAGTGGCGGGAGGAGCAATTGGAGTACTAATAATACATTATTATTTGTATTTGAAAATTCTCACAACTTAGTGTTTTCTTGAGACATAGCGACAAAGCAAGCAAACAAGCAAACCGAAATATTTTTGTGTTTTTGTAAAAAAAGATAGAAGTGGAGGAGATGAAAACGAGAGGCAAAGGGAAATAAAAAGTAGAGCAAGTAGATGATAGTTTGTGCAAAGGTACTTGATAGGTTTTGATGATGTCTCCTCAGCAACGGCGCCAGAAATTCTTCCTGCTACTTGTGAGCTGCATTGGGATTTTCCCCAAAGAGGAGAGGAGATACAACACAGTAGAGATAAGTACTTCCCTCAGTGAGAACCAAGGTATCCATCCAGTAGGAGAATCAAGCAAACCCTCGTGAACAACACCTGCACACACAAAAGCAAATACTTGCACCCAACGAAGGCAAGAGGTTTGTCAATCCCCTTGAACTCGTTACTTGCAAGGATCAAATCTTGTAGTGGTAGATAGATAAATTGCAAAAAAAAGATAAAAAGTTGTAGCAAGGATATTTTGGTTATATATATATGATAAAAGTAGACCCAGGGGCCATAGGTTTCACTAGAGGCTTCTCTCTCGAACACATAGCATATGGTGGGTGAACAAATTACTGTTAGGCAATTGATAGAAAAGCGCATAGTTATGATGATATTCAAGGCAATGATCATGTATATAGGCATCATGTCCGAGACAAGTAGACCTACTCCTGCCTACATATACTACTATTACTCCACACATCGACCGCTATCTAGTATGCATCTATGGTATTAAGTTCATGAAAAATGGAGTAACGCCTTAAGCAAGATGACATGATGTAGACAAAGCAAACCCAATCAATATGAATAAACCCCGTCATTTTACCCTTAATGGCAACAATACAAATACGTGTCTTGTCCCCTTCTGTCACTGGGATATAGAGCACCGCAAGATTGAACACATTACAAAGCACCTCTCCAACTAAAGGGAAATCAATATAGTTGGCCAAACCAAACAGATAGATCAGAGAGAAATACAAAGCTATAACAATCATGCATAATAAAGTTCAAAAAAGACTCCATTACTTATCATAAATATTCACATCATAAACCCATAATTCATTGAATCCCAACAAACACACTACAAAAGAAGATTACATCGGATAGAACTCCAAGAAAATCGAGGAGAACATTGTATTGAAGATCAAAGAGAGAGAGAGAAGAAGCCATCTAGCTATGGACTCGTAGGTCTGTGGTGAACTACTCACGCATCATCAAAAGGCAACAAGGATGATGTAGAAGCCCTCCGTGATCAATCCCCCTCTGGCAGAGTATCAAAAAAGGCCTCCAGATGGGATCGCGGAAGAACAGAAACTTACGGCGGCGGAAAAAGGGTTTTGGGTGGCTCTCAGTTGGTTTCCTGATTTTAGAGAATTTATAGAGTTGGAATTAGGTCAGATGGAGCCACAAGGGGCCCACATGGCAACATGCACTGGGTTAATAGGTTAGTCCCAAAAAACAATATAAAATAGCATATAAAACATCCAAGATTGATACTATAATAGCATGGAACAATAAAAAATTATAGATACGTTGGAGACGTATCACCTTCCCTGAATGGAAATGATCAAATTGGACATTTGGATCCGCCAATGACCAAACAACACATATCCAACAATCAAAATTTGAGAACAACGATAACATTCCTTGCGGATCAAGAAATGCTAGCTCCTCAGTCTGAAACATATCTCCTACGGCACTGAAGAACAGCGTCTTCTGCCTGCAGATAGTCATTCAGAGCATAAAGAGATTTATCTCAGTCTTCCATAGGTGTCGGGGGTTGGATGCGACATATGCCAAAGGATGGCTTATCATGGTGGGAGCTAGTAGAACGTCGCCGGTGCCTGGAAGCGGGATGAGGCGTAGACACGAACGCCGGCGTACTTTACCCAGGTTCGGGGCTCTCCTAGGAGATAACACCCCTAGTCCTGCTCTGCGGGGTCTCCGCATGATCACTAAGGCACTAGTGAGTACAAGGTGCTCCTTGAGCTGTATGTCAGAGGTAGAAGAGAGCAGGGCCGACTCTCTCCTCCCTCTGAATGAGTCTAGGCCTTTCAGGTCCGAACCCTTTGCATGGGTGCCCTGGGGGGTTTATATAGGCCTACCCCCCTAGGGGTACAATAGTCATCTGGCCGGGTGTAGGGTCGGCGGTCAGCGTCCCTGGCCGCCGGCTTCTCTGTCAGCTGCTGGGGCCCGCCGCCTGGTGGGCCCCGCCGACTGGTCTGGCTCGGAGTCGACAGGCCACTCCTGCCACTTGCGGGTCTCATCAGCTGCTTGTTGCTGTAGCTGTAATGCAGATGACGCGCGCTTGGTCGGGGGGCGTGGCTACAGTCCCGCTGTCGGGTGGGAAATCACTGTAGCCACATCGTGTCTTTTCTAGTTTAATGGCGCATGGACTTCGAGGGAGGAGGGGCCGCTTGCTAGAGGCCGGCCTCCCACCGGTCCGACTGGTCAGGCTCTGCCGCCTTCTAGTCTCTCGCTGCCTGGTAGGGCCTGCCGCCCGCAGGCCGTACCGACAGGCCGTCGTGGGAACAGGGCTTCGCCTGGTCGGAGTGACGTCAAGGGTGGAGTGGCCACAGTGCCACGTCGTGGGGAGATCTCTGCCTGTACGGAGCACTGTGGCTGCGCCGTGCCCTGGATATGGGAAAATGGGCTATACTGTAGCCACATCCTGTCTTGTCTTCTTAATGGGGGCGTAGACTTTGAGGGCGTCGTGGGCCGCCTGTTCTAGGAGCCAGCCTCTCTGGAGGCCGCCTGCTAGGAGTCGGCCCGTCTTGGGGCCGTCTTCCGGTGCTTGGCCGTCCTCTGGCATCCGGCCTCATGAGCCAGCCGGCCACCAGAAGGCGGCGCTTCATCCTTGATGCTTGAGGGGCGCAGCCGGCCCAATGTCTTGAAATGCCCAGGGACCCGGGTTAGGCTACCCGTGGCCCATTACTCCGACAGTAGTCCCCGAAGCTGGTGAGGCGTCGCGGTCGATAAATCGAGAGGCCTCAGCAGCTTCCTTCTCTGAATGCTCTTGCTGAATGCTTCGTCCGCCTCCTGGTGTGCCGCCTGCTGGGGGTCGGTCGCGACCAGGCGGCCTTGTCTGATAACTTTGAAACGCTGAGGCGGGGACAAGGTGGCGGGCCGGTCGAGCCTCTGGGTGCGCCGCCCGCAGCAAGCACGCCACGCAGCGCCAGCTAGCCGGGCCAGCCCGCCAGTCACGCGCGTGATGGGACGTGGCAGCAGGCCGGGCCCACCACTACTGGGCCTCGGCGCGCGGGCGGATCTGCTGCGGCCGAGGTGGACGGTCGCGATTCCGCGCGGGGTTACTGCGCGCAGTAACCCGAGCGATAACCGCGGGGCCATGGGGTCGTGGGCGCAGTTAATCCCACGATCCCACGCCCTGCCCCCTCGGCTTCGTAGCCTAGGAGCTATAAGTAGGTGGAGGAGGGGGAGCGGCGGAACAATCGCGCCCTCCTCTCCCTTGGCCATTTTCGTCCTTCTCCTTTCCTTGCTACCGCCGCACCTCCGCGCTCTGCCGAGGCGCCGCCGCAGCTTGCCGCCGTCGGCCCCCTTCGCCCCAAGCCTCTTGCTCCGCCGCGGCCCTCGCCTCCGCCGCAGCGCCATTTCTTCGTCTAGCTCGGTCCCCATGGCGCGCAATAGGGGAGAGGACTGGGATGGCTCGGTCGTGCTCGAGGACCACCTTGCCTTCCTTCGTGCCACACGGCGGCTGCTAGGCGCGGGCTTCGTCAAGGTGCGCGTGCCGCCGGAGAGGGAGATTTCGCCGGCGCCGCAAGGAGGCGAGCGGGTCATCTTCCGCTCGCACTTCCTCCGCGGCTTCGGCCTGCCGGCGAGTGGATTCCTCCGTTCCTTCCTCGACTTCTACCATCTTCAGCCGCATCATCTGACGCCCAACACCGTGATGCTGCTGTCCGCCTTCGTCACGTTGTGCGAGGGCTATCTTGGCATCCTCCCCACCATCGAGTTGTGGGGAGCCTTCTTCTACACCAAACTGGGCACCTCCGCCAGGGAGAAGGCGGCCCAGTGTGGTGCCTTCGTCGCGGTGCGCCGTCCATCGGGGGAGAATGCCTTCCCCGCCATCAAGCTGTCACAGTCGGTCAAACTGTGGCAGAAATCATATTTTTACGTGGAGAACGTCGACCCGGCAATTGACTTCATCAACTTGCCGCCCTATGAAGCCGGCCCTCCGGCCGAGCCTCGGGCCAAATGGGGCTACAAGCCGAGACGCTTGTCGGCCTACGCCACCGCCCCCATCAACCGGCTCCGAGTGCTGACGGGCGTGGAAGGCCTCAAGGCGTCCGACCTGCTGGTCGCCTTTGTCGAGCGCCGGGTTCTCCCGCTCCAAGGCCGGCCTCATCTGATTTGTCGGATGAGCGGGCACCGCGACCCGAGCCGGATGTGCACGAGGGACATGCCGGCTGCCGAAGTTGCCCGTATGGTGAACGAGATCTCCGACCTCAAGCTGTCGGAAGGGTCCTGGCGGTTCGGCAAGCGGCCATACTCCCGCGCTGACCCGCCGCCTGCTCTGGCGGCGGCCGCCGTGGCGGGGCCAGGTGAAGGCTATCAGCCGGACCGGGAAGTGAGCGACGTGGACGACCCTGACTTGGGGGCGGTCGCCCTTGAAGACGACGCCGCGGGCGGCAGTGACATAGCGGGCGGCCCCGAAGAAGGAGGTGGCCTTGAGACTTGGCCCGACGATGATGACGAGGAGGACGAGCCGCGCCATGCGCGAGGCGCTGACAGGGCGGACGTGGGCCCTTCTGCCGGGCCGGCTGCTCGAGGCGGTACGCACAAGCGCAAACAAGGCACCGTCTTGTTCGGTAGCGTGCCGAAGAAGGCCAAGAACCCGGCCGCGGCGACTAGGCGGAAGGAGGCCGCCGCAAAGGCGACCAAGTTCCAGAAGCTTCCGAAGGTGCCTCCTATGGTGTCGGCGTAAGTGTCTTTTCCTTGTGCTTTCTTTTCTTGTTGGTTCCATCTGAGCTTCTTTGCTTTATTTTCCTTGACTTAGGGCTCCGCTCTCCCTCGAGAAGTCGGCCGCCGCCTCCATCATCGGGTAGGTGGAGACCTCTACCACCATCCGGCGAATCGACCCAGCAGCCGACCTCCGGGATGCGCGGGAACGAAACGCGCGAGGAGCAGGAAGCCGCCCGCATGGAGAAGGCGGAGGCGGACAGGGCGGAAGCCTCTGCGTTGAAGAGGCTGGCGGAGGCTGAAGCCTATGCCACGGAGAAGAGGCTGGGTGAAGGAGCCGCTTGCTGTCAGGCACCGCTGCTCGTCACTCCCTTGAGCTTCGCGCCACCACCACTAGAGTTTACGGCGCCGACTGGGGGAGCCGGCGTCGAACAGCCGGTCATGGGGAGAGAAGGCGGCGATGTCGTCATGCCGGAGGTAGTCGTGCCTCCGTCGCCACCGTCTGGAGGAGCGCGGGACAAACAGCCGGCTGCCCCGCCGGTGCCGCCAGCCGGAAACGAGGTAGTGACGGGCCCAATTCCTGAGGCCCGCACTCCGTCGCGCCGCCGAGGCGCGAAGGCGGCTTTGGCGCAGCGACAGCTAGAAGCCGGCGCTGCGAGCTCGTCCGCCCCGGATGCCGAAGCCACCAGCCCCGCGCCCGCCGAGTGGGTGCGTGGAGGCAGGACCGGCACCTTAAACCTGGCGATCCTGGACGTCCAGGCCAAACTCCGAGCTGAGGCCACCGCTCTTCGACAGTGCAACAGTGTGTTCTTGGATTCGCGAGCGGCCATTCGGGTACGTCCTTTATTTCTTCGTCTTTGATTCTTGTATTCTCTCTGTG
Organism: Thinopyrum elongatum; assembly: GCA_011799875.1. NCBI lineage: Eukaryota > Viridiplantae > Streptophyta > Magnoliopsida > Poales > Poaceae > Thinopyrum > Thinopyrum elongatum. The sequence goes on along the minus strand of CM022301.1, from coordinate 21,983,882 downwards.
GGGGCGTGCCAGCGCACCCACTGGGTGTAGCCCCTGAGTTTCGGGCCGGCTGCTGAGCAGGCGGCTCGGAACTTTAATTGGCAAGCTCCGAGTGCTAACTTTATCTGCTATCTTCATTATAGGACTATCATAACCTTCACGCGATCACCTTCAACTCCAACATCCGAGAGCTGGAGCGGCGGACCGCCGACTTGTCGGAAAGCCGGAGTAAGTCTTCATTTTCTTTCTTTGCGGGGGCGCGCCAGCGCACCCGCGGGCTGTAGCCCCCGAGATTCGGGCCGACTGCTGAGCAGTCAGGCCGGATCTCCTTGGCAGTCGTACCTCTTTTTTGTTGATGGTTGATATTATTTTTTCTTCCTCTGCTCTTGCAGAGACCAACGCTACTTTGCAGCAGCGGCTGGGTGAGGCCAACACCGCGTTGCGTGCCAAGGAGGCAGAGTGCAACGAGCTGGCCCAAGAGCGTGACCGACTGGCCAAGCAACTGACAGAGCAGGCGGAGCTTCTTCAGAAGGCCCAGAAGGAGGCAGAGGTAAAAGAGTCCAGTCTCCTTGCCGAGTTAGAGACCGAACGCTCCGCCTGGGCTGACAGGGAGGCGCTGCTGAAATCCGGCTTCGGCAGGATTGAAGACATAGTTGATGGTAAGCTCTCTTCTTTTTCTTTCTTTGAGCTGCCGATTGCCGATCGAGCCGGCGTCTAGCTTCTGACTTCTGATTCCTTTGCTTTCTTCCTGAGCAGACTTCTTTCCTGGCCACTCTGACACCACCAACCAGGCTATTGAGGCTTATCGTAGAGAACGGAGAGCGGAAGGCGTGCAGATCGCTGCCAACGCCCCCCAGACTCTTAGCGAACAGCTCCTCAGCATCCAGGCCTGCCTCCGGCCGGCTCATCGGATGCTGCGCCGTCTTCAGCGTGTCGGGGCCCAAGCGATCTCCGCCCTTTGGCCGGACATGCCGGCTCCGCGCACTCCCAGTCGAACTGCCGACTGGCTGGAGGTGGCGGCCGGCCGACTTGAGGCTTGGAAGGGTTCCTCAGCCCAGGCTGGTGCGCGCCGGGCTTTGGAATTCGTCAAGGCGTGGTACCCTAGGCTAAGTTTAGCCCAGTTGACCATGTTTCGGCAGGAGGCCCAAGAGAAGCTGGTGGCGGTGGAGCGCGATCTTGTCAGACGGGCAGCGGCGATCGCCGAGTACACCGACACCAACATCTTTGTTCCCGAGCTGGCTGAGGATGGTGCCGAGGCACCGCCGGAGTGGTTCGGGCTGAACCCAGAGGACAACGAAGACTCGGCCGAGATGATCGACTCCAGCGACGAGGGGGAAGGCGAGGAGGACGGGGAGAGCGAAGAAGATATGCCGGAGGTCGGGGCGGACGACCAGTCTCCGCTTGATCGTGCCTCAAACAATGAGCCGCGCTCGAGTGCGCCGACTACTGCTGGAGGCGACCAAGTGGAGACTGACCAGCCGTCCGCTCCACCAATCGGCACTACCGACTCAGCCAACCAGTCGGACCCCTCTGCCGCTCCCTAGGCCGCCGACTTGTCTTTTATTTTTCCTGTTTTATCAGTCTCGACAAACTTTGTTAAATTCGCACAATTCCACCCACGGGGTGTATTTCAAACTCTGTTGAATGCTGGCCAAGGGCATATTGACATGCAGATATTCTTCTACATAAGTTGCGCTCTTGCCGAGCTCTAACTTTCCTTGTTTTCTACTCCTTGGCTTTTTTCCTTTGCCGCCCTCCCTTGGCTGTTGTCTTGCTAGCAAAACAGCCGCTCTGTGGACTGCGGCTGGGTCAAGTACTTAGCTACTTTCAGGAGAGCAAGTACTTAGCCGACTAGAGCGTTAGTAAGATAAGTAGAAGCCGGCCGCACGGCTGCTCCGCAGCCGGTCAACGAGGCGGAAGCCGGCCTGAACTATGTGCATGCTTTGGGTCCTTAGCCATTTTTCATGCGGACACCTTTTCTGCCTTTAACCCCTGCCCACCGGACAGTGCGCTCCTCTGCGAACTGTGGCTTTGGCAGGAGAAAGTTGAGGCGCCAACGCATTACTTGTCCGGCTGCAGGAGCACCACATAGTACAAGGCGGCGAGCCCCCCCCCCCCCCCCCGGCCGACTGGTCGAACCTGATGCCAGACGGAATAATGAAATGACATATTTATAGGCGTAATACTTATTACACAGATAAAAGAGGGTAGCCCCCGAGTTCTTCTCGGGGAACCCGGAGTCTTCGTACTTAATACAAAGGGTAGCGTGATACATACTGCATCAACTATAAAATCTTTGAAGGAGGTTTGCGTTCCACGGCCGCTCTGTCTCCTTGCCGGAGTCGTCTCTCTTGCGTGCTCTGGGCTTCTGAGCATCGATCAGGTAGTAGGAGTCATTGCCCAAAACTTTGCTGATGATGAAGGGGCCTTCCCAAGGTGTCGAGAGCTTGTGCTGGCCGGCTGTTCGCTGGATCAGCCGGAGCACAAGGTCTCCCTCTTGGAAAGATCTTGGCTTGACCTTCCGATTGTAGTATCGGCGTAGATTCTGCTGGTAGATGGCGGACCGGCTGAGTGCCAACAGTCGGCCCTCTTCCAGCAGATCGACGCTGTCTTCTCGTGCTTCTTTTGCCTCCTCCTCAGTGTACATGGTGACTCGAGGGGAGTCAAATTCTATGTCCGTCGGGATGACAGCTTCAGCACCGTAGATGAGGAAGAAGGGCGTGAAGCCGGTTGACTTGTTTGGAGTTTTATGCAGGCTCCAGAGGACGGCCGGCAGCTCATCGAGCCAACAGCCGGCTGAACGCTCCAGAGGCTCGATCAGTCGGGGTTTGATGCCAGACAAGATGAGGCCGTTTACTCGCTCCACCTGGCCGTTTGACTGCGGATGGACAACGGACGCTAAGTCCAGTCGGATGCCCTGCGTCACGCAAAAATGAGCCAAGGCGCCCTTGGCGAAGTTTGTGCTGTTGTCGGTGATGATGCTATGTGGGATGCCATACCGGGTGGTGATGTCTGCGATGAAAGTCACCGCGGTCGGACCATTCAACTTCTTGATTGGTTTGGCTTCTATCCACTTGGTGAACTTGTCCACGGCGACAAGTAGATGAGTCATGCCGCCGCGCGCTGTCTTGAATGGTCCCACCATGTCCAGCCCCCAGACGGTAAAGGGCCAGGCAATGGGAATGGTCTTGAGTGCAAAAGCCGGCGAATGTGGCTTGGAGCAGAACCTCTGACACCCCTTACATTTCTGGACCAAATCTTTGGCGTCTTCTAGAGCAGTTGGCCAGAAGAAACCATGGGGAAAGCTTTGGCAACAAGTGATCTTGAAGCTGTGTGGTGACCACACTCGCCTTGGTGGATATCTTTGAGGATTGCTTGGCCTTTCTCCGGCTCCACGCAGCGCTGGTACACGCCAATGACACTACGCCTCACAAGTTCTCTGTTAACAATGGTGTATGCTCCTGCCCGATATTGCACTTGTCGGGCCGAGATTTCATCAGTCGGCAGCTCCTTGTTCACCAGAAAGTTGAGGACGGGCTGTGCCCATGAAGGTGCTGTTATTTCTTCGACTGCCAGAACTGCTATTTGCACGAGGGCGGTTGGGAGGGGAGGCAGCGGGGTGGAGCCAACGGCGTCTTGCTGTGTTGTTGAAGTCCCCGGGCCGACTGCAGCGGCCCCCGGGCCGGGTTGTGGAATCCCCGGGCCGGGTGCGACTGCTGCAGTCCCCAGGCTGCTTGGTGAAGTCCCCGAGACGGCTGCCGCAGCCCCCGGGCCGGGTTGTGGAGTCCATGGGCCGGGTGCGACTGCTGCAGTCCCCAGGCCGCTTGGTGAAGTCCCCGAGACGGCTGCCTCGGGGGGAGTCAGCACGAAGATGGATTCTGATTCTGGTGATGGCCTGATAGACGGCTTGAGGAGGCGTTGCAGGGTGACGCCGGCTGGTACTGCTTACCGGGTGGAGCCGATCCGTGCCAAGGCATCAGCTTGCTCATTGTCGTTTCTCGGCACATGGGGGAACTCGCACCCTTCAAAGTATCCACTGAGTTGCTGGGTGAGGAAGCGGTAGCTTGCCATGTTTGCATCCTTGGCGTCCCAGTCACCTGACGACTGCTGGACCAGCAAGTCGGAGTCACCGTAGCACAGGATCCGGCGAATGCCGAGTTCCTTGGCAAGCCGGAGCCCGTGTAAGAGTGCTTCGTACTCGGCCACATTGTTGGAGGCGGCAAAGTGGATTTGCAGCGTGTATTTGATCTTGTCGCCTTTGGGAGAGGTGAGGACGATGCCGGCTCCCAGACCGATGCGCATCTTGGAGCCATCGAAGTGCATCCGCCAATGAGTGGAGTCTGGAGCTGGCGGCAGGTACTGGGTCTCGGCCCAGTCGACGAGGAAGTCGGCCAGCGCCTGGGACTTGATGGCGGTGCGAGGTTGGTAGAAGATGGTGTAGGGGGCCAGCTCGATGGCCCACTTGGCCACTCGGCCCGATGCATCTCTGCTGCCTATGATCTCCGCAAGCGGGGCGGTGCAAACAACCGTGATTGGATGCTCTTGGAAGTATGGCTTCAGCTTCTTGGTGGCGAAATGCACACCATAACACAACTTTTGATAGTGGGGGTAGTTCTGCTTGGAGGCTGACAACACCTCGCTCAGGTAGTACACCGGTCTCTTGACCGGCTGTGCCTTGCCGTCTTCTTTGCATTCCACAACTATGAGTGTGCTGACCACCCGGCTGGTGGCGGCGATGTAGAGAAGCATCGGCTCCTTAGCAGTCGGAGCCGCTAGGACAGGCGGAGTGGTCAACACCTTTTTGAGCAGGAGAAAAGCTTCATCCGCCTTGTTATTCCACTCGAAAAAAGTGGTTTTCTTCATAAGCTGGTACAGAGGAAGAGCCTTCTCGCCTAGCCGACTGATGAAACGGCTGATGGATGCCAAGCAGCCGATGAATTTTTGCACATCCAGCAGTCGGGTGGGCACCTCCATCCTCTTGATGGCCTTGATCTTCACAGGATTGCACTCTATGCCACGCTCTGAGACCAGGAAACCAAGAAGCTGGCCGGCTGGTACTCCGAAGACACATTTCTCCGGGTTGAGCTTGATTTGAAAACGACGCAAGTTTTCAAAGGTTTCCTTAAGGTCCTCTAGCAGGGTGCCACGCTTCTCCGTCTTCACCACGATATCGTCCACATAGACATGGGCGTTCTTGCCGAGTTGCTTGAGGAGACACTTCTGCATGCAACGCTGAAACGTGGCGCCGGCATTCCTCAAGCCAAACATCATGGTCAGGTAGCAGAAGGCTCCGAATGGTGTGATGAAGGCGGTCTTCAGCCTGTCGGCTGGATTCAGTTTGATCTGGTGGTACCCAGAGTATGCATCCAAAAAACACAACAGCTCGCATCCGGCCGTGGAGTCTATCACTTGGTCAATTCTTGGCAAAGCAAATGGATCTTTGAGGCAAGCTTTGTTGAGGCTGGTATAATCAATACACATGCGCCACTTCTTATTCTTCTTCAGCACAAGGACCGGGTTGGCTAACCACTCTGGGAAGAATACTTCCATAATGAAGCCCGCTGCTAGAAGCCGGGCTATTTCTTCTCCAATGACTCTTCTCTTTTCTTCCGACAGGCGGCGCAAGGGCTGCCTGACTGGCTTGACACCAGGTCGGACATGTAGCTTGTGCTCGGCGAAATCCGTCGGAACACCCGGCATGTCTTTAGGAGACCATGCAAAGATGTCCCGATTCTCACGGAGGAAATCGGCGAGCTCGCTTTCCTATTTGCTATCAAGGTTTGCACCAATGACAGCGTACCTCTCCGGGTGCTCCGGGTCCAGGGGTATCTTCTTTGTTTCTTTCGCCGGCTTGAACGAGCCCTCAGCTTCTGGCTCCTTAGGTTCTGGCGGCATTTCCGGCTGCTTGCCTGCCATTGCCACAACCCGGTCAAGGAGCCTCCTCTCGGCAGCAATCACGAGGGACTCGGCCAGCCGACTGCTGGCAGCGGCACAAGCGACAGACTTCTGGTAGTCACCAGCCACGGTGATGATGCCCTTGGTGCTCGGCATCTTCATCATGAGATAGGCGTAGTGGGCGACCGCCATGAACTTGGCCAGGGCGGGCCGGCCAAGCACCACGTGGTAGGGGCTTTCAAGATCAACCACCTCGAACCAGATTGGCTCTCGGTGGAAGTGATCCTTCTCTCCAAAAAGGACATCTATCTTGATCTTGCCGATCGGCGAGCAGGACAGGCCAGGCACAATGCCATGGAAGACAGTCCGGCTGGGCTGGAGCTGTTTCTCTTTGATGTCCAACTTCTCCATGGTGTCACGGTAGAGGATGTTGATGCTACTGCCGCCATCTATCAGAACTCGGGAGAAATGAGCAGCCCGCCTCTCCGTAGCGAAGGTGGTATCCAGCACCAGGGCATAAGAACCCGGAGCAGGCATCACCTCCGGGTGGTCAGATTGGCTCCAACTGATCAGCCTCTCCGACCAATGCATGAATTCCGGGGCTTTAGAAGCGACAACGTTCACTTCCCGGCGCTGTTGACGCTGGCTGCGCCTATCGTCAGTCACGCTGGTGAAGACGACGTAAGCTCCGTGCTCTTCAGGGAACTTGTCTTGGATCGCTCCGACTGGCCGAACCGCCGGCTGCTGGGCGGCGGAGGCGGCGGGCCAGCAGGCGGAGGAGGCAGGAGCCCGTCGCCCTTGGTGATCCTGGTGAGCTAGTGGCACTTCCGAGTGGCGTGGTTGGACGGCTTCGCGCCGCTGTGAAACTTGCAGGGTGCATCGAGAGTCTGCTCATACGAGAAAGCGGGCAACCAGTTGGGCTTCCGCCCTTCTGACGCTTGGGAGGAGGCTGTCCTTCCGACTGCTGGTCTTCGACTGTCGCCACCTGCCGGCTTGTAGAAGCCGATTGCGGTGCCTTGCGCTTGTTGTCGTTTTGCTGCTACCGCCGACTGGCGTCACCAGCCGGGGCCCGAGGAGCTTGAGGAGCCACTTTGCCGGATGCATCAACTTGAATCTCCGCCTTCATGGAGGAGTCGGCCGTGGCGTACTTGTCCGCTATGATCAGCAACTCGTCGAGGGTGGCCGGCTCGTCGCAGAGGAGTTTGTGCTTGAGCAGAGTGCCTTCTCTGCACCCGGCTGTGAAATACTCAATGGCCTGCACCTCGTGCATGCCCTCGCAGGAGTTGCGCAGCTCGGCCCAGTACGTGAGGTAGTCGCGAGTCGACTCGTCGGGGCCTTGGACGCACAAGGAGAGCTGGCGAGGCTTGGGTGGCCGCTTGTACGTGCTGGTGAAGTTGCGGTTGAAGGCTTCGGTGAAATCACCCCAGCTGTTGATGCTGCGGGGCTTCAGGCTGTTCAGCCACGTCCGGGCGGTGCCTTGGAGCATGAGCGGAACATACTTCATGGCAACGCGCTTGTTGCCGTTCGCGATGCTGACGGCCGTGGAGTAGTCGACCAGCCAGTCTTCCGGCTTCACGGAGCCGATGTACTTGGGCGTATCTCTTGGGAGGGTGAACCCTTTGGGGAAGGGCTCGTCACAGATGCGGGGGCCAAAGCAAGGCGGACCCAATGCGTCTTCTTCTTCTAGCGCCAGGGACCGGTTGAGGCGGTCGATCCGGTGGCGGGCGTCATTCTCCCCGACTCCTTCTCGGCGGCCGAGGCGGTCGCTGAGTGTCGGGTGGTCAACAGGTGGCGGGGAAACGCGTCTCTCCCGGCGCGGGGGAGGCGGACGACCGTCCCGCCGTTCCACTGGTCGTGGGCGGCCGTCTTGGTCGTGCTCGATGGAGATGCGTGTGCGGCTGCGGCTTGCAACCGGCTCTGGGCCTCTTTCGTCACGGGCACCGTCTGTTGGCGTCCGGGAGGTCACGCCGTGCTCTCGGCGAGGGGGAAGGTTCCCGGCCTGTAAGCCGGGTTCCAACATGCGGCGGCCGGCTTCCAGCTGCGCGGCGGCCGCATCGATGAGCTGTTGGACGCGCTCCGTCATGCAGCAACGCTCGTCGCCCTCCAGGCGGTCCAGTTCTTCCGCCGCCGCCTGGGCGGCGCGCAAGTTCTCCATCGGCGTGGTGTAGACTGGGCGGTCGGCCCCCAACATGCTAGCGATGGCTGCGCCACGCTGTCGGACCGTGCCCACGCGGCTGGGCTCACCAGTAGCCGGCGTGCCGCAGACGGCGCGATCGATCTCGTGGTGGTAAGCCTCGGTGAGGCGTCTCATGGCCGCCAACTTGTTGGCGCTGTCGAGAAGCGCGACACGGCATGCTTCCAGCGTTTCGCCGTTCGCACCGGGTGTTATGGGCGCGGACAGGTCCCGCATTGCCGCCTGCAGCGGATCCTAGCCACCTCCGCCAGAGTGCTCGCCATGCTCGATGACAAGCACCTCCATGACGGTGCCTCCGCCACTGTTCGCGCAAGGGAGCGGTTCGTCGTAGACCACCACGCTGGTGGGGAATGTGTCGAGTGACGCCGTGTCGGAATCGACAAGCATTGGGTCGGTGGAGCCAACCGACTCCAAGTCTGCAGCAGGCTCGCCGCCGACGTCGAGCCGGTCGAGGAGGCCGACGAGGCGGCTCTCGGGGTCATCTGTGCCCGCGTCAGATACGGGCTTGTCGGGAAGGCGAATCTCGCCAACAAGATCGGCGAGGCGACTTGCCTCGCAGACGACCTCCACGCCGTGCAGCGCGTCGGCGCAGGCGTCGTCTGGCGTGCCGGGCTGGCTGCGCTTGTTAGTAAGGAACAAGGTTCCCGTCCAGAACAGGTCTCCGGACGGCGGTGCACCTAGCCCCACGATGGGCGCCAAATGTCGGGGGTTGGATGCGACATATGCCAAAGGATGGCTTATCATGGTGGGAGCTAGTAGAACGTCGCCGGTGCCTGGAAGTGGGAAGAGGCGTAGACACGAACGCCGGCATACTTTACCCAGGTTCGGGGCTCTCCTAGGAGATAACACACCTAGTCCTGCTCTGCGGGGTCTCCGCATGATCACTAAGGCACTAGTGAGTACAAGGTGCTCCTTGAGCTGTATGTCAGAGGTAGAAGAGAGCAGGGCCGACTCTCTCCTCCCTCTGAATGAGTCTAGGCCTTTCAGGTCCGAACCCTTTGCATGGGTGCCCTGGGGGTTTATATAGGCCTACCCCCCCAGGGGTACAACAGTCATCTGGCCGGGTGTAGGGTCCGGCGGTCAGCGTCCCTGGCCGCCGGCTTCTCTGTCAGCTGCTGGGGCCCGCCGCCTGGTGGGCCCCACTGACTGGTCTGGCTCGGAGTCGACAGGCCGCTCCCGCCACTTGCGGGTCTCATCAGCTGCTTGTTGTTGTAGCCGTAATGCAGATGATGCGCGCTTGGTCGGGGGGGCGTGGCTACAGTCCCGCCGTCGGGTGGGAAATCACTGTAGCCACATCGTGTCTTTTTTGGTTTAATGGCGCGTGGACTTCGAGGGAGGAGGGGCCGCTTGCTAGAGGCCGGCCTCCCACCGGTCCGACTGGTCAGGCTCTGCCACCTTCTAGTCTCTCGCTGCCTGGTAGGGCCTGCCGCCCGTAGGCCGTACCGACAGGCCGTCGTGGGAACAGAGCTTCGACTGGTAGGAGTGACGTCAAGGGTGGAGTGGCCACAGTGCCATGTCGTGGGGAGATCTCTGCCTGTACGGAGCACTGTGGCCGCGCCGTGCCCTGGATATGGGGGAATGAGCTATACTGTAGCCACATCCTGTCTTGTCTTCTTAATGGGGGCGTAGACTTTGAGGGCGTCGTGGGCCGCCTGTTCTAGGAGCCGGCCTCTCTGGAGGCCGCCTGCTAGGAGTCGGCCTGTCTTGGGGCCGTCTTCCGGTGCTTGGCCGTCCTCTGGCATCCGGCCTCATGAGCCAGCCGGCCACCAGAAGGCGGCGCTTCATCCTTGATGCTTGAGGGGCGCAGCCGGCCCAATGTCTTGAAATGCTCAGGGACCCGGGTTAGGCTACCCGTGGCCCATTACTCCGACAATAGGTTTTGGGCTAAGCATCACAGCGGTTCTAAGCTTTGAGAACCTATACGCCTCTTAATAGTACGGAGGTCCTATGACTCAAATAAGGAAAGAAGAACAACGAAATGAATGCTACATCTTCACTTTGCTTTCAACCTTCTCAGTTGCAGTCAATTTTCTTTGGAGGAACACCGAACCAATTGCTTTATGTCTGCAATAATTTTCAAGGGGTTAACTCCTTCACACCAATCTTTTTTCCTACATGGCTTCGATAGATATAACATTTTCATCTCTACATCACAGATGATCTTCGGTGAAGTTCCTTGAACTTCAACCAGAGACAGCATTTACTCCGGTTCTGCATGGACTATTTCTCTCTTTGTGCACAACCAAATCAGTCCATGCCTGTTTCTATCAACAATCTCCAAAACACAAGAGGGCAAATATTGCACCAACAATCTCCCCCTTTTTGGGCGATTGTTGACAAAACAGAACATATCAAAAGATAGATGAAGTAATGAAATAGAGTGCTAATTGCTTGTATCTACATTGGTAATTCCTCGAGGAGGAGAAGATGATGCAGCACAGCAACGGTAAGTATTTCCCTCAGTTATGAAACCAAGGTTATCAATCCAGTAGGAGAACCAAGCAACACCATGTAAACAGCACCTGCACACAAACCACAAAAACTTGCAACCCAACGCGTAAGAGGGGTTGTCAATCCCTCCTCAGTGTTGAGATGGATTAAATTGTATGGGATTGGATAAATAGATCTAGCAAAAACACAAAATAAAATAAATAAAGAAAAAGCACAGCAAAGTATTTTTGGATTTTTGGATTAATAGATCTGAAACCAATATGATAGGAAATAGACCCGGGGGCCATAGATTTCACTAGAGGCTTCTCTCGAGAAAATAGCATATGGTGGGTAAACAAATTATTGTTGGGCAATTGATAGAAAAGCGAATAATCATGACGATATCCAAGGCAATGATCATGTATATAGGCATCATGTCCAAGATTAGTAGACCGACTCCTGCCTGCATCGACTACTATTACTCCACACATCGACCGCTATCCAGCATGCATCTAGTGTATTAAGTTCATGGAAAAACGGAGTAATGCAACAAGAAGGATGACATGATGTAGACAAGATCTATTCATGTAGGAATAATAGACCCCATCTTTTTATCCTTAATAGCAACGATACATGTGTGTCATGTCTCCTTCTGTCACTGAGATTGAGCACCGCAAGATTGAAGCCATCACAAAGCACCTCTTCCCATGGCAAGAAAAATCAATCTAGTTGGCCAAACCAAACCAAAATGTCGCAGAAGAAATACGAGGCTATAAAGATCATTCACAAAAGAGTTCAGAGAAGACTCAAATAATATTCATAGATAGAACTGATCATAAACTCACAATTCATCGGATCCCAACAAACACACCGCAAAAAGTCATTACATCAAATAGATCTCCAAGAACATCGAGGAGAACATTGTATTGAAGATCAAAAAGAGAGAAGAAGCCATCTAGCTACTGCCAATGGACCTGTAGGTCTGTGGTAAACTTATCACGCATCATTGAAGGGTCAAGGGTGATGATGAAGAACCCCTCCGTGATCGTTGACCCCTCCGGCAGAGTGCCGGAAAAGGCCTCTAGATTGGATCTCGTGGTTCTGGAACTTGCAGCGACGAAAACTATTTTCTCTCGACTCCCCTAGGGTTTTTGGGATTTTAGAGTATTTTTAGAGTTGATAGTCAGTGGAGAAGCCTCCCGTGGGCTCCACTACCCACCAGGGCGCGCTAGGGGCCTCTGGCGCACCCTGGTGCCTAGTGGGCCCCACGGGCCTCCTCCCATGCACTTCTTTGGCTCCATGTGTGTCTTCTGTCCAGAAAAAAATCTCAAAAAACTTTCGTGGCATTTGGACTTCGTTTGGTATTGATTTTCTATGAAGTAAAAAACAAGCAAAAAACAGCAACTGGCACTGGGCACTATGTCAATAGGTTAGTCCCAAAAAATGATATAAAGTTGCTAGTAAATGCGTATAAAACATCCAAGAATGATACTTTAATAGCATGGAACAATAAAAAATTATTGATACATTGGAGATGTATCAAGTGCAAAGGGAAATGAGAGTCAAGAGATAATTACGAAGATAAAACATGCTCCCCCTAAAGGTATTGTCGTGGGAAACCACGGCCACCTATGGGGCCATGAGCCCCTTTTGGTTCGGCGGGGGAGATGGGCACGTTGCACAAAGAGCGGAGAAGCGTCACACAGCACGGCAGAGATCACACGGGCAGTTTTTACCCAGGTTTGGGCCGCCGTGAGCCGTAAAACCCTACTCCTGCTTTGGTGGATTGATGGTGGAAAAATGGTGGAGCAACGCGGCGCTCTGATGTCTGCTAGAACTACGTCGGTTTTTTCCCAGAGAGGGAGGGATGATGCAGCACAGCGACGGTAGGTATTTCCCTCAGTGATGAGACCAAGGTTATCGAACCAGTAGGAGAACCACGCAACACCACGTAAACAGCTCCTGCACACAAAGAACAAATACTTGCAACCCGACGTGTTAAAGGGGTTGTCAATCGCTTTCGGGTAACGAGATAGATAAAATTGTAGTAGATTGATAGATGCAAATAAAAGAAAATAAAATTCAGCAAGGTATTTTTGGGTTTTTGGATTAATAGATCTGAAAATAAAAGTTGAAAATAAATAAAAGAGCGAATAGCAAAATAGATCTTGAAGGCAAATATTTATAGAGCAAAGAGGCGGTGCGGGAGGCCCCCGAGGTGGGCATAACCCACCTGGGCGCGCCTGGGCCTCCAGGCGCGCCCTGGTGGGTTGTGCTCCCCTTGGAGCACCCCCCAGGTGCTTCTCCAGCCCACTGGGTGTCTTCTGGCCCAAAAAAATCCACAAAAAGTTTCGCTGCGTTTGGACTCCGTTTGGTATTGATTTCCTGCGATGTAAAAAACATGCAGAAAACAGCAACTGGCACTATGTCAATAGGTTAGTACCAGAAAATTATATAAAATGATTGTAAAACATCCAAGAATGATAATATAACAGCATGGAACAATAAAAAATTATAGATACGTTGGAGACGTATCAGCATCCCCAAGCTTAATTCCTGCTCGTCCTCGAGTAGGTAAATGATAAAAACAGAATTTTTGATGTGGAATGCTGCCTAACATGTTCATCACATATTATTTTCTTAATAGCATGGACATGTGGACTTTTATATGGTTCAAAGCAATAGTCTAGTTTTGACATGATAACTTAAATACTCAAGCATATCAACAAGCAACCATGTCTTTCAAAATATCAACGCTAAAGCAAGTTATCCCTAGCCCGTCATGCTCAATCATTGATCTATTCATGAAACACACTCGAATATTAGCTACACCCAATGCTCAAGTATGATCATAGTGCCCCTTAGTTGGTGCTTTGTAAGAGAAGATGGAGACTCAAATTAAAAATAAAAATTGCATAAAGTAAAAGAAAGGCCCTTCGCGGAGGGAAGTAGGGATTTGTAGAGGTGCCAGAGCTCAAAGCTTAAATTGAGAGATACAAACATTTTGAGAGGCATACTTTTCCCACCAATGAAAATGACTTGGAGCTTTCAACACTTTCCATGCTAGATATATCATAGGCGGTTCCCAAACAGAAAATAAAGTTTATTCCTTTTTCCACCATTTCTTTCACTTTCCATGGCTAGCCGTACCCACGGGTGCCCTCCATACCAACACTTTCCAAGGAATTTATTATTTGACAACATAAAGTAAATTCATTTTTCATTTCAGGACTGGGCATCCCTAATCCCTTTGTCGTACTCTCGTGCAATGACAAGTGGATAAACACTCATCGTGAGAATAACACATCTAGCATGGAAAATATCGGCCACCCCTCACCGCCTCGCAAGCGGTACGAGCACACAAAAGAGAAATTTATTTTGAAAATTAGAGATGGCACATACAAATTTCTTTAGAACGGCACGGAAATACCGCATATAGGTAGGTATAGTGGACTCATATGGCAAAACTGGTTTAAAGTGTTTTGGATGCACAAGTAGTGATCATACTTGGTGCAAATGAAGGCTAGCAAAAAGATTGAGAAGCGCCATACCAAGAAACGAATAATCTCGTAAGCAAGCATTAAGCATAAGTAACACCGAATAATGCACCATAAGTAAGATATAATTTCATTGCATAACTATTGACTTTCGTACTTGCATAGGGAATCACAAACCTTAACACCAATACTCTTACTAAATCACAATTACTCATCAACATGGCTCACATATTATATCGTCATATCTCAAAACTATTACAAAGAACCAAGTTTATTTTGTCCAATGATCTTCAGGAAAGTTTTTATTATATCCTTCTTGGATATCTATCACTTTGGGACTAGTTTCATATGTTGCATTTAATAATCTCAAACAAATATAAGTGAAGAACATGAGCATAATATTTCCTTCTCTCAAATTAATCTAAGTGAAGCAAAGAGAATTTCTTCAAAATTTAACTAACTCCCAAATAAATCTAAGTGAAGCATGAGAGCATTTCTTCAAAAAGAACAAACCACACCGTGCTCAAAAAGATATAAGTGAAGCACTAGAGCAATTCCAAGGCTCTAAAAATTTAAGTGAAGCATAGGAGCAAGCATAGCATAGTTTTTGGCTCTCTCAAAAAGGTGTGTCCAGCAAGGATTCAAGACTTAAAAATAAAAGGCAAAACAAGAAAAGACTCAAATCATACAAGACGCTCCAAGCAAAACTCATAATATGTGACGAATAAAAATATACTTCCAAGTAAAATACCGATGGTCGTTAGAAGAAAGAGGGGATGCCACTCGGGGGCATCCCCAAGCTTAGTTACTTGATACTTCTTGAATATTATCTTGGGGTGCCTCGAGCATCCCCAAGCTTAGCCTTTTGCTAATCCTTATTCCTTCATCCATCGTAATATCACCCAAAACTTGGAAACTTCAATCACACAAAACTCAACAAAACCTTCGTGAGATCCGTTAGTATAAGAAAACAAATCACTACTTTAAGTACTGTTGCAAACCCATTCAAATTTTATTTTTGCATTATATCTACTGTGTTCCATCTTTTCTATGGCAAAAAATCTTCAAAGAAAACCATAGAATCATCAAAACAAGCACACAACGCAAAGAAAACAGAATCTGTCAAAAACAGAACAGTCTGTAGAAATCTGAATATTTAGAATACTTCTGTAACTCCAAAAATTCTGAAAAAATAGTACAACGTGAGAAATTTGTTTATTAATCTTCTGAAAAAAGAATCAAATCAAAAGAAATATTCTGTAAAAAATAAGAAATTGTTTTTCTGAGCGCAAAAGTTTCTGTTTTTCAGCAAGATCAAATCAACTATCACTCAAATCACCCCAAAGGCTTTGCTTGGCACAAACACTAATTTAAACCACAAAAACACATATAACCAGAGGCATAATTGGGTATTTTATTGAAAACAGCAAGAAAACCAAAAAGCAAAAAGATACAAGTTGGGTTGCCTCCCAACGAGCACTATCGTTTTACGCCCCTAGCTAGGCATAACGCAAAGGATCTAAGTGTTGTCAACTTTGTCCTCCAACTCCTCAATCAAACACTTAGAATTCTTCAAGGATTTAGCATATAAATTCTCAATGACAATACTTCTAGGCACGAGATTGAAAAATTCATTCTTGCAAAAAGGGTCTCTTATCACTTCAATAAAATCGGGTTGGATACTAATCATCTTAAGATCTCCTTTATCATTACTAGAAGTTGCACCCTTGTTTTTAGTAACTTGGGTAGTCTTGCCAAATTTTACGGGAGTTTTGGCGGAAGCAAAAGTCGTACTTAGATTACTAAGATTTCTTCCAGTTTATCAATCCTAGATGGGCTTTCTTCAATTCTTTCATGAATTGCAGTCCCCTTTTCTTTTAACAACTTAAAAACTTCTCCCGCTTTTGAGCCAATTTTAGTAGCAAAATTATGCATCTTTTTATCTAAGTTTTCAATATGTTCCTCGGTAAGCATTTTCTTTTCGATAGCATCTAGTCTTTCCATAACATGCTCAAGAGTCAAGGTTGTTTCATTAATCATAAGTGGTGGAGAACCCACTAAATTTCCCATAGCATTAAAAGCATCAAGAGAGGGGCACATCAAGAAATTTCCACCGGTAATCGTATCAAGGACGAATCTATACCAAGTGGTGATGCCCACATAAAAATAGCGAAGAAGAACAACAATAGATTGCTTACGAATAGATCTATTATGAGCATTGCAAATCCTATACCAAGCATCTTTTAAATTCTCCCCTCCCCTTTGTTTAAAGTTAAGAACCTTGTTCTCGGGGGTGTACGCAATAGAGGAAGAATTATCCATAACGACAAAAAGTAGTCAACAAGATTGCACAAAAAAAAACAGATCTGACGAGAAAACGGCGAACGAAAAAGAGGGCGAATAAAATGGCAAATTTTTGTGAAGTGGGGGAGAGGAAAACGAGAGGCAAATGGCAAATAATTTAAATTGCAAGGAGATGAGATCTGTGATTAGGAACCTGGTTGATGTTGATGATGTTTCCCTGGCAAAGGCGCCAGAAACTCCTCTTGATGTCTGCTAGAACTACGTCGGTTTTTCCCCAGAGAGGGAGAGATGATGCAGCACAGCGACGGTAGGTATTTCCCTCAGTGATGAGACCAAGGTTATCGAACCAGTAGGAGAACCATGCAACACCACGTAAACTGCTCCTGCACACAAAGAACAAATACTTGCAACCCGACGTGTTAAAGGGGTTGTCAATCCCTTTCGGGTAACGAGATAGATAAAATTGTAGTAGATTGAAAGATGCAAATAAAATTCAGCGAGGTATTTTTGGGTTTTTGCATTAATAGACTGAAAATAAAAGTTGCAAATAAATAAAAGTGCGAATAGCAAAATAGATCTTGAAGGCAAATATATTAAATAAGAGACCCGGGGGCCGTAGTTTTCACTAGTGGCTTCTCTCGAGAAAAATAGCAAACTGTGGAAACAAATTACTGTTGGGCAATTGATAGAACTTCAAATACTCATGATGATATCCAGGCAATGATCATTATATAGGCATCACGTCCAAGATTAGTAGACCGACTCCTGCCTGCATCTACTACTATTACTCCACACATCGACCACCATCCAGCATGCATCTAGTGTATTAAGTTCATGGAGAAACGGAGTAATGCAATAAGAACGATGACATGATGTAGACAAGATCTATTTATGTAGAAATAGACCCCATCTTGTTATCCTTAATGGCAACGATACATACGTGTCGTTTCCCTTTCTGTCACTGGGATCAAGCACCGTAAGATCAAACCCATCACAAAGCACCTCTCCCCATTGCAAGATAAATAGATCAAGTTGGCCAAACAAAACCCAAATATCGAAGAAGAAATACGAGGCTATAAGCAATCATGCATATAAGAGATCAAAGAAGACTAAAATAACTTTCATGGATAAAAAGATAGATCTGATCATAAACTCAAAGTTCATCGGATCCCAACAAACACACCGCAAAAAAGAGTTACATCATATGGATCTCCAAGAGACCATTCTATTGAGAATCAAACGAGAGAGAGAAAGCCATCTAGCTACTAACTATGGACCCGAAGGTCTACAATGAACTACTCACGCATCATCGGAGAGGCACCAATGAGGATGATGAACCCCTCCGTGATGGTGTCTAGATTGGATCTGGTGGTTCTAGAACTTGCGGCGGCTGGATTTGATTTTTGTCGACTCCCCTAGGGTTTCTGGAATATTGGGGTATTTATAGAGAAAAGAGGTGGTGCGGGAGGCCCCCGAGGTGGGCACAACCCACCTGGGCACGCCTGGGCCTCCAGGCGCGCCCTGGTGGGTTGTGCTCCCCTCAGAGCATCCCCCAGGTGCTTCTCCGGCCCACTGGATGTCTTCTGGTCCAAAAAAAATCCACAAAAAGTTTCGCTGCATTTGGACTCCGTTTGGTATTGATTTCCTGCGATGTAAAAAACATGCAGAAAACAGCAACTGGCACTGGGCACTATGTCAATAGGTTAGTACAAAAAATGATATAAAATGATTGTAAAACATCCAAGAATGATAATATAATAGCATGGAACAATAAAAAATTATAGATACGTTGGAGACGTATCACGCTCTTGCCCGGCAAGGTCGCCTCGGGGCGAGAGCAGCTACGCGCGTATGAGTGTGTATGGGTCCGGATCAGCCAACCCCTTCTACGATTGCCATGGGCCTCCTTTTATAGATCAAGGGGTCACCACAATGGCAAATCAGTCATTACATACTGATTAGATAGCAAACAGTGCTATCATACCTAACTCTGCAGGCTGACAGAGCACATTAAATGCGCCGCTCAACGTCACATCTCAGCTTGCCCGGCAGGCCCTGCCGGGCTGTTTTGCCAGCTTCGCGCCTGCTTGCTTGACACGTCTTAGGACGGGTGTCGCCTGGGGTTATTTTCTGTAGGAAGCGGCTGCCATGTGGCAAATAGCAGCCACTTAGTCACTTTGGAGCTTGACACCACACTGATCGATGACGTGCGTCGTGATGAGGTGGTGCGGTGGAGTGCTTTGCCTCCGTAAGCCCCGGCAGGCCTACGGGGACGATCTGGAAACTTGCTTCCGGGGCAAACCCAACCTTGCCAGGCTCGCCTGTCCGGCAAGGGAGGTTCTTTCCTTAGCGATTTCTTGCTTCTCTGGCTCATCTTGGTCTTCTTGATCTGCACTTTGGTCCTTCAAAGAATAGGTCTCTCATGCCTTGATCTGATCTTGAGTTTGTAATCTTGTTCTTGCGCCTGTTGGCTTACCATCCGTGCACGAATCAGGGGAAAACATACACCCCTATTTGTGTTCCCCAACAGGTATGCATCACACTGAGGATATTTCTACTGAGGATATGCGTAGGAGATAAAATGAAAGGTAGCGAGGGAGAATATTCATATGAGAAGCATTGATATATGGTACCATTTGGATCGTCGGTTAATGCTCTCAATCAGGTCTGAGATGTCTCCTGCGACACACAATCTTTGAAGAAGATTTGTTAAAGAGTATGAATACTTTGAAATGACTTGTTGCAGAAATAAGCCACAAAGATTTACTCAGAACAAACTTTGGGTCCACACGAAACATAATAGATCCCTGCAGATTAGATATACAAGAGATATCATAGCAAGGGAAGCACAAGAATTTTCCTCGAGGTAGATATACTTCAGACAAAGTTTTCCTTCATCAAAGATGGTGAAATAGAATCTTGTGAGGGAATGCGTCGCATGAGACAGTCTGAATCAAGTAAAAAAAATCTCATGCATTGTTAGATAAAGAGAGAATCATAGTATGTCAGTAGTGTCTACAATTTCATTGTTTGGTTCAACAAACAACAGGTCAGTAGAGTCAGAACGCTGAGGAAGCACTGGGAGTTGCCTTCGAATGCTAGGGACTTCAAATAGCTCCAGATAATCATATTATTTTTCGATGCCATTGGCAGATAGCTGCTTGCGAGAATAATGCTTGCATAGAAGGATCTAGGAGCACTTCTTTTGTTCTTTCTCATGCAGAAGAGTTTGCTGAGCATAATTGTGAAGCCAATTGATCTCAGCCATCATCTCCAGTTTCACTTTGCGGTCAAGCTTAATGTGGCTTTCCTCGGCCTGCTACGTGCGAAGAGAAATCTCATATAGTGAGGGATTTTCTTCACGAGGGATTTCAACTATGGCCTTCTTGATCTTCGGAGCTTTAGAAGAAGCAGGGGCAGTTGAATCAACAGGTGTCTTCCCTTTGCCTATATCCTTCACAATTATAAGTGTATCATGGACTGGTGGAATAAAAACTTTTGGCACAAAAGGACGGAAGAATTTTTTCTCAGTGAGCTGCTCTATGGCATACATGATCCACAGAGCATATGGCTTCAACACTTGAGCACTATCAGCTGCATATGACAGGTTCTGAATGAATAGATCTGTAATGTCAAACTGAATGTCATGAGCTGTTGCATGAAGAGCATTTGCCACAATGCCATGAATGGTTTCTGGTCTGTTTGTTGGAGTGAGCGAGTTGCACAGAATGTAGAACAATACTTTGTTCTCATAAGGCAGATTCTTGGGATTTGCCTCGTTTATGCTTTATACTTCGTTATCGTGATGAATTGTTACTTGATCATGATAAGTTCTATGATAATATATATTGTTGCTATGATAATGGTCATGATGCTACTATGTCCGTATTTTGTTTTTATCGACACCTCTCTCTCTAAACATGTGGTCATGATTATCTATATCGGCTTTCACTTGAGGGCAAGTGAGGTCTAAGCTTGGGGGAGTTGATACGCCCATTTTGCATCATGTTTCTCTACTGTTATTTATAATGTTTTTTATCAATATAATACTTTGTGGTGCAATTCTAATGCCTTTTCTCTCTTAATTTGCACTATCTGAGTATCTGAGTATTTATAGAGCTGAGAGGCGGTGGAGGAGACCTCCATGGGCCCCAGCACCCATCAGGGCGCGCCAGGGGCCTCTGGCGCGCCCAGGTGGGTGGTGGGTGCTACTTCTTGAGCTTGCGTTGGTTTTTCCCTTGAAGAGGAAAGAGTGATGCAGCAAAGTATAGATAATTATTTTCCTCAGTTTGAGAACCAAGGTATAAATCCAATAGGAGGTACACGCAAGTCTCCAATCTATGCACCTGCACAAACAATAAACACTTGTACCCAACGTGATGAAGGGGTTGTCAATACCTTCACAGTCACTTGCAAGGATGAGATCTGATAGAGGTAGATATAAAAGATTACTAAAACGTAAAATAAAGTAAAAACAAATAAATTGCAGCAAGGTATTTTTGGGGTTTTTGGTTTCTAGATCTGAAAATATATGATGGAAATTAGACCCGGGGGCCATAGGTTTCACTAGAGGCTTCTCTCTTGAAAGAAAATAATACGGTGGGTGAACAAATTACTGTCGAGCAATTGATAGAAAAGCGCAAAGTTATGACGATATCCAAGGCAATGATTATGAATATAGGCATCATGTCCGTGTCAAGTAGACCGACTCCTGCCTGCATCTACTACTATTACTCCACACATCGACCGCTATCCAGCATGCATCTAGAGTATTAAGTTCAAAAGAACAGACTAACGCCTTAAGTAAGATGACATGATGTAGAGGGATAAACTCAAGCAATATGATGAAAACCCCATCTTTTTACCCTTGATGGCAACAATACAATACGTGCCTCGCTACCCCTACTTTGTCACTGGGTGAGGACACCGCAAGATTGAACCCAAAACCAAGCACCTCTCCCAGTGCAAGAAGAACCAATCTAGTTGGCCAAGCCAAACAAATAATTCGAAGAGAAATACAAAGATATCAAATCATGCATATAAGAATTCAGAGAAGATTCAAATAATATTCATAGATAATCTGATCATAAGTCCACAATTCATTGGATCTCAACAAACACACCGCAAAAGAATATTACATCGGATAGATCTCCAAGAACATCAAGGAGAACATTGTATTGAAGATTAAAGAGAGAGAAGAAGCCATCTAGCTACTAGCTATGGACCCATAGGTCTGAGGTAAACTACTCATGTTTCATCGGAAGGGCAATAGAGTTGATGTAGAAGCCTTCCGTGATCGAATCCCCCTCCGGCAGGATGCCAGAAAAGGCCCCAAGATGGGATCTCACGGGTACAGAAGGTTGCGGCGGCGGAAAAGTATTTTGGTGGACGCTTCCGGTCATTTGGGAATATTTGCGAATTTATAGGCCAAGAATTAGGGTTGGAGGAGCTCCGAGGGGCCCACAAGCCCTCAAGGCGCTCCCCCTAGGACGCACCCCTGAGGCTTGTGGCCGCCTTGGGACTCCTCTGACTTCATCTCCAAGTCCTACGTGTGTCTTCTGGTCCAAGAAAAATCATCGTGAAAGTTTTATTCCGTTTGGACTCCGTTTGGTTTTCCTTTTCTATAAAACTCAAAAACAAGGAAAAAACAGAAATTGGCACTGGGCTCTAGGTTAATAAGTTAGTCCCAAAAATAATATAAAATAGCATATTAATGCATATAAGACTTCCAAAACAGATAATATAACAGCATGGAACAATCAAAAATTATAGATACGTTGGAGACGTATCAGCATCCCCAAGCTAAATTCCTGCTCGTCCTCGAGTAGGTAAATGATAAAAACAGAATTTTTATGTGGAATGCTGCCTAACATGTTCATCACATATTCTTTTCTTTTGTAGCATGGACATTTGGACTTTTAGATGGTTCAAAGCATTAACCTATAATTGACATGAAGACTTCAATACTCAAGCATATCAACAAGCAACCATGTCTATCAAAATATCAACACTAAAGAAAGCTATCCCTAGCCCATCATGCTCAAGCATTGATCCATTCATGAAACACACTCCAATATTAGCTACATCCAATGCACAAGTATGATCATAGTGCTCCCTAGTTGGTGCTTTATAAGAGAAGATGGAGACTAAAATAAAAATAAAAATTGCATAAAAGTAAATAGATAGGCCCTTCGCAGAGGGAAGCAGATATTTGTAGAGGTGCCAGAGCTCAAAGCTTAAATTAGAGATAAAATATTTTGAGAGGCATGCTTTTCCCCTCAACGAAAATGACCGAGTAGTTCCCAATACTTTTCATGCTAGATACATCATAGGTGGTTCCCAAACATAAAATAAATTTTATTCCTTTTTCCATCATTCTTTCACAATCCATGGCTAGACGTATCCACGGGTGCCTTCCATACCAACACTTTCCAAGGAATTTATTATTTGACAACATAAAATAAATTTCTTTTTCATTTTGGGACTGGGCATCCCTATTACTGCCACACTCTCGTGCAATGACAAGTGAATAAACACTCATCTTGAGAATAACACATCTAGCATGGAAAAATATTGGCCACCCCTGCCGCTTCATGAGCGGTACGGGCACACAAAAAGGAAATTCATTTTGAAAATTAGAGTTGGCACATACAAATTTACTTAGAACAGCATGGAAATACCGCATATAGGTAGGTATGGTGGACTCATATGACATAACTGGCTTTAAGGATTTTGGATGCACAAGTAGTATTCCCACTTAGTACAAGGAAAGGATAGCAAATAGATTGAGAAGCAACCAACCAAGAAACGAAATTTCTCATAAACGGGTATTAAGCATAAGTAACACCGAATAATGCACCACAAGTAGGATATAATTTAATTGCATAACTATTGACTTTCGTGCTTGCATAGGGAATCACAAACCTTAACACCAATATTCTTACTAAAGCATAATTACTCACCAACATGACTCACATATTACTATCATCATATCTCAAAACTATTACAAAGAATCAAGTTTATTTTGTCCAATGATCTTCATGAAAGTTTTTATTATATCCCTCTTGAATATCTATCACTTTGGGACTAATTTCATATATTGCAATTGCTTTTGACAAGCTCAAAAAAATTTAAGTGAAGAACATGAGCATAAAGATTTTCATCTCTCAAAATAATATAAGTGAAGCATGAGAGAATTTCTTTAAAAATTTACTAACTCTCAAAATAATCTAAGTGAAGCATGAGAGTATTTCTTCAAAAATTAAAGCACACCATGCTCAAAAAGATATAAGTGAAGCACTAGAGGAATTCCATAGCTCAAAAAAATTAAGTGAAGCACATAGAGCAATTCTAACAAATCATTGCATAATTTTGGCTCTCTCAAATAGGTGTGTCCAGCAAGGATGATTGCGACAAACTAAAAAGCAAAACAAGCAAAGACTCATATAATACAAGACGCTCCAAGCAAAACTCATGATATGTGACGAATAAAAATATAGCTCTAAGTAAAATTACCGATGGTTGTTAGAAGAAAGAGGGGATGCCTTCTGGGGCATCCCCAAGCATAGTTTATTGGTTCTCCTTGAATATTAACTTGGGGTGCCATGGTCATCCCCAAGCTTAGGCTCTTTTCACTCCTTATTCCTTCATCCATCGAGATCTCACCCAAAACTTGAAAACTTCAATCACACAAAACTTAACAAAACCTTCGTCAGATCCGTTAGTATAAGAAAACCAATCTTTGCTTTAACTACTGTTGAAAATCCATTCATATTTTGTTATTGCATTATACCTACTGTATAATAACTTTACCATGGCTTATACCCCCCCACCCCGATAAAATCCATAGATTCATCAAAATAAGCACACAATGCAAAGAAAACAGAATCTGTCAAAAACAGAACAGTCTGTAAAGACTTGAATTTTACTCATACTTCTGTAACTCCAAAAAATTTGAAATTAGGACAACAAAGGCAATTTGTTTACAAATCTTGTGTAAAAAATTCAGAATTTTTCGTCGCTTCTGTGAGTTTGAACAATTCTATTACTGGACGCAAAATTTTCTGTTTTTCAATAGGATCAAATCAACTATCACCCGAAGCTATCCTAAAAGGCTTTACTTGGCATAAACACTAATTAAAACATAAAAAAACAATCTAAACAGACGCATAATTGTGCAAACACTCAAGAATAGAAAGAAAAAGGTAAAAATAAAGTTTATTCATTGGGTTGCCTCCCAACAAGCGCTATCATTTTATGCCCCTAGCTAGGCATAATGCATAGATTCAAGTATTGTCATCTTTATTCTTGTTTTCCATAGATGTGTTTTTGTCAAGAGGTTTCTCAAATACAACTTGAAACACATTGTCCATAGAAATTTTAGCATTATCAAGTTGTCCATCTTTATATTCCCTTTGATTCCCGGCTACAATCCAAGAATATTTTTGATTAACATCATTAAAAAACTTGTTGGATCATATCTAAAACGGGGATTTCCTTCTTAAGGTTCTCATAAAAAATTTGATTGTTTCCAAGCAAATGTCTTAACACATAATCACTATTGTAAAGGATCTCATCTATTACCAGTTTTTCACGGTTCATACCATAAAAATCAAAAAATTCCCTAGCTTTTCGTACTATGTGATCAAATTCATTCATAAGAACAAGGGAGGCTAGCTTTTTAGCTTTCAGATCATTTATAACGAGTAGCTCATAAAATAATCTTTGCAAGGTAGGATGAGTACGGATAAATCTATTTTCAAGTTTCAGAACTAGCATTGAAATAGCTTCCGCATAAGTTTTAGTTCTTTTAAGTATAGGAGCATGATCACAAGTCAAAGTTCCAACACAATTGAAGAATTCTTGGATAGTTTCTTTTCCTATAATGTTCCCTTGTACCAAAACAAAAGTTTTAGCATCCAGATTGCTAGATCGTCCAATTTTAGGAGTTCGGCCATCATCTATTTTTGTTGTACCAAAGTCACTCATGATGATAAGTTCAAGCAAACAAAAGATCGAACGAGAAAAAGGTGAACGAAAAAGAAGGCAGATAAAAGGGCAAATTTTTGTGAAGTGTGGGAGATGAAAACAAGAGGCAAATGGCAAATAATGTAAATTGCAAGGAGATGAGATTTGTGATTAGGAACCGGATAGATGTTGATGATGTCTCCCCGGCAACGGTGCCAGAAATTCTTTGACGATAGCTTGAATCTGCGTTGGTATTTCCCCAAAGAGGAAGGGATGATGCAGCATAGCTACGGTAAGTAATTCCCTCAGTTATGAAACCAAGGTTATCAATCCAGTAGGAGAACCAAGCAACACTATGTAAACGGTACCTGCACACAAAGAACAAATACTTGCAACCCAACATGTAAGAGGGGTTGTCAATCTCTCCACGGTAAAAAGATAGATTAAATTGTATGAGATTGCATAAATAGATCTAGCAAAAACACAAAATAAAATAAGTAAATAAAAAGTGTAGCAAGGTAGTTTGGGTTTTTGAAATAATATATTTGAAAACAATATGATAAAAGATAGACCCGGGGCCGTAGATTTCACTAGTGGCTTCTCTCGAGAAAATAGCATACGGTGGGTAAACAAATTACTGTTGGGCAATTGATAGAAGAGCAAATAATTATGACGATATCCAAGGCAATGATCATGTATATAGGCATCATGTCCAAGATTAGTAGACCGACTCCTGCCTACATCTACTACTATTACTCCACACATAACCGCTACCAGCATGCATCTAGTCTATTAAGTTCATGGAGAAACGGAGTAATGCAATAAGAACGATGACATGATGTACACAAGATCTATTCATGTAGGAATAGACCGCATCTTTTTATCCTTAATAGAAACGATACATGCGTGCCTCGCTACCCCTTCTGTCACTGGGTGAGGACATCGTAAGATCGAACCCATCGCAAAGCACCTCTTCCATTGCAAGAAAAATCAATCTAGTTGGCCAAACCAAACCAAAGTTTCAGAGAAGAAATAAGAGGCCATAACAATCATGCATATAAGAGATCAAAGAAAACTCAAATAATATTCATAGATAGATCTGATCATAAACTCACACTTCATCGGATCCCAACAAACACACCACAAAAAGTCATTACACCAGATAGATCTCCAAGAACATCGAGGAGAACATTGTATTAAGAATCAAAAAGAGAGAAGAAGCCATCTAGCTACTGCCTATGGACCAGTAGGTCTATGATGAACTACTCACGCATCATCGGAGTAGCACCAATGAGGATGATGAACCCCTCCGTGATCTTGTTCCCCTCCGGCAGAGTGCTGGAATAGGGCTCTAGATTGGATCTCGTGGTTCTGGAACTTGCGACAGCTGGAATTGTGTTTCGATGAATCCCCTAGGGTTTCTAGAATATCTGAGTATTTATAGAGCTGACAGGTGGTGGAGGAGATCTCCATGGGCCCCACCACCCATCAGGGTGCGTCAGGGGCCTCTAGCGCGCCCATGTGGGTGGTGGGCCCCATGGGCGTCCCCTCGTGCACTTTCTTGGCTCCCAAGTTGTCTTCTAGGCTGAAAAAATCTCCAAAAAGTTTCACTGTGTTTGGACTCCGTTTGATATGGATATTCTGTGAAGTAAAAAAAAAGCAAAAAATAGCAACTGGCACTGGGCACTATGTCAATAGGTTAGTCCCAAAAAATGATATAAAGTTGTTATAAAATGAAGGTAAAACATCCAAGAATGATAATATAACAGCATGGGACAATAAAAAAATTATATATACGTTGGAGACGTATCAATGCCTCATCATGGCAGAGTTGACCCAAGTGGAGGGGGCGGCGGAACAGCAGGCCATCCTCGAGTCCATCCAGTTGGACACCGAGGTGGAGGCAAACCGCCGCTTCCACCACCAATGGGAGTGGGGGATCAACGAGATGTTCGCCGAACTGGAGGAGGCGCAGGAGGAGCTGGAGTTGCAGCATGCAGGCCATCTTATAGTACTACTCCTCAATGTAAATTGCTTTTAAGATGAATGAATGAAAGCTTGGCGAGCGCCTTTTGTTTGTTAAAAAAACATAATTCTAATACTCCCTCCTTTCTTGTTTAAAGGGCTCATCTAAAAAATAGATTTCCATTATACTCGGACTTAAAGGGCTTTGAGTCTCAGGCCACATTTATTTCATAGAGATAAGAGAAAGGAAATTTTAGTGGTCATGCATGCATCTTTTTGTGCTAGTAGTACTATATTAGGGTTGACCGATCGCTTCCCGCGGACGTGCCTAGGCGGTGGAAGAGGAAGAAGAAGGGAAGCGGGTTGTGGAGTACGCCAGTTGCAGCATGAGCTCCAAGGAACGTTCATGCCAAACAATGCATAGTACAGTATAGGTAGCACGTACACCAGCGAAGTATTAATTGGCCTTTAGGTTGCGTGTGGATGACATGGCTAGTACATGCAGGCTGTAGTTCGACAGCCTACCGCTCCGCCTCGCACGGTTTGGTCACGCAAGATTTGCATGCATGCATGTCACGCACGTAGTTGTCGAATTCGTGCTTGAAAAAGGGCGATGAGGTCCGCTAGTCCGTGTTGGTCCATGCGCTCGCAAAACAAACTAATCCCAGTCACTGTAAATGTCGTGTGTGCTTTAATTCCGGGCTAGTGGATGGACGCGAACATGTCGTACAACGAACTACCCGCCAGCACCCTAATCTCAAATATAAACTGCACTAGTGCACGCCCATAGAACATCCTTTCAGAAGGGATGAAGCCCTGTATTTACCATTTTGGGAGAAATAGTAAGTCGCTCCGACTTCCTCACATCCGCAAGACTCAGCGGTACTTACACCAAATATTTTAAGAGGGTGCATAAATATGCGTGGGAGAAGGCCATGCTAGTTGGTCTGCCATGCGTCCTCGAGGATGAGGATGTTTCCTGGGGTGTCTGTTGTGACGCCCCCGGCTTAATCGTGCACTAATCATACACGCAAATGCACACGTTCAAGCCTAAGGACTCACGGGAAGATATCACAACACAACTCTAAAACATAAATAAAGTCATACAAGCTTTATATTACAAGCCAGGGCCTCGAGGGCTCGAATACATAGCTCGATGGCATACAAGCGTCAGCGGAAGCATCAGTTATCTGAGTACAGATATGAAAGAGAAACAGAAAGGCCTTTAGGAAGGCGGGGCAAAATAAAACACTACGATCGAAAGGCGCAGGCCTCCTGCCTGGGACCCTCCGAACCTACTCCTGGTCGTCGGCAAGCTCGTAGTAGAACCCATCCTCGGGGTAGTAGTAGTAGTCGAACGTCGGCGGGGGTAGCTGTCTCAGTGACTCCGTCATCTGGTCACGACGAACTGATATGGGGGAAAAGGAAAGAAAAGCAACCGTGAGTACTCTGAAGTACTCAGCAAGCAAGGATCTATACTACATATGCAACATTATCAAAGGGAGGCTGTATATGTGGACTGGTCTGCAGAAATGCCAGAATAGAGAGAAGGCCTAGTCCTATCGAAGACTAGCATCTTCAGCGGTCTTGCAGCAATAGGAGAGAGTAGAACAACATAGTATAATATAGTAGTAATACTATCAACCTCACCCAGAGATCCTTTCTCGACTCCCTGCGAGAAAGCAATCCCAGAGCCATACAGTCATCAACCTCGTCCTGAGATCCCTTCTCGACTCCCTGCGAGAAGCAATCCCAGAGCCATAGTATACGGTCTCATCATAGGTATCCAGTTCTAGTTGTATCGATCGGGATACAACTCCGAGTGTCCTTTACCGTAGGACCGGCTATCGATAGAAATGTTCTTCCCTGCAGGGGTGCACCAACTTACCCATCACGCTCGCTTAACTCCGGCCAGACACACTTTCCTGGGTCATGCCCGGCCTCGGCCAAACAACACACCGCAACCCAACCTACAGCTCAGCAGAGAGGTCCCCGTCGGTCTACATCCTAAGCGCTCAGAGGTCTTGGGCCATCGCCCTGTGCACTCCGAGTCGTTGCGCGCAGGGAGAAGCCTGGCACCAGGAGGGCGCCGGTCCGTCCGTGCCGCCATGCTGAACTGGACGTCTGACAGAGCTTTCGGCTGATGCTACGATGCAGAACGCCCATACTATGCCCACGTGATGGTTAGTGCTCTCAGACCAGAGGCCTGCTCGGATCAAATATCCAAATTGTTAGGACTAGGGGCTTGCGGAAACGAGCAGAGACTCACGAAAGATGTGACCCCGTCGCCCCGTCTCGAGGACTTGCGGCAAGGGTTAAGAATGCTTGGCCACGCCTCGTATTCAACACTCGGGCACCATACAGGCAACCCGTCTTCACATCACACGCGGGTACCCCTCAGTGTCGACCCGCCTTTCCAGGTAACAACAGTACAGTCCAAGTATCCGTGTGTCCATAACATCAAGGGAATCCGAGGTATCACCCTCGTTGGATTCCTACCGATGTATCTGTCAAGGTGAACGTAGGAGGAATCACCCTCGCTGGGTTCACACTTGATGTGTTGCACGACAGCGTCGTATCGGAAGTGGAGAAGGAGGAATCACCCTCGATGACCACGATCGAATAGCTACTCTACAGAGTTAACATCAGAAGTGCTACATGAGGTTTCACCCTCGGCACTTGATAGTAACGCTGCAGTGTCGTTACAACTAAGGGGGGGTGATGTGCGGTGTCGGGGCCTGGTCTTCAATCCCGTTGATCGGGTCTTCTGACGATCCAGCGCGGCAGTCGGGATAAGTGGGGTCACTGATAGGTCTCTACCCAGCCTAGACTAAACAGTTTAGGATATGCAGGTAATTATCAACAGCAGGTTACAATAAACAGGCTATGCATCAGAATAGGTAAAGCAGTAGTAGCAGCAATTCTAATGCAAGCATGGGAAATAGAATGGGCGATATCGGTATGCTCAAAGGGGGGGCTTGCCTCGTTGCTCGGCGGCAAAGGCAAGGTCGTCAGTACTGGAACCAATCACCGGAGCTGCGTCGGCACCGGGCTCTATCGAGAGAGAAGAGGGGGAGGAAACAGTATAAATATAAAGCAAACAAGAGCAACACAAAGTACGACATGACAATGTGCAGTGCCGGGTGTGTCCTAACATATGGTTGCACGTCACCGAGGAAGGAGGGATCCATCCGGGAATGTTTTCCCGGTTCCGGGCATTTGTCAGACAGATGACCGGAGGGGAACGGTTGCATGTTCGGATAGTTAGAGACGTGTGGCGGACGAACGGACCGCGTATTCAGATTCGTCTCGTCGTTCTGAGCAACTTTCATGTACAAAGTTTTTCGATCTGAGTTACGGATTATTTTATATGATTTTCTAAAGCTTTTATTAATTTTTAGAATTTATTTAATTATTTAAATCTAACATTATCCGAAACAGTGTTATGCTGACGTCATCATGACGTCAGCATGACATCAGCAGGCGTCCTGACATGTGGGTCCCACATGTCATAGACTGTTAGGTTAATTAGTGATTAACTATTTAATTAACATTTAATTAAACTAATTAATTAAATTAGACTAATCTAAACAGTGTTAATTAACTAATTAATTAACTAATTATTTATTTATTTTAATTATATTATTTATTTATTTATTTATTTTTATTATTTTTTTAGCTAGCACATGGCTAGGGCGGACACGTCCGGACGCGCACCCAAATGGGGCCGGACATGTCCGGAGCGTGCCCATTTGGGACCGGACATGTCCGGTGCCCAAATGGCACGCGCGGGCGCGGGCGCGAACGGGGGGGGGGCGCGGGCGGGCGAGGCCGCGGCAGCGCGCGCGGGGCGGTGGCCGGAGGCGGGGCAGCGCGGCGCGGCGCGGTGGCCGGAGCGGCAGCGGGCGGCGGCGCGCGGTGCAGGGCGCGCGGAGGCGAGGCGGGGGCCGGAGCGGGTCGACGCGGGGCGAGCGCGCGGGCCGGAGCGCGAAGCCAGGGAGGCGAGGCGCGGCGCGGCCGGGGCCGGAGCGCGCGGGCGCGGGCCGGGCACGGCCGAAGCGCGTCCGGCGCGCGGCGGGGTCTAGTGGGGGGAGACGGAGGAGAAGGAGGGGGGTTCCTCACAGCGGCGGTAGGGCACGGGGCAGCGGGCGCGGGGAGGAGGGGCCGGAGGAGGCGGCGCCGGCCGCGGAGCTCCGGGCGGCGAACGGCGGCGTCGGGGAGGAGGAAGGAGGGGATCGGGGGATATGAGGCTAGGGTTCGGCCTGGGGATCGGGCCGAGGCCTTATAGGCCAGGGGAGAGGCAGCTGGGCCGGCCGGCTGGGCCTTGGCCCAGTTGGGCCGGGGGGGGTTCTTTCTTTTTTTTTTCCTTTTAGTTCCTGTTTTGGCTTTTGTTTTTTTTTTACTTCAAAACACTTTTGTAAAATATGGGACTAGCCCAAATAAACATGGTGCATTATTAGTCACTGCTAGAAACTGGCTTGGTGTCCATATCTTTTTGGTTTGGATTTTATTTAATTGAAAAGGGGTTGAATAGTGCTATGTTGCTGCTGTTTCTTGTTGTTCGAGTCCTTTTACAATTCCAACTAATGTTGCAATCATTTTTATAAATGCTATGGGAATATTTGCAACATGGTGCACATTTTAGTTCTAGGTTTTGAGCAACTTTTATTTTCCACTTTCATTTAAATTTGAATTTGACTTAGGAGTTGAAATGCAATATGATGCTAATAATGATCATGCACTGTTAAGCTTGCTGACATGTCATTATCAAAAGTGATTACTGTAGTTAACCACCGGGGGGTGTTACATCTGCCTAGCGCAGTGTGGCCGTAGTTGCAAGTTGACACCCCTTGAGATGCCGACGTTGAGGGGCACTCGGATTTTGTCCGATGAGCAGGTAAGTAATGAGTTTGATCACATAGTAAATGCATTCTACAGACTACTTCCGTGTCCATTTAATAATTCCCCCGCTGCCCACTGTTTCATAGGTTAGGCTTGGTGCCAATGGAGATTGGCTTGCATATGTATGGGAGGGTACCAACATCAATTTGCACAACATCTACAATGGTGACACCGTTGCAGTAGAACCTTTGTCCAACATTGGGATTGGCCATGCAATGGGCCATCGCCTGAATTGCTACGATGGAACCACGTTGAGATTGAAGAAGATAACAATCCCGGAAGCCCCGATAAGGTCGTGCGCCAACCAAAATTACACTCTCATCGCGGTGTTCGACATCGCGATTGCTTTCACGATCCATCCTGCACGTGGCGGCCAAAGGTGGACCATGCTGTCTACGGCCGATTTGTTGCCATACGAGTATGAAGACTCTATGATCCTTTTTAACCGCATCTTCGCGGTGACAAACCAAGGGACTTGTTTCGTATGGGGCACATCCTATGTGATGCTACCTGGGTGCGGATGAACACACTTGAAGAGTACTCGGTTTTTATTGGGGACAGCTACCCCATAGTGAAAACGATGCCACCTTCCGTGCACGATGCCGACGGCCTGCCGTTCATGAAGAACGGGTGCATTTTTATTGCGTATCGACGGATTCATATCTTGAACGCCCCTATCCCTGATCTATGCCGCTTCGGTATGGATGAGTCTCCATCGTGGGGAGCCACACTAAGAAGCTGCAATGATATGGACTCCCGTTGCCCACCGTTATGGATCGTGCCATCTATGAAGAACACGTGGGACTGGAACTACGAGACGGACATGTACCTAGGGATGTACGAACCTGAGTAATGTAGTGCAGTAAGTGAAGTAGCCAGGCACAAATAGTATGAACTTGCGTGGCATATGGGCATTTGTCTTACTACCACTAAATGTTGTACGTGCAATCCACGGTGATATTATGATGTACTCCTACGTGCCTAAGTACTCTACTATATTAATTGCGGGCACATATTAGGTTGGATATTTGTTTACGTGTATGGTCCGAGACCTTCCAACTGGATGCGTCTGTCTCTCTGGGTTGCACTTTGTATCGTTATATACTAGTACTACATGTGGTCTCCGACCTAGAAGTGGAAGAAGTGGTGACGCTCTACCACGCTGTTCATGTCCCACTCCTTTCGCTGACGTGTGGGACATCCAGCATGTGCCGTGTTTCGCACTCCTCCATCGTAAGAGTTGAAACACTAGCTTTCATCAAAAAGAAAAAATAAATATAAATCAGCAGTGATACTACTATACCACGCGGTATCCTTGCTCCTCCTCGATATCAACGGAAAGAATACTTTCGACCGCCGACATGTGGGACGTCGACCATCCTGGTCAGCTACAGTAGTAACTAGTAAATGCTCGTAATTAACTAAACAAACGTATGGGTGACACAGACACACACACTAACTACTAGTACTACTACTTCTCACATGCTGGCCAGATGTAATCGTTCTCGTTGTCGTTCTTGTCGGCGACACCCCATCGTGGTTGGATATCTGCCCATCTCTCCTCAGCGTCGCGGTAGCTACTGCTGCTATCCTGGCAGGTGGAGGCATCGGGGCATGCTGGCCAGACGCCGTTGTTCTCCTTCCCGGCCTTGCCGGTGACACCCCACCGTGCTTGGATCTCCGTCGAGCTCTCCTCTATGGTGCGTGCGTCCTCTTATTTCTTGCGGTGGCGGGACTTTCTTTTCTCGAGTGCTTTCTGCCTTTTTCGCTCCCTTTGTGCGGCTTTGGCCGCCTCTTGCTCTACCGCCCATTCGGCCTTGGCAACTTCAAAGTCCGCCCACGTAGGTGTGAGGTCGCGAGCGGCGATGAACTCGGCACGGCGGGATGACATCGCTTCCCTACCATTTTGTGTGCAGTCGTGGGCGGTGAGGAACTCGGCGCGACAGGATGCCATCGCTTCCTTACCGGTTAGTGTGCGGCGGGTGCATGAACGATGCTTGGAGAGAGCTCTCGGGCGTAGTGGCTGGACAACCGTATAGTGCATTGGTTTGTCAAGAGCTCAAGGACAGACGACGAAGGAAATTTGGATTCCCCATCAATCCTGGTCATTTATTATCACACACGGTTAATTTCCGTAGCCTCTAGAAACTATGTGCGTTGACCCTATTGTGGTTTGCTTTCTGATTGGCCGCCACCCCAGCCATGCGGATCACGCGTGTGCACCGTGATCGAACGGCATTCCACATCCCTTTCATCACACCCGTGTAGCTGTAGCTGGGATTTGATGTTTCTGCGCAACTACCTCCATCCTAGTTTATTGATCCCTTCACATTTTGTGCTAAATTTTGACTTTAGATTTATCTAACAAAAAGTTGATGCATGTAACTACAAATAATATCACTAGAAACTATGTTTAAATACGAATCCAATGATATAATTTTTGGTGACATGCATTATTATTTTCTTAGTTCAATTTATGGTCAAAGTTTGGCACAAAATACTAAGGGGGCCAATAAATAAGGATGATGGTAGTAAATTTCTATAAAATTCACATAATGGCCTAAATATGCTAAATGAACCCGGAAAAGTGCCAAATTTGAACACGGTGCTTTTTATAGTGTATGTTGATCGTAGAAAAAAAAGTCAACAGCCACATTTGCAGGGAACAGTTATCCCTCGATCAAAATCAGATCTGCCGTCTTTCGCACTCCTCCCTCGTAAGAGTGTAAACGCTTGCTTAGATAAAAATTGAACAAGTGGATATGCTCTACCATGTTGTTCATGATGTCCTCGTCAATCCGTAGGAGGCGTGGTGAGCAATCTTCAAGTCATCACCTTGTTTCAAAAAATCTTCAAGTCATCAAGTCAAGAAACAAAAATCTTCAAGTCATCAAGTCAAGTTAACAAAATCTTCAAGTCATCGGACGAAGGAACCATCATGACTTCGTTGAATCCGCTTCTTCAAGAAAACTTACTGTACCAGCAATACTGCTACCACAAGCAAAGACTGGACGGCACTGTAGCACGTCATATCACTCAAACCCACTAGGCCAACTAGCCCGCCTAACGTGCGGGAAAGCCGGCCCCGCCCTCATCATTTTGTTCTGGATTTCTACTCTTGTCTCATTGACATGTGGGATCGCACGAACAACGCGACAGGAGTAGAAAATGTTACACTTTGCAAGTTGAAAAGGAAAAGGATGCACACTTAAAGCATGCCTGTCGCGTTGGCGTCACACCCCCGACAGTCGGTCTGGCACGCCGCTCACCAAAGGGGACACGCATTGTCTTGCATTTTCACTAACATGTGGGACTGCAATTGAATAAACCGACGATAGCCGAAATCTAATCGCCCACCGAGCATCGGCTGAGAAGAGAGAGACGGGGAGGGAGAAGAGATCGGTCGCCTGCCACGCACGGAATCCAAGAAATATGGACGAATGGGGGAGGTTTGTTGCGGGTTGCCGTTGAAGATGCCCTAATGTGAATGTATCCGTGAACCAGCTCTTTAAGTTTGATGTGAATGTTGAACTTGGAATGCATCGCGTCTGTACATTATTGTATAATTGTGGACTATTGTCTGATCGATCGCTAAGCCAAGTAGTACTACTCCCTCCATTTACTTACACAAGGCCACTATGAAATATACATTTTGCATTTATACAAGGCCACCAACAGTAATCGAGGCAAAATTAATGATGTTTCCTCGTAATAGCAACTTGTTTAATACTCCTGCTTGCATGCATGCAGTACTATGAACTACTCCCTCGGTCCATGAAAAACTGTACATCTAGCATTAGAAATTTTTCCAACAAAGAGTGTACATCTACACTTCCAATGCACTTAGTCTTTAATCTAATCGGTATTGATTGACTAATGCAGCAACTTGTGCTCTAGCTATAGGTTGCATGTCTATCCTTAATTAAAGCATGCAACAACCTTCATTTAATCTTATTCTCTCAATGGTCGCATGCACACATAAGTCTGCTACTTTTGGGCGTTAATTATGCCATGGAGTTCTGGTTCCTCTTGGTCAATGTGTAAATCTCTATATGTACAGTCTTTCATGGATGGAGGGAGTAGGTTGAGCACTTGAACGTGAGCGTGTGTGTTGTGTCTTGTGTTGTGTGCCGCATGGATGCGTGAGTGTTGCGTGCGTGCATGTGTACGTGTGAGTGTTGCATGCATGAGGCTTCTACTCCCTCTCATTGACATGTTCATATTTCAAGCTTCATTAAAACATTGCATGCAAGAATTAAGAGAAAACTCACCAATGCATGTAAAAGGTCTGGTCTTTTGTTCTTCGCGCATGCACGCATGCATTCCAATTAATACGTTCATAAACACAATTTTCTTGAGGAAAACGAGCCCATTACGGAGGACGCGTATAGCTAGGCCCTTGAAGACTTGAACCCACTAGCTCCCACCATTTTTGTTTTTCCATGCCTTACTATCTCATCCATGTAGCCAAGAGTGGCTATATATAATAAGCCGATTATTTTACTTCCTCTATACTGGAGTAGTACTACTTGCTGCATAATATTACTGACCGTCATATTTGAGCACAACATTATCATGCATGGACCTTGACCATGTACGTCACCATGTGTCCAGATCTGAGATGTCGCGTGTACCAGATGAACAGCGCCGAGTTCGACCCCCGTGATGCTATGTGGGTGCCGAGGAACACTCTTGGAAAGTACTTGCTTTTCATTGGGGACAACTACCCCATTGTGAAGCAGATGCCACCTTCCGTGAACGACATCGAAGGCCTGCCATTCATGAAGCATGATTGTGTCTTCAGTGCGCACCGCTGGATGAACGACATGCTGGGACACGCTATCCCTGATTTATGCCGCTTCAGCTTGGATGAGTCTCCATCGTGTGGAACCGGACTAGATAGTTGCAACAATGATTCCCGTTGCCCACCGCTATGGATCATGCCATCTATGAAGAACACGTGGGACTGCAAAACCTGGAGGAGGACATGGAGCCCATCTACAACGTGTAAGTGGACTATGGTAAATTGTGAATGGTAGCGCTGTAAATATATGTAGAGTAGTCGTTGCACAAATTTATCACATGAAGTGGAGATGAACTTGTGTGGCATGCTAGCATTTGTCCTTTAGAATTTATTACTAGTAAATGTGTTATGTATACGTGCTACTTGTGTGGCTATAGCACGGGCTCCAACACGCTCTGTGTGAAAAAAGGTGGCACAACTTTGGCTATAGGTGATGTGGCGGCATCATACAGTAGCGATTGTTCGCTATAGTTGTAGTACTAGGATGACAACTCGTACTCCTATAAACCTTGCGCTTGGCTCTTTGCCTCTTCGGGAGGTTCAACAATTTGTACTCCTATGAACCTTGCACTTGGCTCTTCGCCTCTTCGGGAGGTCCAACAATGATGATACTACAGTACAATATTCTTCTGGCAATCTGACACCGAATGAACTGTTGCACGTCCATCGTGGGGGCGAGGCGAGGGAGAGGGAGAGGGCGCTGTAGTCAAAACACTCTCCTCGTCCTGCGAGCCATCGCGCGCGTGGGCGAGGGAGAGGGCATAGGCGT
Source organism: Thinopyrum elongatum (assembly GCA_011799875.1). Taxonomy (NCBI): domain Eukaryota; kingdom Viridiplantae; phylum Streptophyta; class Magnoliopsida; order Poales; family Poaceae; genus Thinopyrum; species Thinopyrum elongatum. Next base: position 21,946,176 of record CM022301.1, on the reverse strand, counting down.
ACGTAGTAAGCAAGCTTCTCCTCGTTCTACGAGTTGATGGGACACATCAATGTAGTAGTCCATACTGCGTCCTTTCCGGTTAATATGGCTTAATTTTAAACAAGAAAAATACACTAGCGGTCAACATATGTGACAATACGGTCACTGGACTTCATACTACGGTCATTAAGGTCACTATATAGTTTTGCGGTGATTATACGGTCAATAGCTCACTGTAGAGCCCCGTATTGCACCCTACTGACCGGCCACATAGTCGACATGGCACTTTGTTGACTGGTTAAATTGGCACCTAGTTTCTGGGTCCCACCTGTCAGTTGGCAAAGTAAAGAAATCAGTTAAACAAAACTTTACGCAGGCGCGACAGGAGTCCAACCCTTGCGCACGAACCATCCTGGCTATGTATGTGAGTGCATGCACGTGTACTCCCTCGGTCCGTGAAAAATTGTACATCTAGCATTAGAAAATTTTCCAACAAAGAGTGTACATCTACACTTTCAATGCACTTAGCCTTTAATCTAATCGGTATTGATTGACTAATGCAGCAGCTTGTGCTCTAGCTATAGGCTGCATGTCTATCCTTAATTGCAGCATGCAACAACCTTCATTTAATCTTCTTTTCTCAATGGTCGCTGATACGTCTCCGGCGTATCTACTTTTCCTAACGCTTTTGCTCTTGTTTTGGACTCTAATTTGCATGATTTGAATGAAACTAACCCGGACTGACGCAGTTTTCAGTAGAACTACCATGGTGTTGTTTTTGTGCAGAAATAAAAGTTCTCGGGATGGAACGAAACTTTTTAGAGAACTTTTATGGAATAAAAGAAAAATACTGGAGCCAAGAACCACCGGAGGGGGGTCCCTGGGTGAGCACAACCCACCAGAGCGCCCCCCCCCCCCCCCCTCCAGGCGTGCCCAGGTGGGTTGTGCCCACCTGGTCGCCCCGCAGACCCTGACTCCGACACTATAAAATCCTATTTTTGGAGGGAAAAATCAAGGAGAAAGAATTATCATGTTTCACGATAATGAGCCACCGCCACCTCCTGTTCTTTATCGGGAGGCCAGATCTAGAGCCCGTTTGGGGCTCTGGAGAGGGGGATCTTCGATCTTCGCCATCACCAACCCCTCTCCATCACCAATTCCATGATGCTCCCCACCGGGAGTGAGTAATTCCTTCATAGGCTAGCTGGTCGGTGAGGAGTTGGATGAGATTCATCATGTAATCGTGTTAGTTTTGTTAGGGCTTGATCCCTAGTATCCATTATGTTCTGAGATTGATGTTGTTATGACTATGCCATGCTTAATGCTTGTCACTTTGGGCCCGGGTGCCATGATTTTAGATCTGAACCGTTTATGTTATCACCATTATATCTATGTTCTAGATCTGATCTTGCAAGTCATATTCACCTATTACGTGTTATGATCGGTAAACCCCGGTGTGACAGTAATCGGGATACTTTCTGGTGATGACCGTAGTTTGAGGAGTTCATGTATTCACTATGTGTTAATGCTTTGTTCCGGTACTCTATTAAAAGGAGGCCTTAATATCCCTTAGTTTCCTTATGGACCCCACTGCCTTGGGAGGGTAGGACAAAAGATGCCATGCAAGTTCTTTCCATAAGCATGTATGACTATTTACGGAATACATGCCTACATTATATTTATGAACTGGAGCTAGTGCCGCATCGCCCTAGGTTATGACTCTTATATGATGAATATCATCCAACGAATTCACCAATCCAATGCCTACAAATTTCGACATATTGTTCTTGCTAAGTTACTACTGCAGCTGTTACTGTTACAACTGCTACAAAATCATTGCTATCACTGTTACCGTTACTGTTACTATTATTGCTGCTATCAAAACTATCATATTACTTTGCAACTGATCATATTGCCTCAGATAATTAATCTCTAGGTGTGGTTGAATTGACAACTCAGCTGCTAATACTTACAAATATACTTTGGCTCCCCTTGTGTCGAATCTATAAATTTGGGTTGAATACTCTACCCTCGAAAACTATTGCGATCCCCTATACTTGTGGGTTATCAAGAGCTTTTTCTGGCGCCTTTGCCGAGGAGCATAGCTATATTTGTTGAGTCACTTGGGATTATTATCAAATTATTACTATGAAGAATCTGAAGGATACCAAGACTAAGATTTTTCCCTCTTAGACGAGGGGAGGTAAGGAACTGCCATCTAGCTCTGCACTTGATTCACCTTCTATTTTGAGTAAACTTGCAACACCACCACATGTTATTAATTATGATATGTCGCAAGTTATTGATGATGCTTCTGCTATGGATAATGCTTATGATGATGCTAGTACCTTGCTTGATGATAATATGCCACTAGGTGAATTTCTTGATGAACAAATTTCTAGAGCTAAAGATATTGAGAATGCTGAAACTGATGAAATTATTGAAACTGATGAAGTACTTAAAACTGAAAATCTTGAAACACCTATTAGGCCTAGCTCTCCTAGATATGAATTGCATAAGATACCTGAAGGTTATGTTATGGATGAGGAGATAGCTAGAGATTTTCTTGCTTGCAATGATAGAGATGATCTTAAAAAGTTACTATGCAAACTGAAAGAAAAATCTTTGAATGCTAGAATGAAATGTGATCCTAAGTTCGCTACATCACCTATCTTTGTTGATGATAAGGATTATGAATTCTCTGTCGACCCAGAGTTAATTACTTTGGTTGAATCTGATCCTTTCCATGGCTATGAAACTGAAACTGTTGTGGCACATCTCACTAAATTAAATGATATAGCCACCCTATTTGCTCAAGATGAGAAGATTCGTTACTACTATATTCTCAAATTATTTCTGTTCTCATTAAAGGGTGATGCTAAGATTTGGTACAATACTCTTGCTCCTGGTTGTGTGCGTAGTCCCCAGGATATGATTTACTACTTCTCTGAAAAATATTTTCCTGCTCATAAGAAACAAGTTGCCTTACAGGAAATATTTAACTTTGTGCAAATTGAAGAAGAGAGTCTCCCACAAGCTTGGGGGAGGCTTCTCCAATTGCTTAATGCTTTGCCTGATCATCCTCTTAAGAAAAATGAAATACTTGATATCTTCTATAATGGACTAACCGATGCTTCTAGGGACTTCCTAGATAGTTGTGCTGGTTGTGTTTTCAGGGAACGAACTGTTTAACAAGCTGAGTAATTATTGAATAATATATTGAAAAATTATGATGATTGGACTCTTCCTGAACCACTTCCTAAACCCACTCCGAAGAAGAGGGGTATCTTATATCTTAGTCCTGAAGATATGCAAGAGGCAAAGAAAAGCATGAAGGAAAAAGGTATTAAAGCAGAGGATGTTAAAAATTTACCTCATATTGAAGAAATACATGGACTTGACACACCACCACCAAAGGTGGTAGAGGTAAACTCTTTGATGAAATTTGATGAAAGTGACATCCCTTACAATAAACATCCTAGTCAATGCCTGTATGAGTTTGATAACTACATTAGAAAACAAGATCACTTCAATGAAAATGTTATGAAACAATTGAAATACAATTCCAATATGATTGCTCGCTTGAGTGACTTTTTATTTAGAATCTCCAATGATGTTAGAGGTGTAGGAAAACATGCCTCTATGGTTCAAACTCAACTAGAACAAGTTGCTAAATCTCAAAGAGAGGTGCTAGATGAAATGAATAATAATATAAATGACTTTGTTGTTAGAGTAGCAACTAGAGGAGGTAAAATGACTCAGGAACCACTTTATCCTGAAGGACACCCTAAAATAATTGAACAAGACTCTCAAAGAATTAACACTGATGCACCTAGTCCTTCTAGAAAGAAGAAGAAAAAGAAAAATGGTAGGACTTTGCATGCCTCTAGTGAACCTGAAATAGAAAAACCTCCTGATAATGATAATAATGTTTCTATTTCTGATGTTGAAACTCAATCTGGTAATGAACACTCATCTAGTGATAATGAAAAACATAATGATGATGTTCATGAAGACACTCAACCAGACAATGATAAACAACCAGATAATGATGTTGAAATAGAACCAGTTGTTGATCTTGATAACCCACAACCTAAAAATAAAAGATATGATAAAAGAGACTTTGTTGCTAGAAAACATGGAAGGGAAAGAGAACCATGGGTTCAAAACCCATGCCCTTTCCACCTAAATCAACTAAGAAAAAAGATGATGAAGAATTTGAACGCTTTGATGAAATGCGTAGGCCAATCTTTTTGCGCACTCGCTTGACTGGTATATTAAAGATGGCCCCTTATGCAAAATATATGAAAGACATCATCACTAATAAGAGAAAAATACTGGAAGCTGAAATATCCACCATGCTTGCTAATTATTCTTTTAAGGATGGAGTACCTAAAAAACTTGGAGATCCGGGAATACCAACTATACCTTGCTCCATCAAAAGAAATTATGTCAAAACTGCTTTGTGTGACTTAGGAGCTGGTGTTAGTGTTATTCCTTTCTCCTTATATAAAAGACTTGATTTGAATAAACTCACACCTACTGAAATATCTTTGCAAATGACTAACAAATCAAATGCCATACCTATCGGTATTTGTGAGGATGTGCCCGTTGTTGTTGCAAATGTTACTATCTTAACTGACTTTGTTATACTTGAGATGCCCGAGGACGACAATATGTCGATTATCCTTGGTAGACCCTTTTTGAATACTGCAGGGGCTGTTATTGATTGCAACAAAAGCAAGGTCACTTTTTATACCAATGGTAATGAACACACGGTGCACTTTCCGAAGAAACAATTTCAAGTGAATGGTATTAATGTTATTGAAAAATCTCTGACACTCACTATTGGAAGTTTTCAACTACCTCTACCTACTGCCAAAAAGAAATATGAAATGCTTATTGTTGGGGACATGCATATCCCCGTTGAGGTAACTTAGTGTTTTACGAAAGTTCTTCGGTTTCATGCTAATCGAAGGTTGTTGTTAATAAGAATTGATGAACCTTATTAATGGATTATTTTTTAGAGGTATGAAGTTGATGAATTTAGTAAGCACAACCTTCTACTGCCAACTTTTATTTTCTATTTATCTTAGTTAAATAAAATAAAATGCCACGCTTTGTCTGTTTTCTGAATTTCCCGAGCAATAAAAATGACCCAAAAATAAAAGTTCTCAGAATGCCCTGAAAATTTAATACGATTTTTTTCTGAATATTTCTGAATTTTTAGTACAAATAACATCAGAGGGAGGTGCACCAGGTGGGCACAACCCACCTGGGTGCGCCAGTAGCCCCAGGTGCGCCCTGGTGGGTTGTGGTCCCCACGTGGGCCCCCTCACTTATCTATTTAGCCCATGTCATCACCTACCTCCAAAAAAATCACCATTGCTCTCTCTCTCTCTCTCGTGTTCTTGCTCTCAAACCCACGGATTTCGATCTCTTTGCTTGAAGCTCCGTTTCCAAAACTATTTTGGGGGATTGCTACTTGGTATGTGACTCCTCCATTGGTCCAATTAGTTTTTGCTTTAGTGGTTTATATTTTTCATAATTAGCTACTCTTGGTGCTGCTGTAGATGAGCTTGCATGTTGAATTCTTTTAGTTCTAAGTAGTTCTAATGCTCAATATAGCCTCTATACCTCCTTATGAGTAGTTGCTATCAATCTTGTGAAGTTTTGTTGACAAAAATTTTGTGGACTAAAATTTTCAGAATTTTATTCATAGGAATAAGATGAGTTTCTTTAGGAAGTTTGCTTCCAAGAAGAGCTCTAAGGGAGTCATTGGGGAGTCATCGGACAACGATCTCCACACTCGGAGAAGGGTGGAGGTGCGGCCGTGCGAATGGCCGCATAATCCCTTCATGGATGGAGCCGAAATCCATCAAGAGTTCACACAATTTGCTGCTAATGCTGGTCTCATCGACTTCATCGCAGCTGAGTGTGAACAATACCATCTCCTTACAAATTCCTTTGTGCAAAGTTTTCATTTTCTGAGTAGGAATAACCCCCCTGAGGTTCAGTTTAATTTATATGCTGAAACCCGTCAGATACCACTTACTGATTTTTGTGATATATGCTTGATCCCTTCTAACGGGGAAATAAGAGAGCCTAGGCTGCAGAGTTCGAGGGCTTTTATCGTACTCCGTGGGAGATGAGAGAGGCGTGTCGAGCGTCACTGCTACTAGTTTGCAGTTTCCTGCTGTGCATTATTTTGCTCTATTCATTGCTAAATCTTTAATTGCTAGAGAGAAGGTCGGTGCACTCTGTGCTCCTGACTTCGCCATTTTACGCCGCGCACTTTACGGCGATAACAGCTATAGCCTAGGGGCCATTATTGCACACCGTCTGCACCATAACAGAGCCAAGGGCAAAATCCACGGCGGCATTTATGCTACTTGCTTAGCGTGTCACTTTAATGTTTAGATCCGCCAACATGATTATCGTTTACCCAAGGTTTATTTGGATCACCAGGCGATGAAAGATCACTAGTTTACTGATATTAATGATTCTATTAATAATATTCCTTACAACCTGGTTTTCAGTGTGGAAACCCGTGATATTATTCCATTCCCTGCACCTGCTTTGTTTGATTCTATTGCCAGGGGCGGATACAGGATCATGCATGAGGATATTATTGCCTACCGGAACGCCGAGGCAGACGCAGAGGAGGAGCCTCAGGAGTGGGACTCTCAGGTGCCAGCTCCACAGCACTTCAACGTGGGACAAGATGGCTACTACGAGTGGTGATTACCAAGCTAGGCCAAAAGCCTAAGCTTGGCGGAGTACGTATTTCCATCGACATTACATTTATATTGACACATTTCATTCCAGTTGTCGGTGTCCACACTTTTTCATTGTATTATCCATGCTAGATTTATTTTCTCGCTTCCTTTTTGTGTGTTTGAAAAACATTGAGAAAACCCAAAAATATTTCTCGCTTGTTTTTGGGTTTTTTTAGTCCAATTTAGTTGTAATGATTAAAAGAAAACCCAAAAAGATTTCCTTGTTCTTCTTTTGCTTGTTGGGAGCTCTCCCGTGTAATTAATTTTTCTCGCTTTTGTTTTTCTCTTTAATTTGCTTTCTTCAAGAAAAAAATAAAAACTCCAAAAATATTTCGGTGTGTTTCTCTGAAATTCTTTTCCTTTTACTGAGTCGTACCGAGGAGAAGACCACGATGAAGTTGATGACTGGCTCTCATATGCATTGATATTGATCTAATAAAGAGCCCATATTACCTTGTCTTCTCCTTTTTGAATAAAATGTTTGCAGATTCCAGCTTAGTCCATGGCACTCTTGCACTATTATTATTTTCATATCATTCGGTCGTGCAAGTGAAAGGCAATAATGACGACATTTGATGAACTGGCTGTGGCAGAGAGAAACGGGTATGAACTCAACTTGTTCTGTTTTGGTAAATATGTTTAACCTAGTATCCATGATTCAGCCTATTATGATCAAACATGTTTGCAATGACAATTAGAGATTATAGTTTCTCATGCCATGCTTAAGTAGCTAGAAGTGGATAATGATTTATCTTGGACGTCAACATGCTTTAAAATGATTGTGATGTGGTATGATGACATGGTATCCTCCTCTGAATGTTTCAAGTGGCTTGACTTGGCACATGTTCATGCATGTAGTTGAATCAAAACCAACATAGCCTCTATGATATTTATGTTCATGGTGTTCATATCCTACTCATGCTAGTATCCAATGTTACTTATGCATAATGCATGTTCATGATTGTTTTCGCTCTCTAGCTGGCCGCTTCTCAACCTATTTGCTAGCCTTTGCCTGTACTAAGCGGGAATACTGCTTGTGCATCAAAATCCTAAAACCCAAGTTATTCCAGATGAGTCCACCATATATCTACCTATATGCGGTATTACCCTGCCGTTCTAAGTAAATTTGCATGTGTCATCTCTAAAAACATCAAATAAACATCTGTTTTTGTGTGCATGGATTGTTCATAGAGCGACAGGAGGTAGTCGGTATCTTCCATGCTAAGCGAGTTATTCTCATGATGAGTGTTTATTCACTCGTCCTTGCACGAGAGGGGCGGTAATAGGGATTCCGAGTCCCGAAATCAAATTGCAAATAATTAAACAAAACTCCCCCAGGACTGATGTTGGTATGGACGGTACCCGTGGATTCGGCTAGCCGTGGAGTGTGTTTGTTGGTGGAGGGGGAGTAAACCTTTACTTTTATCGCTTGGGAACCGCCACTAATGTGTTTAGCATGGAAGATATCGATAACTGATGGTCGCGAAGTAAACATGAAGGGTGCATTTCTCAAAATTTCATTTATCTCTGTTTTAAAAATCTGAGCTCTGGCACCGCTGCAAATCACTGCTTCCCTCTGCGAAGGGACTATCTATTTAATTTTATGTTGTGTCATCACCTTCTCAAATAAGCGCCAGATCTGAGAGCACTATTGTCATCCTCATGCATTGTGTATAGCTAATGTTGGATGCATCATGACTGGATCTTTTCTACCATGAATTACAATGTTTAGTCGTTGCTTGAACTTTGGAGGTGCTCTGCATTTATGTTTTGCGGTATCAGAAAGGGCTAACGAGATACCACTGTTGTCAAATTATATCATGATTGTTTTCACAAAGTGTTGTCATTTGAGATATTTTATTATTGCTCGCTAGTTGCTTATGCCATTGATATGAGTTAATGTAATTTTTAAGAGTTATTGTTGACATGGTTAGTTATAATCCTTGCTGAAAACCTGGGTGCTACTTAAGCTTATTTATGTAAACAAGAACAAAAGAGTTCGTAAAAGTTTTTCTTTTTCACTTTCAGTTTATCAACTGAATTGCTTGACGACAAGCAAAGGTTTAAGCTTGGGGGAGTTGATACGTCTCCGGCGTATCTACTTTTCCTAACGCTTTTGCCCTTGTTTTGGACTCTAATTTGCATGATTTGAATGAAACTAACCCGGACTGACGCTATTTTCAGCAGAACTACCATGGTGTTATTTTTGTGCAGAAATAAAAGTTCTCGGAATGGAATGAAACTTTTTGGAGAATTTTTATGGAATAAAAGAAAAATACTGGAGCCAAGAACCACTGAAGGGGGTGCCTGGGTGAGCACAACCCACCAGGCCGCCCCCCCTCCAGGCGCGCCCAGGTGGGTTGTGCCCACCTGGTGGCCCCGCAGACCCTGACTCCGACGCTATAAAATTCTATTTTTGGAGAAAAAAATCAGGGAGAAAGAATTATCGCATTTCACGATACGGAGCCGCCGCCACCTCCTGTTCTTCATCGAGAGGCCAGATCTAGAGCCCGTTTGGGGCTCCGAAGAGGGGGATCTTCGATCTTCGTCATCACCAACCCTTCTCCATCACCAATTCCATGATTCTCCCCACCGGGAGTGAGTAATTCCTTTGTAGGCTTGCTAGTCGGTGAGGAGTTGGATGAGATTCATCAAGTAATCGAGTTAGTTTTGTTAGGGCTTGATCCCTAGCATCCATTATGTCCTGAGATTGAAGTTGTTATGACTATGCCATGCTTAATGCTTGTCACTTTGGGCCCAGGTGCCATGATTTCAGATCTGAACCGTTTATGTTATCACCATTATATCTATGTTCTAGATTCGATCTTGCAAGTCATATTCACCTATTACGTGTTATGATCCGTAAACCCCGGTGTGACAGTAATCGGGATACTTTCCGGTGATGACCATAGTTTGAGGAGTTCATGTATTCACTATGTGTTAATGCTTTGTTCCGGTACTCTATTAAAAGGAGGCCTTAATATCCCTTAGTTTCCTTATGGACCCCGCTGCCATGGGAGGGTAGGATAAAAGATGTCATGCAAGTTCTTTCCAAAAGCACATATGACTATTTACGGAATACATGCCTACATTATATTTATGAACTGGACCTAGTGCCGTATCGCCCTAGGTTATGACTCTTATATGATGAATATCATCCAACGAATTCACCGATCCAATGTCTACGAATTTACCACATATTGTTCTTGCTAAGTTACTACTACTGTTGTTACTGTTACAACTGCTACAAAATCATTGCTATCACTGTTACCGTTACTGTTACTATTATTGCTGCTATCAAAACTATCATATTACTTTGCTACTTATCATATTGCCTCAGATAATTAATCTCCAGGTGTGGTTGAATTGACAACTCAGCTGCTAATACTTACAAATATTCTTTGGCTCAACTTGTGTCGAATCTATAAATTTGGGTTGAATACTCTACCCTCGAAAACTGTTGCGATCCCCTATACTTGTGGGTTATCAGTCGCATGCACACATAAGTCTGCTAATTTTGGGCGTTAATTATGCCACGGAGTTCCGGTTTGCCTTGGTCAATGTGTAAATCTCTATATGTACAGTCTTTCATGGACAGAGGGAGTAGGTTGAGCACTTGAGCGTGAGCCTGTGTGTTGCGTCTTGTGCTGTGTGCCGCATGGATGCGTGAGTGTTGCGTGCGTGCATGTGTACGTGTGAGTGTTGCATGCATGCATGCATGAGGCTTATACTCCCTCCCATTGACATGTTCATATTTCAAGCTTCATTAAAACGTTGCATGCAAGAATTAAGAGAAAACTCACCAATGCATGTAAAAGGTCTGGTCTTTTGTTCTTCACGCATGCATGCATGCATTCCAGTTAATACGTTTGTAAACACAATTTTCTTGAGGAAAATGAGCCCATTATGAGTACTTTTGGAAAAAAATCTTCGGGCACTCCTCATTTACTACTACCTTGGTTGATGATTTTTTTATTGACCTGTATATAAACCTCCGTCCTGGTTTATTGGCCCCCTTCGTATTTAGTGTAAAATTTTGACCATAAATTTAACTAACAAAGTGTCAATGCATGTCATAAAAAATTATACCATTAAAAACTATGTTCAAATACGAATCCAGTGATATGATTTTTGGTGACATGCATTAACATTTTATTAGTTAAATAGATGGTCAAAGTTTGACACAAAATACTAGTATTACTCCTACATAATTGGTGCCGGGTGCCTTGGCCAATGGTTCTTGTTGTTGGACAGGGTGAGAGTAGAGGCATAGGGATACTGTAGATAGGAAGTCTTGGCAATCCATTATTCCCCATCTCGGACAGAGAGAACTATTCAACTAGTCTTCACAGTGAAGTGACAATACACGCTGCAGCAGATGGGACACTTAATTAATAAGCTGAGCCAGCGTGTTGGTGTTACTAAATTAGCCTTACCCTGTACTGCCATCATGTTTGCCAGTGGAGCACGCTTCCGCAAATATGCCTACGCACCTCTCTCTTCCATTAACTGACATGTGGGTCCTCTTGAGGTAGACCCACATGTCATCGGCTTAACTATTTACACTCCGAAGGACGGTATATCCTGGTAGTAGTACTAGTAGAATTGAGATTTAATGGACCTTCTTGCCCGTCTTTCCCTCTTCTTCCTCCTCTCTTCTTCCTCCTCTGTTCCCCATCGTCGGCCGCACACCATTTTCCCCCGCTCACTGCTTGCCCACCCGCGCCATCTTCCTCGATAGCTCACACGTACCATATCCCCCCGCTCACTGCTCGGCCACACATGCCATCTTCTTTGCTCGCCCGCCCGAATCCACGTCCCCGCTCGCTTGCAGGCACCGAAAACCCCAATCACTCAGCACCCTAAAAAAACCTATGGCTGAACCGACTAACACGCAGATCCGCGATTGGAATTCCCTCCCCGATGTTCTCTTTGAACAGATCTATAATCGTATGGACCTGCTCAACACCGTGCGTCTGGCCGCATGCTCGGTGTCTATGTACTGTGTACTCGTCTGCAACCGGCCAGCCCTTTTCAAGACACTCTCCTTGCTGATGCCCGATCCTCACAGGTGGCCCAGACATTGACTTGAAGATCCTACGGAGGTTGCCGCCGTGCCCCTCGAAATGCTACCACTACCAGCCCACCTATGCTTCATGCGCGGCCACTACTGGGCGGGCATGAAGGCCAACTGGATCATCCTCATCCACCAATCTGGTAGTATCTGGCATCTCGTGGATATCTACACCCACCGAGAGATCACCCTTCCATCGTTGGATACCACCGGCATCGAGCCTCGCGGCCCGCCGGACACTCCTGCCTACTACGCACGAGACGCGTCGAGCTTTTGGTACGACCTCCGTTTGCTGAAGGTTGTAATCTGCGAAGTGCCCACACCATCAGAAGACTACATGGATTACAAGCTCATTGCCTTGTTTGACAGGGGATTAATCTATCTGGAATCCGGTCACCGTACATGGTAATGGCTCATCATCAATCCTATTGACCCTCCATTTCTGTCTGATGCTATAGTGCATGATGGCATCGTTTACGCGGTCGACGCACAAATTGGCTGCATATACTGGTGGAATCTATCGTCATGTAATTGTTCTATCTCATCTCATCTTTACCTTATGAATATGACTGCCTGTTGATTATTAGATATTTAGAATAGATAGTATGTCTATAACCACATCATTGCTATATGTTCCTCTCATTTCCTAGATTTTTATGACCACGCATGTTATTGTTAGAGGTGATATGAGAACAATTGGCATCTAATGATAGTTAGAATAGATATTATGAGTATAACTTCATGATTGTTATATGTTACTCTCATTTCCAAGATTTTTATAACCACGCATGTGTATTGTTAGAGTTGATATGAGAACAGTAGTAACTGCTATGGTAGAATATGAGTAGGCCCTGGCATAGCTGTTTTCCTCTCATTTTTACATGATGTTTGAACCATGACATATTGCTAGAATATGAAAGCCATTGGCTTAATTTTTTTAACTTGGGGTATGATTATGACCACGGCATTGCAATTCTCTGGCTATGATCTGTGTCACTTTTATAATAATCTTAATTCCACACATACTCTGAACATGATTGTATATTTTTGTAGCGACCCGACCCGAATGGATCGAATCTCTGTGTTCAAGTGTCATCCCTGGATCGGTAATGCTGACACACACAGTACTCGAAGGATTTATAACAGAGTGCAATCACACACTTATTACATCGAATGTCTCAAAAGAGAACTGATTACAATAAATATGGCTTAAGGCCATCTAAATAAGATAACAGCGGAAGGCTTGGAAGATAAAGTGAGTCCATCAACTCCAACGGCATAGCTGAGTGCACGACAACGACCTAGCACACCTTACTCCTCGTCTGAAAAGTCTGCAACATGATACGTTGCAGCCCGAAACGGGTCAGCACATGGAATATGCTGGCAATATAACACAGTAGAGCAATGAACAGAATAATTGCTAATACTACATGCATATTTGGCTGGTGGAAAGCTCTAGTGTTATACTGTTTTGCGAAAAGCCAATTTTTTCCCTACAACAAAGGAATATATTTTATTTAACTATCATGGTGGTTGTTGAACATTGAGAAGGTAAATCCCCCTCTCAATCCCAATTAAAAGTAATCATTAATCCCAACAAATTAATTTAGAGTGATGGGATTCAATATGATGATCCAAGAACCAGATACTCAAGATGTCCATAACCGGGGACACGGCTAATCATGATTAGTTTGTACACTCTGCAGAGGTTTGTGCACTTTTCCCCACAAGACTCGATCTCCTCCGTTGGATTTCTCGCACTACATGGTGTTTGAGAAACGGATGACCGAGACACAGTCTTTCAGAAACATTTACTCTTTACTCTGGGTAGACAGTTACACCTACTTTCCCCTACATCTGCTAGCCTACCACTGAAAGAGGTCATGTAACATACTCAACTATGCTAGAGCCCATAATAGCTTGTGGCTGCACACGGAAGTTTCTAGCATGAATAATCTTATGATCCCTTTGAGCCTGGGTGGCGGACCGTAGGAGGATCATACGGTATATCCCCGGGATCTCCTAGGACAACACTGGTATATCCCCAGGTGCCCAAACAAGCAATCCACCCAGATGTGTATTAAAGTTGCCACCTTAAGTTGAACCATTAAAAAAATCTCACATCTGTCATGGATACACTCAAACCCAATCCACGTCTACGAGCATAGCATGGCAACATAAGCATAGCGTAGAAGTAACTCCCAAGGGTTTGATATTAAAAAGGGCAATATGTTCTACCTCATCATCTACTTCCCAGTACCCACCAGTTATCACATCCTAATCATGCAATATTTGAGGGTCGAAACTAATGCATAAAAACTGGGTAACGAAGAAGTATGATCAATGTGTTACTTGCCTTGCTGACGATCTGCAAATCCTAGAGACTCGTAGTAGCACGCTTCGCACTCCGGGAATTCTATCGCAAACAACCAATAGCATACATAAGCAATCAAGCGAAGATGCACGGGTAAAACTCAAACGAGAAGATTTAACCAGAAAGTTCAACTGAAGAACTCTGGTTTGCAAAAAGAATCAAATCAAACAAAGCAACGAAACTCAAACTGCGAAAGAAACAAGCTTTGATTGCTAATCTGGACTAAAGTCAAATTTTACAGTAGCAAAAACTTGTTTAAGTTGGTTAAACAGAAAGAGGGCTTCGAGACGAAGATCTAGGCGCTTGAATCGCCTGATTCCGACAAACGAGCGAAAAGTTATACTAAAACGAAAATCGGATCAGAAATCGCGATCGAAAATAATCGCGGAAAATCCGAGAAAAAGAAAACTAACGAACAGGCTAACGAACGAACGTTCGCTGTCTGCGGTTAAACGGTGAAAACCGTTCGTTAAAACGAACGTACGGACGAACGTCCGCTAAATAACTAAACCGACGGAAAACCGATCTAAAAAGAATAAACCGGTATTTAAAAAAAACCGAACCTAGATCTAGGGTTTAAACAAAACCGATCGGTTTTCTCGCGAAAACCGAGGCGGCGGCGGCTACCTCCGGCGGGGCGGCGGCGGCAGCGCGGGGCGGGGCGCGGCGCGGCGGCGCGATGCGGCGGCGGCGGCGTCCGGCAGCGGCGGCAGCGGCGGCGAGCGGCGGCGGCTGGCGCGGCGAGGGCAGGCGGCGCGGCGGCTCGGCGGCGCGGCGGCGGCAGGCGGCGGCGGCAGCTTGGGGCTCCAGGGGGGCGGCTATTTAAGGGGGAGGGGGTGGCTTGGGCGAGGGGGCGACGGGGCGGAGGCGCGGCGGCGGCGGACTCCTCCGGCGGAGTCCGTCTCCGGCATGGGACGGGAAGGCGGCGCGGGGCGGCTGGGCCGGCTGGGCTTCGGCCCAGTTCGGTCCGGCGGAGTTTTTTTTTTTTTTTTAATAATTCCGCGCAGAAAAACAAATAAAAGAAATACTAAACGGACTCCAAAATTCCCGAAATAAATTTTCCCCGTCCTCTAAAAATCTCCCGGACAAGGTAAACATTTATTTGGGACTCTAATGCAATTTTGAAAAATGCATATTTTTCTAAATCCAAATAAAATTGCAATAAAAATCCAAATAAAATATTTATTTGATTTTAATATTTTTCCTCCAATATTCCATTTATTTTGGAGAAGTCATATTATCTCCTCTCATATATTTTTAATATGAAATATTTTCGGAGAGAAAAATAGTTAAACCAAATTGATCCCTGTTTCAATATTTGAGAAAATTCAAATATGAAAACGGTGAAATCCCCAACTCTCTCCGTGGGTCCTTGAGTTGCTTAGAATTTTCGAGGATCGCAAAACGAAATGCAATAAAATATGATATGCATGGATGACCTATGTATAACATTCCAAATTAAAAATTTGGGATGTTACAATTTTTGTCCTTTTGGTCTCCAATTTGATTTGTTGCAGCAGACGCAAATGCGCTGGCCTTCATAATTCCAGGACCTGGAAATATACAAGTCAATGGGTGGTGGTTTATTGCTCATTCAACTGATGGTGGGCATTTGATGCTCATTCGCACATACCAAATTGACCAAACCATTTAATCAAACCACATGCAGTACAATGCCTGGGGCATTCACGACTGTGATGGCTATGGCTGCTTCGTGTTCGAGAAAGATCCCAACTCTGTTGGGCCAGGTGTATTCAACTAGAGGCGGGTTTACAGCCTCGGCAACCACTCCATGTTGCTCGGGCTCAATTATCCGATCATCCAACCAATCATCGATCATATCACCGGCGATGATTACCGTGTTATGCAACTTCCATTCGCCAGGGGGAACTGTGCTTACACATGGTACCATGGGT